>JARHVA010001688.1:1592500-1795000 GCA_037957365.1 Torreya grandis | reverse complement strand
GGAAGCATCCAAGGCATTATGAATATTATAGGCTTTGAGAGACACCCCAATGGAACCTAAACTCAATTAATCCCATCATGGAAATCTAAATATGAATAAGATAATATAAATGTCTCTTTGAAATAAATCTTCACATATAACAAGGTTACTATAGCAGGGGTCTAAAAAGGGGGAATCATCCTATGACACCCAAACTAAGGTTAAATAGCCCTTAAATTGAGTTATATGTGGTCAAATATATAGGTTCCATGCCCTAACCAAGGTCTTAAGTACTTAAGGAGGTAGTTGATAGCATAGTGATGAAAGAAGGTTAGAACTTAGTTCAAAACTTCACCTACATCAATCATCATTGCTATCACAAAGTTCAAGGTAGATAGGTGGTCTAAGAAGACCTACATAGATGAAATTTAATGGGAATTAGGTGATTTTAACTCACTAATCCAATATTTTAGGGAGTCAAACTTAATTAATTCATGAAAATAAAATTAAAGGCCTAATAACAATCCCAATATTATCTTGTTTGTAAAAATTAAGGTAATTTTGGGAATTTTAAGGTAATCTTGCTTCTTGTTTCTAATCTATCCCATGATGGTGAATAGTGCTTCTCTAAAGTGAAAATGAGTGCCAATTATAGTCAATAAAGTCAAGAAACCATCTTTACATCTTGAGATCACCCTCATGCCCCTCTTTTATCCATATAGAAGTATGACACATAGTCAAAAGTCACCATGAGAATGTCTCAAGAGACACTATATTGGGTGAAGGTAATTAAACAATGGAAATGTGAATTAAGGATCAATACAAGAATTGAATAGTAAAAGTGATGAAATTGTATAATAGGGACTATGTATATGGCTCAAAGGCATCTACAAGACCTATAATATAGCTCAAAACATGCAACATGGTGTTGAAGTGATAATGATATGTCATCATAGCCTTTATAACAACTTATAGACCCCTCGAGTAGCCCAAATAGGCTTAGACAATGTTCCCAATGTCTACAAATCCACTCAGTCACCTTTTAGCAGAGTTTAAGGTCTCTTTGTAAAAACTAAGGTTTTTTAAGTTTTAAAGGTTATTTTTTAAGACTATGTATGATTTGGTTATGCCTCCAAAAATTCATGTCAGCTCAGGTATATGTATGAGATACTCTAAGGTTAATTTGGTTGATACTATAAATGATATTACCCTTCATTTAATAAACTTTACATACTATTATTGTCTCATCATTCTCAATGCCACCCTACAATGTTTCACCTTGTTTTGATGTTCACATCTCCTTATTACTCCACTCCCATCCTTCTTCACCCATCCACCCTCCTTCCTAAGTCTGAATCATGATAATAGCCTCCTACACCCTTAATGACCTTTGGATGCCATGATATCATCTAAATAAGGGTTCATATTGGTATTATATGCTGTTAAGGAGGTAGAACACACACCTACAACCACCTAAACTATTCTATCCATGTCATGAAAAGAGAGTTGAGGAAAAGTTGTGGTTGATAGGATTGAGAGATCTCTTATGGATATTTCATGGTTAGTGAAGCTCAAATATTCCCATCAAATAATCCATTTAGAGGAATTTGACACTCTCAAGAGGGATTAACACATAAGTACCTACAATAGTATTATATTGAAGCTACAGTCAGCCTATGGGGGTAAAACAAGGAAAGTTGTAGGGGGAAGAGTTAGAGAGAACCATGTGTTAAAATCAAGGGTAAAGGGACACATTTATAAATTTTATGTAATGAAATCATAGGAATTTATATTTATATATCCATGTAGTGGATTGAGAGTGAATATGTACACTTACAATTAACCCTTCAAGACTACTATATCAAGGTCCCAAAAGGCATTATATGGACCAATCAAGGTGAAAGGTTTGATATGAATATAATAGAATGTGTATCATATGGTGGTTAATGATAAAATTGCTTATTATTCCATAAATATAAAAAAATATACATATATATTACATCCTATATAGGACTATTAATATACCCTATAGGCAGTCATCCATAAAAGTGGTTATAGGAGACTTCACCAATCTATGTTAGTATTTACATCCTATCTAGGATAAGAATAAAAATTTATATAGGGGGGAATAGGGTTCAAATTTTTAAGAATACAAACTTGGTGGCAAATATAATGGAACAGACAAAAGAATCGCTACATAGGATTGAGGCCCATAGGCATACTCAAGCATAGGCAGACTTGAGCCTTAAGTATGAAGAAGGCATGGTATATGAAGAGAGGGGTACCAAATAACCATAACCTAAGAATTATTATGACCCTAATAATACTAAAACCTCTCCATGGTCACTAGTCCCTCAAGAGACAATGTTAAACAAGCCATATTTAAAGGTTTCTTGATCACACATTATTAGCAGATAGTTTGGGGCCTATTTTGGCCAAAATGGTGTTTTAAGGCCCTTAAAATCATATAAAACCCCCCAAAATTGGTATAAATTATTTTCATGACCTATTAGAGAGGATCATAGGTTCACTTGACTTGGAAAAATACTGGGTTACCCATTGTTTTGTTTTAGACCAAGGCTTGTTGAAGATAGTCACTCAGTGGGTTGAAGATACACTCATGCCATATGAAGTTTGTAGATAATTGGGGAAATATAGAGATTTTTTTTTTAATTAGGGATGATGTTAAAGGTTTACCAAACCCATTAAAAAAACCTAGTCAACTTATATGGTCAAGAACCTTGAGGATGAGATGACATAGTCAAACATACATGCCTACTTAGAAACCTTGATGTCATATTGAGACACCTCTAAGCACTTGAAATATTTTTAATTACCAAGGTGAAGAGTTTGAGGATGATTAATACCTAAAAAGGAGGTTCTAAGGGCCATGAGATGAATAAATTGATTAGAGTGCCTTCAAATCCTACTCAAACTAGTCAATTTACACACAGGTAGTTTGAGGGCCATCTTCAAGTGATCACCCACTCCACCACATAGATTATCAGAGCCAAAGATACTAGGGAATTTTAATTATCCTTATGGGATAAGATTCAATTATATATTTGTTATCATTAGGAGTCATATCTTTATGAACAAATGTTAAGAAGTTAAGCACTTAGAAATGGTATGTAGACTACCCTAGGGTCACTTTCTAATGTTCATATCTTCATCCACCCTTTACATGGAAACCTAAACCATTCATGGAAGGTGAGTAGATTAGTACCCTTTTCATCCATGGATTTTTTTAATAATTGGACACCTGTGCTTCATAAGCTATCACTAAGACTCGTAGATAGTCATAAACCTCCCTAAAACCTTAGGCAGACCTAGTTTCATAAAACTTAGTGGTATGACATCCTAACACCTTATAATTACCCAAAAATATCATGGATGGTAAATTAAACTTAGAGGAGAATATTATCATGGGTTCTTATTGTACAGACATTGTATGGAATCCTTAGAAATCCATAAATTTTTAGAGTTTTGGGGAGAAAGAAGGAAATGTGGCAGTCTAAATTTATTCTAATCCTTGGAATAAATAGTTTTGGACTTCATACATCTCCTAAATTCATCATATACCCAAAAATTTGGCTGAAAATGCTCTACAACTTGTTTTAAAATTGTGAGTCTACCAACACTTGAGGAGAGTGAACCAATCAGCTTGGAGGAGTAGGTTTTTAGGTATCTAAAGCTTATACAAGCATAATTCATGGTTGAAGATGTTGATTCAGGTTTGAACACACTCACTCATAGGTTTCCAAGCTCCCTTACAAGTCTATAATGGTAGACATTCACTAACACTTAGGAAATTAGTCCTAATTAGCATAGCTGACCTAATTGATCAACAAAAAAAGTTCAAATGGGAATTGGAGAGTTAGTGAAATTAGTTAATGTAAGTAATAATGCCCAATAACTAATGTTTTTAGTGGGATAATTCACTTTAAAGGTTATTATGCAAGGTGGAGGTAGTTTCAAGGTTTGATCTTCATGATAGAGGCTAGTGGGCTACTTAATGCTACTTGGGGGGCCTAATTATACCCATCCACACCATATAGTTGCCATTGGAAGGAGTGAAATACTATTTTGAGTAGGGTCAACCCTTTTAAAAGAATAAATATAGTTGATTCAACCTCTACTACCTTTATTTACAATGCTAAATAGAGCCTTTAAGGAGTATCAATGCATGGAGAAGATTGAAGGGGGACTATGTAACTATTGTAATTGCTATTTTGAGTGGATTTGGTAATTCATAACCCCTTATACACTCTTCCACACTGTATTCCCTTATTATATCCTCACCTCTTCTATATGTCTAAGGATTTTTGCCTTAATTTGTAGCCCTCAAGCTGGTATGAGGAAACTCTACCAATAATTGTACTTATACACCTCTTGGATGAATGAATAGAATACTTATAACTATTTATTCATGATATATACTTAGTGTTTGATATGCAAGAATGGTTCATCTTCCCTTTTCAGGTCTAATTTCCACCTAAGTGCTAATAAACCTTCCTTGTAGGTCATCCAATGTGTCTTGACATTGATGTCTAAGCTTGAAGTGGATTTTTGACTGTATGTACCTTTAATCAAGTATTATCCTCATTTACCTCATACTTAAGTCAATAAAACTAACCTCTAGATGAAACAATTTTTCTTGGAGTCTAAAAAATTTAGTGTGATAATTCTATCCATAGTCTATTAGTGTGATTAAGAGTTCAAGTTAAGTGAGTGGGTGGAATTATCATCAGGTGCATCACCACATTTTAGAGTAGGATTTCAATTATGAAACTCCTTCACCCCTTTTCATCCTAATATATTAGGTCTTAAAAAAGAGATTCAAATTGATATTTCTAAGGAACTAACACCATTAACAATATATAAGTTTGACCTACAATTAGGTAACCCACAACCTAAGGTCAATCCCATGTTGGACTAGGTTTGAGGTTGGGATATGAACACTTCTCTCCTTAGTTTGGGTACAACCTAATACCTCCAACAATTTTGGCACACCTAATGGGATGAGATTAAAATGTCTTGATGTATGATTTGACAATGTGGAAGGACACATTGAAACCATATTTGAGAGCTTTAATTACTACGTTAGTAGAATTATAATTAGAAAATTACAACAAAGTCATAGAAAGTCTTGAATTCAAGGGTAACAAAGTCTATCATCCATGGTTTCATTCTTTATCTTATGATTGATGGTGAAGTATGGAGGTATATAGGGTAGAATCATGTTGTCCATTCTCATATGATAATACTTATGACCCATGCCAAATCAGTCAGGATTTCTACCCACACTATCTTACCCTATATCAACCATATATCCACCCTTATTAGTATTATGATGGGTCTCTCTATTGCCAAAAATTATAACCCTATCATAAGCCTCAACTACCTCCTTTACAACTTAGTTACCAACATAATCAATCATGGGATTAGTATGACATCCTTGACATGCCTACTCATGCCCCGAGTCACTCCATATTTGGCCTTAAACAATCTCTATTGGAGCATGAGAACATACGATAAACATTGACACATTGAAATGATATGGGAAAGAAAAATCATGTCATTAAGGGAGTTAAAACTTCATTGTAATAGGAAAAGGAAAATTGTATGTCTTTCATGAGGGAGGGTTATTCTATAAATAATAGTGACATGATTAATATAGAGGGATTAATCTCCAAGATTGAGGAAAAGTTGGCAGTGCATGAAAAGAAACCAACTCACCAAATTTCTACCCTCTCCTTCACCCCATGTAAATATCACTCTAATATTCCCATCATCCCTCATAAGTCCCATCAATTGGGTTTCAAATTCAGAAAGGTTCCTCCCAACTCTTCTCAGCCTTTCCATCATGGAAATCTATCCAAGAAAGGGTCTAAGAAGAAGGAAAAATTTGTGTTGAAAATACTAGTCATCATGATGACTCAAGGTCTAATTTGAAGCATTCCTTTCCAAGAAAATTGAGGTTATAGACCAAAATCTACATCAATCCATAGAAGATACAAAATAAGCACCACCCTAGCTGTACATACCTCCTTTCATGCCCCAAACAACACTGCAATCTATGCAAGAAAATCATAAGCCCAAGTTTCCAGCTTGGAGCCAAGTGTTGTTGTAAAAAATGAAAGAGGAGTAGTAAATAAACCCCAAGGTAACTCAAGGACCTAAACCATTTAACCTTTGGAGATCCATCTAGATTAATATGCATAAGAATGAGGAAAACATGATTATTAAGAACAACTAGTTGAATGAAGGAAATATAACACACATCTTATATATCTTGGAGTCACTCCAAGAATTTCCTATGCCACTCCTTGAAGAGGTAATCAATAAACATCATATTGAATCCAAAAATGATGTTGGTGACATTTTAGAGCTTAAATAAGATCTCAAAATAGGAACACCACTTGGTAATAAGGGATACCATTTAGTTTTTGAAAGTGTAGAAGATGATGAGTTTCAAGAATTTGAGGAACCACAAGAGAAATATGCTCCCATTGAACAAGATAAGGATGAATTTTAAGACTTCCTTGATGACATGGAAACTACCCTTTATCATGGTAGTCCTCAAACACTTGTAGTAGTGGTAGAGAAAGGAGGTAAATTTCAAAAGGTCTTAGATATTCAAGAAGAGGTATGTGATTATCTTGAGCTTCCCCTCCATATGCATGGTCAAGGAGATCAATTTCAAGATTTTTTTGAGGTCACAAACTTAGGTTATCTTATTCTAGAGGCCTTCTATAACTCAATTCATAATCAAGAAGTTGAGTTCACCAAGGAAGGGGAAGGCAAATCCATAAACATACCATCTAAAGAGGCTACCAAATTAGATAATGACTTATTTGAAGTCCTGAAACAAGGTTATCAACCTCTTTTTATAGTTTCAACTATCTGTTTCCATAGTGATCAATGTGTAAAATTTGAAAAACATGAAGAAAAGGGATTTGATCTATTTACAATAAGTCTTTAGTTAGAGTAAGAGTTGTTTAAACCAAGAAAGAAGCTTGAAGATGAAGTTGTAGTAGTATCTAAGGAGGTTATTGAGATTAATCTTGTTTATGTGTGTCAAAATGAAATCCTAATAGTACCTGATCTTTTGGAGCTAGGAGATAACCACCATGATGAAGCCCCAAAGTATACTAGCTCTCTTTAAGAGGTCAAAAGTGATCAAGAGCAACAAGAAGTAAACCTTGAGGCACCAAGTATGTGTTCATAGGAAACTTATTTGAAGCTAATGTGGCATTTCAGAGAATCATAGGTGACTTGGTCAATAAGAGGATAGCTCCATCAAGTATCCCATTCATAGATCTACTTGATTCACATCATTATCTACTTTATGGGAGAAGACTCCAAAGAAACTTTCCCTTTGATCCAGGAGGGAGAAGGTACACTGAGGTTAGTTGTATATACTGCTTATTTAGTTAGTTTGTTTTACTTTAAATAAGTGTGGTACACAAGTTTGTAGTTTATCTCCTTATTAGTTTTATGTCTTGTTAGGTGTGTCTCTTAGGAGTAAGTGTTTTTATTTGCTTTGTGTCTTGTTGTGATGTATTCCAATAAGTGACCTCGAGTACTAGACTAGATGGGTAGTCCATGTTTATACTCTTTCAAGTCATGTCATACTTGAGCCACTGAGTTCTCTTGACTAGTACGTTGGTCACCCCTAGGACTCACCAAAAATGTTGATCAATTTTGACCCTCAGGTCAAAATGGTCAACCCTATATTTGAAACTTAACCTTATCATGGGCTTTCAAGTCATTCTATTCCTTGATTTATCATTCATGAATCCATTTTATCCTTTTTAACATCATTTAAGGTTCATTTTAAAATATTAAGGTAAAAGAATTTTGAAACCTAGTGTTTCTTTAGGATTTTATGACCCTAGTCAAGAAGGTTCAAGTGTTTTAAGTGGTAAAAGGGGTCATTTTGGTCATGTCATGTGGTGTTAATGTTTTATTCCCTCCTCTTAAATTTTGTACCAATACTCAAAAGGGTAAAAAAGTCAAGTTATAACATATAGCCCACTTTTATATGTTTTATTACCCTTTTATGAATTTAAAAGGTGGTTTTTGAGTGAAATCACACATTGGAGGGAAAAGGAAAACATTTGATATGTCATGATAAGTCCCTTCACTAGCTGTGTGAATACTTAAAATACATTCTCCATCAATCTCCATAGTAAATTTGGTAGTTTCAAGCCAAAATTAGGCGTTTCATCCTTATTTTATACAAAGTGTACTTGCAAGGGTTTCCTCTAGATAGTCTCATGACTGACTATGTACCCCCAAGTGAAAATATAGGAGTTAGATGAATTTTAGAGCCATAAGGTTATAGGAACCTCTCCCATTTTTTCATCACTCTCTTTTCTAGCTTGTACAACATCTCATATTTTAACTCAGTATGAAGAGGAGAGAAAAACTCATGACCTAATATTTTGGGAAGTGAAAGTGTGTCCCTTTACTATCTCATCCATGGAAATTTTATGCAAATGCATCTCGTATGCTTTATGAACAATGCCTAATAATTTAGCCACTCCCATGATATTATTATTTGTGTAGGGGTTAAGGTTTGTAATGGTTTTGGTCTACTCTTAAAGTTTTTATAAAAACAAGTGTTTATTTTGTGTTCAAAATAACCCCATGGGCCATCTCCATTACCCATACCCTTGCCTCACATGTGTGGGAGTGTTAAAAGATAACAAACTCCAAGCTTTCTTTTGTTTGCAAAGTATGAGCATAATTTATTTAAGTTATAAGATTTTGGTGTACTTAGGTGAAAATATTGATGATGTTTGAAGTGTTTATAAGCTCATTGGTCTCTTTCATGTCTCTTTTTCCTCTCAAAGCGATCAAGACATTCATTATCAAGCATATCAATCTTCACACACCTCCCATAGGGTCAAATATATAGTTTCACTATACTAGTCATTATGAATAGGGGGTATACTATGTGGAAAATACTGAGTGCCCCTAAAAGAGGTAGTTTGTTGATCCTTCATGTGGAAGATCACCAAATTCTACATCATGTAGCCAAGTCAAGGAGGCTTAAGGGAGATAATGTCATCAAAATACTCCTCACCTAATCAAGGACTCCATTAAATTTCTTAAGAACTTAGACCAAAAGTATAAATTCAATGGTCAAGAGTAGATTGAGACAAATGAAGGAAGCATCCAAGGAATTATGAAGATTAGAGGATTTAAGAGACACTCCCATGGCACCTAAACTCAATGCATCCCTTCATATAACTCCAAAGATTAATAATATATCATAAGTGTCTCTTTTATAATAAATCTTCACCTACAACAAGGTTATTGTAACATGGGTCTAAGAAGGGGGCATCATCTTATAACATCCAAATTAAGGCTTAAGAACACTTACCTTAAGTGTTATGTGGTCAAACATGTAGGTTACATGCCATAACCGAGGTCTTAAGTGATTAAGGAGGTAATTGATATCCTAGTGATGAAAGAAGGTTAGAACTCAGTTCAAAACTTCACCTACAATAATCATCATTATTATCATAAAGTGCAACATAGATAGGTGGTATAATAAGACCTACATGGATGAATGAAATGGGAATTAAGTGAGTTTAACTCAATAAGACAATATTCTAGGGATACTAACTAAATTAAGTCATGAAAATAAAATTAGAGGCCTAATAACAATACCAATATTATCATATTTGAAAAAATTAAGGTAATTTTGGGAATTTTAAGGTAATCTTGCTTCTTGTTTCTAATATATCCCATGATGGTGACTAGTGCTTCTCCAAAGTGGACATGAGTGCCAAAGATAGTCAATCAAGTCAAGAAACCATATTTTCATCTTGAGATCACCCTCATGCCCCTTCTCTATCCTAAAAAACTTTGACACATAGTCAATACTCACCATGAGAATGTCTCAAGAGATGCTGTATTTGGTGAAGGTAAACAAGAAATGGAAATGTGAATGGAGGATCAGTAAAATAATTAAGTAGAAAAAGTGATGAAACTATATAATAGGGATTGTGTATATGGATCAAAGGCATCCATAGGACCTCCAATATAGCTCAAAACATGCAACATAGTGTTGAAGTGATAGTGATATGTCATCATAGCCTTTAGAATAAGTTATAGACCCCCCTAATAGCCCTAAAAGGATTATAAACTATCCCTAATGTTTTAAAATCCACTCAATCACATTTTATTAGAGTTTATGGTCTCTTTGTGGAAATTAAGGTTTCATGAGTTTTTAAGGTTATTTTTTAAGAATATGTATGATTTGATTATGCCTCCAAAAAATCATGTCAACTCAGGTATATGTATAAGACCCTCCAAGGTTAATTTAGTTGATATTAGAATGGATATTCCCCTATATTTCATGAAATTTACATAATACTATTGTCTCATCATTCTCAATGCCACCCTATTATGGTTCACACTGTTTTGATGGTCACATCCCCTTATTACTCCATTCCCATCCTTCTTCACCCATCCACCCTCCTTCCCAAGTTTGAATCATGATAATAAGCCTCCATAAACCCTTAGTAACATTTGGAGGACATGAGATCATATAAATAAGGGTTCATATTGGTCTTATACCCTGCTAAGGAGGTAGAACACACACATACAACCACCTGAACTATTCTATCCATGTCATGAAAAGAGAGTTGAGGAAACGTTTTGGTTGATATGACTAAAATGACTATTATGGATAGTAAATGGTTATTTAAGCTCAATAATCCCAAAAAAATAAAATCCATGTGGGGGAATTTGACCCTCTAAAGAGGGCTTAACACATAAGCACCTACATTAGTACTATATGGAAGCTACAATCAGCCTATGGGGGTAAAACAAGGAATGTTGTAGGGAGAAGAGTTGGAGAGAACCATGTACTAAATAAAGGGAAAAGGGAAACCATGAGGAATGTTAAGTGTTTAAATCATAAGAATTTATATCTATATAGCCATGTAGTGGACTAAGAGTGCATATGTACACTTACAATCAACCCTTCAAGACTATTGTAGCAAGGTCCCAAAAGGCATTATGTGGATCAGTCAAGGTGAAAGGTTTGGTATGAATATAATATAATGTGTATCCTAAGGTTGTGAATTATAACATGGGATTATCATGCCATCAATACCAAAAACTATGCATATCTATTTCACCTTATAAAGGACAAGTAATATACCCTACAGGCAATCATCCATATAAGTGGTTATAAGAGACTTCACCAATCTATATTAGTGTTTCCATCTTATCTAGCCTAAGAATTAAATTATATATAGGGGAAGTATGGTTCAAATTTTTAATAATCAAAACCTGGGGGCCACTATAGCTGAATAGATAAAAGAACACCTACATTGGATTGAGGCCCATAGGCATACTCAAGCATAGGTAGATTTGAGCCTTAAGTTTGAAGAAGGTAGGGGATATGAGGAAAGGGGAATAAACTAACCATAAAATTAGAATGATTATGATCATGAAAATATGAAACCTCTCCATTGCCACTATTACCTCAAGGTACAATGTCAAATAGGTGATATTCAAAGGTTTCTTGATCACATATTATTAGTAGAGAGTTTGGGGCCATATTTGGCCAAAATGGTGTTTTGAGGCCCTTTCAAGCATAGATAACCCCCAAAAATTGGTACATAATTTTTTCATGAGCTATTCCAAAATCTCATAGTTTCACATAGACTAGAGAAATAATGGGTATACCAACTATTTTGTCTCAAACCAAGGCTTGTCTAAGATAGTCGCTTAGTGGGTTAAAGATCTACTCATGCCATATGAAGTATTTAAAGAATTTGGGACCTATAAATAGTTTTGTTTTAACAAGGGATTATTTTTAAGGGTTCCAAAACCCCATACATAAACCTAGTCAATTGATATGGTTAAGAACCTTAAGGATGAGATGACACACTCAAACATACATGTTTGCTTAGAGACCTTGATGTCATCTTAAGACACCTAGAAGACCTTACAACAATTTGGATGACCAAGGTGAAGAGTGTGACCACGATTAAGACCTAAAAATGAGGTTCTAAGTTATAGGAGATGAATAAATTGATAAGAGTGACTTAAAATGTTACTCGAACCAATTAGACATAGGTAGTTTGAAGGACATCTTCAAGTGCTCACCTACTTCACCACATAGATGTTTATATCCAAATATCCCATGGAAGTTTAATTATCCATATGGAC
The DNA here is from genome assembly GCA_037957365.1 of Torreya grandis. NCBI lineage: Eukaryota > Viridiplantae > Streptophyta > Pinopsida > Cupressales > Taxaceae > Torreya > Torreya grandis. Next base: position 1,782,820 of record JARHVA010001688.1, on the reverse strand, counting down.
AAATAATACTTGATATATTTATTGTAATTAGGAGGAATATCTTTATGAATGAATGTTAAGAAGTTAAGCACTCAAAAATGGCTTGTAGACTACCCTAAGGTCACTTTCTAATCTTCATATCTTTATCCACACTTTGCATGGGAACATAGACCATTAATGTAAGGTGATTAGGTTAGTTCCATTGACATAAATGAAATTTGTTTTATAATTGGATGCCCATACTTCATGAACTATCATTAAGACTCCTAGACAGTCATAAACCTCCCTAAAACCTTAGGTAGACCTAGTTTCAATTTTTTTCGTGGTTTGGAATCCTAACACCATATAATGGCCTAAAAATCTATTGGATGGTAAATTAAAATCAGAGGAGAATATGATCATGGGTTTTAGTTGTATGAAAATGGTATAGAATGATAAAAAATCCATACTTTTTTTAAGTTTTGGGGATAAAGAAGGATATGTGGTAGTATCAATTAATTATAATCCTTGGAATAGATAGTTTGGGACTTGATATATCTCCTCAATTCATCATATGCCCAAAAATTTAGCTATAAAGGCCTCTACAACTTGTTTCAAAATTGCTAGTCTACCAACACTTGAGGAAAGTAAACCAGTCAACTTGGAGGAGTAGGTTTTTAGGTGTCTAAAGCTTATACAAGAATAATTCATGGTTAAAGATGTTGATTCAAGTTTGAACACACTCACTAATATGTTTATAATCTCCATTATAGGTCTCTAATGGTATACTTTGACCAACACTTAGGAAATTAGACCTAATTAGCTTAGTTGGCCTAATTGATCAACAAGGAGAGTTTAAATGGGCATTGGAGAGTTAGTGAATTGAGTCAATGTAGGTGGTAATGCCAAATAAATAATGTTTTGAATGGGATAATGAAATTTAAATGTCATTATGCAAGGTGGAGGTAGTTTCAAGATTTGATCTTCATGACAAAGGCTAGTGGGCTGCTCAACACCTCTTGGGAGGCCTAATTACACCCATCCATGCCATATAACTACTAGTAAAAGGAGTGAAAGACTATTTTGAGTAGGGTGAACCATTTTAAAATCATAAATTTAGGTGACTTAGCCTCCACTACCCTCATTTTTAATGCTAAAAGGAGCCTTTAAAGAACATCAATGCATGGAGAAAATTGAAGGGGGACTATGTAACTATTGTAACTACTATTTTGAGTGGACTTATTTATTAATGACCCCTTATCCAATCTTTAATGCCATATTAAATTCTTCTCTACTCACCTCTTATATATATTGAAGGCTTTTTGACTTAGTTTGTAGCCCTTATGATGGTACAAGGAAACTCTACCAGTATTTATACTTGTACACATCTTGGATGAATGAATAGATTACTTACATATATTTTTTCATGATATATAATTAGTATCTCATACTTATTTGATATGAAAGAGTGGTTCATCTTCAATTTTTAGGTCCAAGTTCCACCTAAGTGTTATAAAAAATATTCTTTGTAGGTCATCCAGTGTGTCTTGACATTGATGTCTTAAGCTTAAAGTGGATTTATGTCTGTAAGTGCCTTTAACCAAGCCTTATTGTCATTTACCTCCTAATTAAGTTAATAAAAATAACCTCTAAATTAAACACTATTTCTTGGAAGCCAATAAAGGTAGTGTGATAATTCTATCATAATCCTTTAGTGTGATTAATAGTTCAAGTTAAGTGAGTGGGTTGAATTATCATCATGTGCATCACCACACTTTAGAGTAGGATTTTAATTATGAAACTCCACCCATTTTCATCCCAATATATTATGTCTTCAAAAAGAGATTCAAATTGAGAAATCTAGGGATCTATCCCCATTAACAATCTAGAGGTTTTACCTATAATTATGAAACCCATAGCCTAAGGTCACTCCCATGTTGGACTAGGTTTGAGGTTGGGACATCAACAATCCTCTCCTTAGATTGGGTACAACCTATAATATTCAATAGGTGTTCATCCTTTGGATTTACTTTTCACTCACAATGCTTTATTTTAGGCTAAAAAATTCAAAATGCATGCTAAAAATTGCTAAAATGAATAATGTATAATATCAGGGTTTGCTCAACTCACATTTTTTCAATAATTCATCTAAAATAAAATCACCATTAAGTCACAATATTGTAAAATAAATTATACAAGATCAATTTTACATTTTGAATCTTATAAATTATACTACATACCCTTTTGAAGGACTTGTCTTGATCCTTGATATTGATAAAGATTAAGTCGATGAGGTTAATGAAAAATATTGATTGAATATCATAATACAATCCACATACTATTGATGAATTACTATTAATTTCAAGAGATGAAAAAAATAAATTAGCTCAAGCTTCTAATTCTACCTCAAATATTCCTATTTCTATTATTACATCTATTACTATATTAACACCCTTGGTTATTATGTGCCATCATCCCTAGGTGTGGGGGCATCACATGGTTTACAAAATATTCATATATTTATTTATACACAAGAATCATACACACATACTTTGATTAATATTCATGGTCCACCACCATACATTTTATAATTCATACTCTCTTAAGCAAAGTATTTAGCCTTATATCCTAAGGTGTTACAATTAAATCAAGGTGTTTCTAGAGGTAGTCATTAAATGGAATCCTATACTTTGATTCATAATTCATTGGCACCTAAGATAGACTCTTACCCATTACTAGTATCCTTTGTATCCCTTAAGTTATAACTCTATGAAGGTAAAGGTGACCATGAGAAACATCTTTGATCATTCCATGTAGCATGCCTAGATTATGATTGTAATGAAAATTAATATCCAAGCTCTTTCCAAGAATACTCAAAGATTATGCCTTCTGATGGTTATCATTTATTCCATTATAATTATTTCTATCATTTAACCCTTTGGTAGATAAATTTACAACACTCTTTTATATCAACATTAGTGAGAGACTATCATATGCAAAAATTATAAAACTCAAGGGTCAAATGAGATTCTCAGTGAATATGTTCTTTAGTACAAAACTATGCTAGCTAAGATGACAAATTCTATGATAGATAATGAATTGATAGATATATCACTCATAGTTTACTATCACCACTCCATGAATGTATCATGTTTGAAAAATTTAAATCCTTTTAGGAGTTATTCCATACAATAAAATACCAAATTATCCATCTAATTCAAATATCAAGTTTCAAATAAAACTATACTATAAATACCATTAACAATACATCAATGTCTCAAGTATATACATTGAATCAAGTGGTAAATGTTCAAGTTATTATGAAGTCAACTAGCAAGACCTTATACTATTATAAAATAGACTCCACCAATTATTACATATTCTCAAATTACACATCTTAAAAAAGATTCTAGGAGCAGTGATCAAGATAGTTATGTTATAATACCAAATACCTTTCCAAATTTTGATTCATCCTCATGTAGCACTTTCTGTCCATGAAAATTCGTAGTCCCTCTATATGATAAAATAAAAAACTATGGTCCTCCCATTTATGGTATCATAAATTAGTTTCCTTTGAAAAATATCAAAGTACAAACAAATAAAATTCATAAAAAATACAAAAAACATTAAAAATATTCTCAAAAATAAAAAATCAAGACTCGAGCATGCCATGAGTTGCTAGTTTACTTCTTTACATATGTTTTTTTATCATATATTTTGGTAGATAACATAATTTTTTATACACACATGAATTTCATGAGGTATATGACTATCATGTAGGACATACATATTTTCATGGATTCTTAGATGTTGGATTCCCTTATACCTGATGGTCGTGTTTATGTTGGTGGAATCTTATTCTATAGGTTACATATACAAAATTATAAATATCTATAAAATTTTTATACCATGAAGAGATACATGTCTTATAAGGTTCTTGAGAGTTACTAATATATTACATTTTGATATATGAATATACTACTTTGATATGATGTGACATTGATAAATATAGATGGAATATATTATATTCAATTATTGTATGTTCCTTTAATGTTGTTTACTTTCTTGCATGATTGGCTAGATAATTGATTACTTATGGTGTGTGGCTTGTATGACATTTGAATAGGTTAAATTTATGTTGGACATTGGTCCTACATGTCTAATGTTTTCTTGGTATGTTTGTGACATTTGAACATGCCAATTTTTTGTGGTTGTTATCCCTATTATTTCGTGTAACATTTGAACATGTCAATTACTTGAGGCCCTTGGACCTTTTTTATGTGTGACATTTGAACACATCCCTTGTTTTAAAAATTATTAATATCCATTTAATGTGGCCTTTATCCTTGTTTTTTCAACATGTTCACGTCTATTATGTATGGTCCTTGGCCATATTGTATGACATTATGTGACATAGTCTATTGTTCTTGATTGGTGGTGCCATGATACACATCACACAAGCTTACTACATATTCTACTTAAGATATGGTCACTTTATTGTAAGCCTCAATGTTAAATTTATCTATACATGAAACTTGTATGACTCACATTAAGTATGTTACATACATGCTTCAAATATAATTACACTTCTATGAACTCTACACCTAACTACATGAAAAGTAAGTAGAAGGTCTGGAAGAAGGGGAGTTCAAGATGTACTCCTCCAAAATAAAAGATAAAAAATTTATACCAATATCACCATGAATTAATAGGATCACTAGGAATGTAATAAATAAATATGATGTGGTAGAAAAAACCAATATCTAAGGCAAACCAACTGGACAAAGCATCAAAACCAAGGAAACCCTGAAAGAGGTAGTGAAGGGAACCCAAATAACCTTGAAGGAAGGGCAGTTCAACTTCAAGAAACCTATGGGGAATAACCAAAACTAGGCCAATTGATCTCTATATTTTTCCATAAAGCATTTTATGTTGATGATTTGAGGAATTTTTTTTGAAACCTGGTGTTTATTTTAGAAATTAACCAATTTGTATCTCTCTATACCAGTTTCTAGGTAGTCTTTACCTTTTTATTATATTTTTAAAGTAAGTGTTTAGTGATTTATTTTGGTTTTGGGATCCCCTAGAAACCCTTGTGTTTCTTCCTTTTGTCCCTTCCTTAGTTCTCATGGTTGCACCATGTTTATTACTTCTAGCCACTTATTATGGGTTTCCCTTATGTTTATTTATTTGGTTATGGGACCATTGCTCAAAACCCTCATGTTATCTAGTTTATAACTCTTGTGTCAAAAGAATTTTTACGTAATTTAATAAAAAATATTACAATTATATGATGACATACTCTCCATGTGATGGTAGAATACTATATGATTATATATTTATCACATGATATAGTTAAATATTATTTTGATATGAGTGACTTTCAAGATATGTTCCTCATCTAAAAAGGGGGCATCATGGTGGGCTTGCCTTAGAGATATAATCATTAATAAACAAAAAATAGATTTGTGATAGAATGAAAGGCTAAAAGATATAAAATATATGTTTTAAAAACATTCAAAGTAATTCAAAGATTAGATTCTATAATCTATTATAGGTTTTCAAAGATTCAAAGCAATTCAAAAATAAAACACATGAAATATATTGGCACATTGATAAAAATTATGGAGGCATATAAAATTCATATAAACTTAGTTTTAAAAGACTCAAATTACATAATCATACATGGTTGAATGCATATGCAAGGAAATGTGCAAAAATTTACAAGATTAAAGTCACATATTATAAATATAACTACAAATAAGCACATATATGCATGGAAATCTATATCATTTGGCACATGTTTAGGGGGAAGTATACTTTTTCATGCTTAGATGCACATTTTCAAAGTTAAAAATTACAAATTCAAAGTTCAAAAGGCATGATATTGATTCATACACATTTTCTAAGTTCAAAGTTATAGTTTCAAAGGCATGATACTTGTTCTTGTGCATTTTTAAAGTTCAAAGTTATAATTTCAAAGGAAAATTGTTAATTTAAATTCAAATCTATTAGAAATTTGGTCATTATGTGTGTATGAATAGCATTCATTCTCTTTTGATCATACATTTTAGAATTTAGATATGTTTATAGAGATATGATGCATTTTGTTATAGATAATGTACATTAAATTCCAATGACACTCAATGGCCTTGGAATTAATTATAGTTAACCCATTTTGTGGTTCTATATGCTATCAAAAGTGGGGTATGTTTGAGTCTAGTGACACTCAATGATTTGGCATCACTTCTTGTGAACCATTATATTAAGAGTAGAGTATGTTTGAGTCTAGTGACACTTAATGACCTCGACATCACTTTTAGTGAACCCATAATGTTTTCACCTTTTTGGATTAGTATATTGGGTACTATTCCCAATTCATGAGAGTTGGAATATGCATATTTCCAACTTAAGGGATTGATTTATTATTAAAAATTGGGACTTGATTAATCTCAATTAAACATTGGTTCAAATTATCCAAGTGCTTAAACAAGGGGGAAAAATTATCCATAATCAATTATAGGTTACATGGTAATTTGGTTTCATCTCCATAACCATGTACTCCTTCCTCACCCTCTTAATTTTTCAAATTTTAAAAGTTTAGCTACTTACATTTTAAAAAATGGAAAAATTACTACTTAATGTGCTATTGTGGGGTTTGATAAATTTGAGTTCCCTATATAATTGGAGAATCCTCTCATAAATAAAGTGTGTAGTACACCTAGGTTTAACTATTTCTCCTTTATTATAGAAATTACATGAATAAAATTGTAATTGTGAATCCTATGACCATATTCCACCCAATAATTGCATATCTTCTTATCATGCATACTACCAGTCACTATAAGATCTATTTGATCTTATACAGTCACTTAGATAAATCTCTATTTCATTATGCACCCTTCTTGACCTTTCTTACACTCTAAAAACCTCCCACACCATACAATACCCATTATGTGTACCCTATGGACCCTCCGAGAGGATGGATATCTTAGTCCATTGATTTTAGGCTAAAATATATGGCCTAGGCCACCCATTTTGGCTTAACATTTATGACCCAGGCTATAGTTTCTATAGAAATATTTATTTCCATTCCTATCCATTGCACAAAGACCATAAACTACTAGTTTTGGAAGGATTTACATCTTTCCTACCCTATATGAGGTCTAAAAATGCCTATGTATCCCAAAAATTTAAATTAATTCCCTCTATATTTCCTTTGGATTCTTTGGACTCCTCTTGGATATTCTTGGGTTTCCTCTTGATATCTTGATGACTTCAACTTTATTGAGATGTTCTTCATCTCTAGGTAGATAGTCATCTCTCTTGAGCCCCTATAATAAAAACTCTTGCTTGCTAATTTGAACACACTATTGATGCTCTTAGTTGTTCCTACATTCACTATTGATTGCTCTTGGCTCCTTCAGTTGGCATTGCACCTAATTTGTGAACTTAGATTGGAATCTATGTCCTTTGCTTGTTGTTGTTTCATGTTATCTCCTAGGTTGTTTCCAATGGATTGGATAGAGATTTACATTATAGACCAATATTCCTCCACACTAGATAATACTTGAGTCAAGATTGTTAGAATACTTTCATTATGTTTGAGCATGATCTGAGGGCACCTTGCTTTCAAAGTGAAACCATTTAGTTATCTTAGTGTAGTATCTTTTATAGGGTTATAGATTATATGCTAGGGTTAGTTTTAATTATAACAAAGAATTTAACTCAGATTTATGAATCATACATGTATTTACCTTTTGAAAATATCTTCCATTTGAAATCATCTTTCATTTCAAGAGGATTGTATGCTTCTAAATCATCTTATTTACATGGTAGTGTTCCTTTGTTTATATAGTTTGATATATTATTCTTTATGCATTACCTATTTCATTTAGGTAATTGATTTAATATGGTTATATTAGTTATATATATCTATTTCCTTTGTGCACTTGGTCATGCTAGCCCTAACCTAGGTAATAAGTTAGTATTTAGCCTAGTGCAAGGTGAAAATTAGATAGTAAGCTTAAACTTCTAGTTACTTCTTGCATCCTTCAAATTAGTAGGTATTTACTTAGTACCATGGGTACCCCTTTTCCAAACCTAAGTGGTTTGTTTAAAAAAATACCTACCCTTGAGGTAAGCCACATCTTGGGCCTATGATGTCTTAGTAATCCCCAAATCTTGCCAGAACACCCTTCCTAGGCCCCTGTTTAACATATTATCTCTTTTAGATGTCTATTATTAAACCTTGTGTGTATCCTTAGCCATTTTACCTATTCCCTCCTCTTTGGACTCACCTTATGATAGAATCAAAGTATTTTTCTTATTTCAATCAGTACTGAAGACACTCCTTTTTGTCCACTTCCATGTCTAAATGGACATCAAATTGATTTCTTGCAAATTTTATAAATTAAGACTAGAAATCACTAAAATGTCCAAGATCATCTACACATTGGATGTAAATACCCATAATCAGGTCAAAGCTTCCCTATTTTGGGTAATTTCTTATATGCAGTGATAACCTCTCATTGATTCATACTTAGTCAAATTATGACCTAGAAAATTGATGTTTTTCACCAATAGTGTATGGCAATTAATCAAATTTTTGAAAATTACAAAATTACTAATTAAGATTGATTAAATAATTAAATATAGTTAATTAATTAAGATAAAAATACATATTAAATTAATACACATCTAATTTATAAAAATAAAATGTCAACAAATATCAATAAATATGATGTCATTAGCCTCAAAGTCAAAAATTGGACATATCAACATAAATGAGATAAATATCAAGAATGTTGAGCCATGATTTTTAAATTAAGCCTATTTCCCAAAACATAAATTCATTCAATCTCCCAACCCTAATCCAAGCTTGACCACACATAGGTTGGATTTAGTTAGAAAGCTATAAATAACAAGGTCCTCACTCACTTTCAACCAAGTTTCTCAAGCCAAAATTACCATGTAGAATTATTAATAATAAGATTCATAATCATTTCATAAGACATGATAAATCACAAGTGAAGTAGGGGAGATGTTTCCCATGAAGCACTGACATTTTGAAAGATCAATTGTTCACAAATCAAGCACAAACACATTTATATGCCGATTAGGAAGCAAGGCTCTCAAGGAAGATAAAATTGTTTTTTTGTCTTCTTATTCATTCTTTATTTTTTTACTAATTTACTCACTCAAGTACTTAGGCTTATAATTTTAGTGTATTTAATTTGTTTTCATTTTATGCACTAATGATAGAAGCTAACATCATCTCTAGAGTCCTATGTTACATAATGGCACACCTAGTGGGACCCCAAGGATTAGACACACCCCCAAAAAAGTTTTAGATAATTTCCATTCTTATAATTGATGGAATTGGTATTTTGGAAAGCTAATTTTCTTCTTTTTTATTCAAAAAAACTATCAAAAATTTGTTCAAGACCAAATGATGAATTTGGGATTGTATATAGATGAATTCATCCCCAAAAATGGTGAAATCATCTATATTATTTTGAAAATTGATGAAATCATATTTACTATTCTTATAATTGATGTAATAATCTGTTTAAGTGACTTCATCTCTTTTCTCTTCTTTTTTTATAGGTTTTTCCCATTAATGAAATTGTTCGCTATTTTGGTGAATTTGTCTTAGATTTCAGTGAAATCATTAGAAATTTCAATGAATTTGTTCTCTCTTAGACACACTCCATTTCTTGAGTTTTGATGAAAATGTTCACATTACTTTCCTTACTATGTTGTCTTATTATTTGGTGAAAACATTATGCATTTCATATAAATCACTCCAGATTTCAATAAAATTGTTCACATTTTGGTGAAATCATTCCAGGATCATTTTTTAATAATTAGAAAATTTATTTTATTTTTCAATGAAATTATCACTATTTAGTGAATTTGTCATAACATTATTGAAATTATCTTTGATAATTTATGAAATCATCCATTTAATCGACAAAATCACTATGTTTGTGTGTTCTATGTTTTATCTCTACTTTGTGTAGGTTCTTGAAATTAGTGAAAAAGTCCTACATATCGATAAAATTATCTGTGTGAAAACTTAAGAGTTATGAAACATCTAAAATAAAATTATTTCAAGTCATTAAAATCATTGATTGAAAACTAAAACACTTGTATTATAGGTTTAGCATATTTTTAGTTTGATTTTATAATTAACCAAGGCAAATTTGATTCACATTTTTAAATTAGTGTTTAAGAAAAAACAAACCACAATTGCTTTTGTGATCTTAAGATATTTTACTTTGTCTACTTTTTATATATAGTTTTTTTATTTTTCATTCTTGTTTGATTTATTAGGAGTGAAGCTAGAATAAAATTTCATATGCTCTCTCCTCATTCTTAGGAACTTAGATGACTTAGAAATGACCTTTTCTTCCTTTATTTTTTGTTTGATATATCAAGTGGGAGTTCATAGCCTCCTTTCAAGTCATTTATGGGTGTGTTTACTTGGTAACATTGTACCTACCCCACTTATTTTGTGGGGTATATAAATTAGGTGTACCATTTGATTAGATAATGGTTGAGCAGTTAACCTAATAAGTCAAATGGATCCCTGAAGTATGCATGTTGTAGACATCATACTTCACTACAAAAGTGATGACTAAAGTGGTTATGAAATGGATAATACCATTTCATAACAATTTATATGGTTTATCAACCACTTTAAAAATATTTTATTACACCCAAGTATTCTTTGATACTTATGGACCATCTAGAAATCCAAGTCAAAAATCTTAGACTAAGAGACCCCACTTACCACCGATTATATTACCAATGATGATTAATTTTGGTTCTTTGAATTCCATTCCATGCACAATTTTTTGAGAGATAGAGGGGGGATAAACACTCTACCTTCATGCACTTTTATTTATTGGATTAACACTTAATTCCTCTCAAGAACTAGTATATCAGTAGAAGTTGGTGGATACAATGTAAACCTTATGTCAGCTATTAAAATATGGGCTTAAAAATCATGTGATTTCTTGATTTAAAAACCATATCACACACATAAATAGGTAAAAATACCTCTCAAACCAATTTTGAAATCAACTTTTAAGTTTTGATCTAAGGAAAATTAGTTTACAATCAAGTCTTGCCTATCACTTGAGCTTGAGTGGTTTACTATTTGTGTTTATATTATGTTACTTAGTTTGAATTTCATTTTTATTAATATCTTTACCTAAGTACAAGTTCAATTACCCATTCTAATGTTCCTTTATTTCAAATTATGAAACAAACTAGTTCTTAAGTTCAAGTACCTAACTTATTTTTAAACGAGTGTGTTATACAATTTGATTTAGTTTACAACCAAGTGATTATTTTAATGTGCCTTCTAGTTCCAATTTTAAACTCTAAGTTCCAATTTAAAATATAAATTCCACTTATAGTTTAATTTGTCACAAATTCAACCCCTTTAAAAATATTAAGATATAAACTATGTTTGGATATTAATTCAACATTTCAAGACCAAGTTTCTAATTCTTGTGCCAATACTTTACACATTACAAGTGCATAAAATTTAAATGTTCCCAAGGTATTACCCATTAATAATTGTGTATTTGAAACCCTTAAATCTCAAATTTTTGGATACATCCTCTTATAAATACTTTCTTTTACTTGTTTAAATCATTAACATTACCCTTCGATTGGTGTGTTAAACACAAGTAAAACACTATACATAAGACCAATTAAAAAGTGCCTTTTAGTATGTCTAGATAAGTTTTTAAGGTTCCTAAACCTCTTATCAAAATGAATATCATATACTTAACCATGCCTAGGTACACATGTAGTGGGTCCATCTATAACCCCTCATTTGATGAGGAAGTGGTTTACAACCTCTATAGATATGACCATTATGTAAATGATGATGATGATAAAACATAAATTGTTAATGTGTCATCCAATGTTGAATTTAAACCTCATAATCCATTTATTCCAATTGTGACAACTATTATTAAACAAGAATAAAAATACCAATAATATCTTCTAAGTGTACTGACCTTTACCAAACAAGGCCAATAGTACATCCAATGTGTACCATTTGACATCGAACAAAGACCAAATCTTATGTACCTTGATAACACACCGCCTAATGAAGAATATAGGGAAGATCAATTATCTAGATAACTATTTAATAATAAATATGAACATCTTGTTAGGTTATTCAAAATGGGTGCAAAATTTCTTGAAAATTTTCCCATGGAAAACTTACAATATTTGGTTAGAACACCCAAACAAATACCTCTCACATTAAAAGAGCATCAAGTAACTACTATCCAAGATCTCACTTTTAACTAAGTAGTGTTAAACAAAGTAAAGAGCCAACTAGTTGATCCTATGACACAACACCAACTAATTGATTCATAAATATAATAGGATAAATAGGCCTTGACTACTTTAGTTAACTCCTTTAATATTCTCCAAGTTCAAAATCCTATGTTAATATAAAGTATTATTCTAATGGAATAAATATTATATTTTTAAAACCATCCACTATACAATCTAGATCCCTTTGATAAAAATAGATTAGTTATGGACATGTTTAATACACCTCCATTTAAAACTAATTTAGCAACTAGTCCTAATGTGGAGGTTCTTGTGGACTATACCCAACATGTGGTGGACAATGCTCAAATGGCTTATATTAACCCACACCAAGTACCATCTATAACATAAAAAAAATTTGCTATATTTTCCCCATGATTTTATTATTATAATGTTCCAAGTACCTTTCCACAATAAGTTATTAACACATCTGAGCTATAATTACAAATTCTAAGTATTACACCTCATTGAGTAGTAACTAGTACCCCACCTCCATAAGGCATAGCAGATTATCCACTCTAATAAGTGCCAAACAATCCAACACATAAACAAAATGAAACAAACATTCCATTAAAACAAATACCAACCAATCCTCTACAGAAATTGTCTAATCTATAATGCATTCTTATTAGTCAACTAACTACTAATTTTATTTAACAAGGTAATTATTAAAGTAAACAATAGGTTCCTATTATTTGATGAATTCCTACCAATAAATAATAGGTTCCTTTCCAATTCCAATAAGTACCATATGAACACCCAAAAAAATGTGCCTAATCGATTTCATCTTGATCCTATCTTCCAAGATTTACAGGAGGTTAAAGACACAATTTCCACCTTTCAAATAGGTAATCAAAGTAAAAAATTCAAGCTTGATGAAATATGTTCTTATCAATTTGACATGAGATAACTTCAAGTACCTCTCCTGCATCATTTTGAGATGCCCAAGTTTGAAAATACAAAGGTAAAGGTAACCCAAAGGAACATTTAAAGGAGTTTTTCATCACATATCAATACGTTTGTTATAGTGACATGAGTTGACTATGTTGGACTTATGTCAAGCTAAACAAAGAGGAAGATAAATCTTGGCCAATTATATTCAATGGTGAAACACATTAGCTAGTAAAATTCCATATAATCTCCTTGACAAACAACTAGATGTAATGTTCACAACCAATTTTCAATTTTATGTAGCTCATAATATCAAACTCAACTATGCCAAAACCTTTAAAGAAATCATTTCTAAAGGATTGGAAATTAAGAAACCACAAATTGATAAGGGAATTATTAAAATTTACTCTTAGAACCAAACATAGACAATGTTTAGGAACAATCCCCCTCACAAGCATAAATTAGTACATCGAAGAAGCCTAAACCCTTCAATAAGAATAAAAATGTTATAAGATATGGAGTGATCAAATATAGACATGTGAAAATGGTGAAAACATTACATGTAAAAACAAACCCTCCTACTTAATAAATCACTTTACAAAGGCTAATTCCAAGAATGGGTTATTATCATCATAGACCTTTTAGTGATTCAGGTGAGCCTATTGAGATTATATTTCTAAAACTAGTTACAACCAACATGATTATTTGGCCAATATTAAGACATTTTATTGAAGATCAACCTAAGACTAATTGGTATAGGGACAATGATTTTTGTGACTATAATTAGGTTAAAGGACATATTATTCATAGATTCATATAGATTCAACACCTCATTGAAGACTTTCTTGAAAATGACAAAATAAAGCTGGATAATGTGGTTACTATTGACGCAAAAGATTGCACCCTTGGCAGGAGGTCGAGCTCCTGCCTTCTTCATGCAACAATGGAAACTCCCCTCTCACCTATGGGACTGGTGAAGTTGGAGGGGAAAGTCTCTAGATGAGGGCTAGCTCCCTCTGATGTATCATTTAGGCCCTAGTTTCTCCTACTGCTAACAAAAAAAATGTAAAAAAATAGGGGGGATGAAAAGGGAGAGAGAGATGCTGAAAATAAAGCCTAAGCCTAAAAAAGTAAAAGGTGATACACCAAAAAATGTGACCCACCTAGCCCAAACATACACTGTTCACTAAAAAGGAGTGCCTATACACTTCATCTGAAGTGAGAAAACCTTCTGCATTAGTGGGTCAAGGGTCCATGGAGATACAGGGAGGAAAATAACCACTAAAGGCATTCTGAGACATACTACAACAGCCTATCCACTTCACCTATACTCCTCTAGAGACACTTCTGATAGACCTGTAAAAAGAAACTCAAAGAATGCACCAGACATGCTGAAATCATTCTGCAAAAGCATGAAGAAAATGACTTAACATAAAATCAAAGCATAGACACATACTAAAGATGCAAAACTTAGAATGGAGGTAAAAATGCTTTGTTTTGATTCAAGGTAAAATTTGGTAGCTTTGCCTTACAAGCCTAAGAGATTTTTGGGCAGAGTTTTGCCTTAAGGCTGAGAGTGGATCTCCTTTCTCAAAAGAGAAGTTTACAATTTGTAGAAATAGGAAGAGAAAATTGGTGCTTCCTGGGAAAGATTTTGGCACTCATTTCTACAAGTGGCCCATGTGCATTGAACACATCAGGAAGAGGAAGACCACTATTACTGATGTCATTTTTTAGAACAGGCTTGCTGGAACGATGCTAAATAATCACCAAAATTGACTTTGGCATTCAAACATTAATACAAGAACATGGCCATTCCTATTTTTTGTAAACAGACTGCTATTTGTCCCCTCATCAATGCCAACTACAAAAATAAGCTACACCACTCATCTGATAATGACTCACCTTCCCTTCGCCACTTATATGCTTTGTCATTTCTACTCTTTGTCTTCTTCCTACTCCTTTTAGCCCTCGAGGGTGATCTTCTGGTAGGTCGCTACATTCCTCAAGCTCCTTTCATGCTTGGTGCTCAAACAGTTCAAAAACAAATGGATATTTTACTGTGTTAAAATTAACATTCACGCGGCCATCACCCAATGGCTAGTTCACTTGCTTAAATTTGATAGTTTTTGGGATGTCACCATCCTCGGCAAAAGTCATCAAGTATTTTGTTTCAAGCCTTTTCCTAGCAGGTTTTCTATTTACGGCTTTTTCATGTAGACAAAAAGTCCACAAAAATTGGCCACTTCATCCTTTCTATCAGGCTCTTTGACTTTCCCCTACGCTGGTGGCCTTTCCTTTGAAGTGCTTGCCCTATGCAAGGGCTTCAAGATCTTGAATTACCCTCCACAAGGGCATTTAAACCTTTGGCCTGCCCTTTGGCTGTAGGGCACACCCTTGAACCAAGCCATTGAACGAACCTATTAAACCAAAATTGGTTCAATAGTTCAATCAGTTTAATGGTTCAATCACTGTGCATTGATGCCCATTAAAATAAGCCTTTGAATTGATTCATTGAACCTCCTTATTGAACCATCCATTGAACGAAAGTTTTTAAACCAAAGCATTAAACCAAATGATTGAACCAATCTATTGAACCAGTTCAATAGTTCAATGAAGCATGCCGATGAACCAAAACCATAGTGTTTGAACCAACTGAAATGAACCAAGGCTGAAGAACTTAAATGTTGAACCAATGGTTAAACCAAGGCCTTGAACCAATGCATTGAACTAGTTCAATGGTTCAATGCTTCAAGCAACTATTGAAATAAACTCATTGAACTCTTTTGTTTGAACCAAAAGCCATGAAGCAAGTGATGAACCAAGCCTAAAAATGGAGTGATTGAACTACCAATTAAACTAGGCATTGAACCAAGGATAATTGAACTACCGATTGAACCAGGCATTGAACCAAGGCCAATTGAACTACCGATTGAACCAGGCATTAAACCAAGGCTGAACTGGTTTAATGGTTCAACCATGCCAACCTTTCTAGTGATTTTCTTTAGACCAGAGCCTGAAGAAGCCTCATAAAATCTAGAACTCTCTAAATTGATCCTTCATGCACCAAAGGACTAACCTATAGAGTCTATAGAAATCCAAAACCTGCAGAGTCCATAGATTTAGACCTATAGAGTCTATAGATTTAGACCTACAGAGTTCATAGAAATTCTGTAGAGTTTGTATAAATAAATAGATTCATGCAAAATTAGAAAATGAAATGGCCTAGAATAGCAGGGATAAAAGGGGACCAATTTTTGGCTTGTTGGGCAAAAAATGGTCAACAAATTGGTGACTCCTAGGGGAAGCATGCCTGCTATGCTTAAAGACTAGTTACCTTGTATTCCATTGGGCACAGAGTTAGATACAGCTATGAAAGAGTGTTAGCAATAGCTCCAAAAGATCCAAGAATCAAACACAGATCTTTTTACCTCAGACACAAAGGGAAACACATAAGGCTAAAAACACTACATGTGCAAACTGCACTTAGGGAAAATAAGAAAGACAACTAAAAGCAAACTACTATATACAGCTAACTAGAAATATTTACCTCCCTCCTGGATCAAAGGGAAAATTTCTTAAGTCCCCTTCCTAGTAAGAAGACTTATGGTGCCAGGCAAGTGGCTAAATAAAAAGGATATTTGGTGACCTGCTCCTCTTGCCTGTCACCTGGATTGGCTAGTGTTTGAGTGGATCAAAATCGAACATGCTTCTGACATATATGTGCTCTGCTTGTCCCTAGAATCTTGTTGAATGCTGGTCCTTCATACTGGTGCTTATCACCAAGAAATCAATGGCTACTAGCTCATCACCATAAGCCCTTTGATTTGTACAATCCCTTTTCAATGCATCATGGTTTGACTTGTTTCTTTTTGCCTCATTGAAGACTCTGTCAGACTCATCCTCTACTTCCTCTTGGCCTTCTTGAAGAAGGGTGACTGTTATGATGTCTAAAATGGAATCAAAAAATGATTTCTCATCCCACATAACATCACCTCTCTATTCAAAACTTTCTTCTTTAAGGCCTCCCTCAAGGAAGATAGACCTCTCCTTTTCCTCCCTAAAGATCAGGACCTCTAGATGTTCAAAGGTATCCTCCTGATCCTCCTCCAACTTAGGCTCTTCAACGTAGTCATCCTCATCATCAAAGTAATAAGGAAGTTCATCAAACAAGGGGGGAGAGAGCTCACCATGCTTTTGTTCCTCCTCATATTGTTGGAACATTTGAATGTATGCATGACTTGAGTCTTTTCCATTACTAATGATGCCTTGACAAAAAGCCTCAATGATGATTTCTCCTTCACTGTCACTCATGATAGCCCCTTGAAAAACTATAGATTAGATCTTCTTCTCCTCACTCACCTCCTTCAGAATAGGTTCCTCCTTAAGAAGGGGTGTAGTGGGAAAACCATGTGGAAGAGGAGGTAGTCCTTGAGCTAGAATTGAAAGATTCTCCTCTTTCCATCTCGTCAACACTTCATCTATATCAAGTGTGGCCTGATATCTCTCTTAGAAATGTGTTGGTGGGGTGTGTTTAGACATGGAATGTGTCATTAGGTTTGAACCATCCATCACACACTAGTTGAGGAATCTCTCTTTAGATTCTAACTCTATAATTCTCCTGGCCAAATCCTCTTGGAAAAGCCTATCCTAGAAGTCACCAACATCATCATGAGTAGGGGCAGCCTCATCTTCTTCAAGGTTTTGAAAAAACCTTGATTCTCCTCCTTCTTACTCCATGATTCTATTATTTTCCCCTAGTTTAGGATCTCAGAATTGGAATTTTGCTCCTATGAACAGGCAACAACTTTATTTTCTCCAAGGTCCTAGGGCTCCTCCACAAGGTCTAAACTTTCTATTTCTTTTTCATGAAGCAACCTCATCCTAGCCTCTAAATATTCAATTTGCTTGGCTAGGTTATCCTAAAAGAGCCTTTATTAGAGGTCACTAGCATCATCCTCTTCAAGGCTCTAGGCTGGTTCTTGGCATTCCTTCCTCCAACTCAAAATTTGCACATCATGTTGAAAGACTTGGGGAGGTTGAGGAATGCTAGGAAGAGACTGCTGATGCACTGGAAGAGTCTCTAGAAGAGGGATGTGTTGGCTCATGGTATTCCCCCTAATGGAAGATTCACAATATAAGGAATTGAGAAGATTTATCTCCATAGGGGGTTGCTCTAATGCCCTTTGATGTTGGAAAGCCAGGCACATGGGATTGAGAGCAAATGCATCAGATGAACTGGAGTGGGTGAGTGCTATCTGATAGAAAGGATTTGGTGCAAAAGAGGGGGCTTTTCTCAAAATAAGAGGGGGGACATAAGGCTGGCTGCCTTGAATAAATGGATTTCTTCATTTTTTTACCTCCTCCTCCATGGATTTCAAGGCCTGTGCTTGCCTAAACAAACACTCCTCTTTATACATCATCTCTTTCTAATATCCATACTACTCCTCTAGTCTGTCAATCTCCATCATCTACTTCTCAAATTCTAGGGCCATTTCCCTTATCTTTGAAGGGAAACTAGGAGAGCTGCTTGAGGCAATTCTCTAAAAATCTTGAGCTTGATCATAGTCATATGAAGGAAAATAAGACCCATGATTTTGTGCAAAGGAATTATACATACAAAAAGTGGTTTTTGATGGCACCAGGCTACTTAACCAGCTGATTCAACTCAGAGTCACCATTGGTGTTGATGTAAAAGCCTCCAAAGGCTGGTCAGTTCAAGAACACACCAATAGTTCTTTAACTCTTTAGACATAACTTGTCCTAGTTGGTCCCACTAAGCTTTCTATAAACTATTGATGCAAAAGATTACACCCTTGGCAGGAGGCTGAGCTCCTACCTTCTTCACACAATAATGGAAACTCCCCTCTCACTTGTGGGACTAGCGAAGCTAGAGGGGAGAGTCTCTAGATGAGGGCTAACTCCCTCTGATGTATCATTTAGGCCCTAGTTTCTCCAACTGCTAACAAAAAAATGTAAAAAAAAGTGGGGGATGAAAAGGGAGAGACAGATGTTGAAAACAAAGCCTAAGCCTAAAAATGTAAAAGGCGATACACCAAAAAATGTGACCCACCCAGCCTGAACATATACTATTCACCAAAAAGGAGCACCTATACACTTCATCTAAAGTGAGAAAACCTTTTGCATCAGTGGGTCAGGGGTCCATGGAGATATAGGGAGGAAAATAACCACTAGAGGCATTTTGAGACACACTCCCGTAGCCTATCCACTTCACCTATACTCCTTTAGAGACACTTCTGATAGACTTGTAAAAGGAAACTCAATGAATACACCAGACATGCTGAAATCATTCTACAAAAGAATTAAGAAAATGACTTAACACAAAATCAAAGCATAGACACATACTAAAGATGCAAAACTTAGAATGGAGGTAAAAATGTTGTGTTTTGATTCAAGGTAAAATCTGGCAGCTCTGCCTTACAAGCCTAAGAGATTTTTGGGCAGAGTTTTGCCTTAAGGCTGAGAGTGGATCTCCTTTCTCAAAAGAGAAGTTTACAATTTATAGAAAGAGGAAGAGAAACTTGGTGCTTCTTGGGAAAGATTTTGGCACTCATTTTTGCAAGTGGCCCATGTGTGTAGAACACATTGAGAAGAGGAAGACCACTGTTATTGATGTCATTTTTCAAAAAAGGCCTACTAGAACGATGTTGCATAATCACCAAAATTGACTTTGGCATTCAAACATTAATGCAAGAACATGGCCGTGCCTCTTTTCTATAAATAGATTGTTATTTGTCCCCTCATCAATGCCAACTACAAAAATAGGTTGCACTGCTCATCTGATAATGACTCACCTTCCATTCACCACTTGAATGCTTTGTCATTTCTACTCTTTGTCTTCTTCCTACTCCTTTCAGCCCTTAGGGACAATCTTCTAGTGGGTCACTGCATTCCTCAAGCTCCTTTCATGCTTGGTGCTCAAACAGTTAAAAAACAAATAGATATTTTACTGTGTTAAAATTGGCGTTCATGTGGCTATGACCCAACGGCTAGTTCACTTGCTTAAATTTGATGGTTTTTAGGACGTCACCATCCTTGGCAAAAGTCATCGGGTCTTTTGTTTCAGGCCTTTTCCCCACATGTTTTCTATTTTAGGCTTTTTCCTTTAGATAAAAAGTCTACAAAAATTGGCCACTTCATCCTTTCTATCAGGCTCTTTGACTTTCCCCTATGCTGGCAACCTTTCTTTTGAAGTGCTTGCCCTCCACAAGGGCTTCTAGATCTTGAACTGCCCTTTGCAAGGGCATTTGAACCTTTGACCTGCCCTTTGGCTATAGGGCACACCCTTGAACCAAGCCATTGAACCAATCCATTGAACCAAAATTGGTTCAATGATTCAATCAGTTCAATGGTTCAATCACTGCACACCAATGCCTATTGAACCAAGCCTTTAAACTGATTCATTGAACCTCCTTGTTGAACCATCCATTAAACCAAAGCATTTGAACTAAAGCATTGAACTTAAGCATTGAACCAAATGATTGAACCAATCCATTGAACTAGTTCAATAGTTTAATGAAGCGCACCGATGAACCAAAGCTGTAGTGTTTGAACCAACTAAAATGAACCAAGGCCGAAGAACTTAAATGTTGAACCAATGGTTGAACCAAGGCCTTGAACTAAAACATTAAACTAGTTCAACGCTTCAAGTGACTATTGAAACAAACCCATTAAACTCTTTTGTTTGAACCAAAAGCCATGAAGCAAGTGATGAACCAAGCCTAGAAATGGAGCGATTGAACTGCCGATTAAACTAGGCATTGAACCAAGGCTGATTGAACTTCTAATTAAACTAGGCATTGAACTAAGGCTAATTGAATTGTTGATTGAACCAGGCATTGAACCAAGGCTGAACTGGTTTAATGGTTCAACCATGCCAAGCTTTCTTGTGATTTTATTTAGACTAGAGCCTGAAGAAGCCTTGTAAAACCTAGAACTCTCTGAACTAATCCTTCATGTGCCAAAGGACTAACTTGCAGAGTCCATAGAAATCCAAAACTTGTAGAGTCCATAGATTTAGACCTATAGAGTCCATAAATTTAGACCTATAGAGTCTGTAGAAATTATGTAAAGTCTATAGAAATGAACAAATTCATGCAAAATTAGAAAATGAAATGGCCTAGAACAACAGGGATAGAAGGGACCGATTTTTGGCCTGTTGGGCAAAAAATGGTCAACAGTTACAACATCTAATCAAAATCTAGGTGTATATCAAAACCCCTTTCCATAACATAAATCCAACAATCAAAATCAAAACCAATGTTAAGCCAAAAACCATAATTAAATAAGGTTTCCAAACAATTAGTAACAATGAAAAAATCATCAACAATAGAACTATAATCAAGGTCATAATACCCAAGTCAACTACAATACCATCCTTTATGACTACAATTCTTTAAGTCACATTACAAGTGGATATCTAGATATTATTAAGGTCAAACCACCTACCAATAGTTCTCATAGACCCATTATGTCCATTCTTGGACCTCATCTTCCATTTTATAGTAACCCTCCTTTGGTTCATAATAACCCCAACATTAGTCAATGGCTAAGAATTACCATAGCAAGTTATTATCCACCTTCCTCTAATTACAGTAACCCTCCACCAAATTAAGTTTGTGTAGTTTTAACTTGACATGCCAAGGTTACCCTCCAAGGCCCTATAACTTCTTCCAATCATCTTATTCAAGGTCTTTCACCTTATAAATCTAAGCCAAGTACCCCCATTAATAATAAACCCTATGATATTGTGAAATAACTACAAAAAATGCCTACATAAATTTTTATTTTAGATCTCTTACATACATATAACATCCACATGAAAATATTAAATGCACTTCTGAGCTATTCAAAAGTACCAAATGATATTGCACCTACTAAACTTCAAATTATTTTAAGTCATTTGGCTCTTGGAAAACAACTTTCCTTTGAGGAAATGAACATGTCATCCCTTAGAACTTTACACAATAACCTGCTATAAATAGAGGCCACAATTAATTATGGTTTAGGACTCAACATTATAACTTTGAAGCTCATCAAACATTTTAGATACACAACCAAATATCTTTAGCTAGACACAATTACCATCAAAGTGTATGATAATGAGGAGCATGATTTGTAAGGTACCATTTATTTACCAATTATTATTGGGCCTTTAACCCAAAATATGATGTGCCATGTTTTGGACTTGGAATTATCATATAATTATCTCTTTGGGTGATAATGTATCCATGAAGTGTGTGTCATGCCCTCTACCCTTCACCAATGCATTAACTTCTATCATTTTGGGTTAGAAGTCACCATCCCTAATGACCTACAATCATACTAGTTTTATAAACATTTAGAGGCTAAATATGAGAGATATAACTATCTCTTTATCTTAGAGATTATTCCCAAAAATGGTAAGGAGGTAATTGATTATCCACCAAAATCTAATTATATTGATCCAAACACACTTACTTCCACTTCAACTACCTCACCTATGGAAATAGCCAATCACTTCACTATTCCAAAAAATAGCCTTAGGGAATATAAACTTGGTAATGAATTTCATATAGCCAAGTTTCCTAAAATGCCAAAATCATATGGTAGGCCTTGAAAAAAAATTCACAAAATAGAGTGGCGCAAGAAGAATAATTCTCCTAAAATAAGACCATTGGTTTTTATCAAGGTCACTACTAAAGACCAAGAGTAAATCAAATTTGATGATGATTCTTAGATGTATAATGATGAATTTTATACTTACTTTCAAAGTAAAAAGTATCCTATCCCTAACCAAATAATGGATCATTAAGCTTACATGGGTAAAGGCTTGGGGAATTGCAAGAAGGAACTATTGAGTTAGTATCACTTACCAAGCACAAGAGAACTCGAAGGCATTATATACACACTACCTGGGGGTGACCCCTTAGATATCCTAAGTGACTTTGATTTCTCATCTAAAGATGGAAATTTTGATAGTGACAAAGAGTCTTATTATAGCATTTACAATGAGTTGGATAAAACTAACATATTTTACCCTAACACTATCTATACAATTACCATTATTCCATCACATTCCCCTCTTTTACTCCACTATCTTTAATTAATTGACTAGGACCAATAAGATGCATACGTACCATTGGAAAATTTACAAAATGATAAGGAAATATATAAATTCATGAGCCTCAAAGATAATGTGCTACTTGGTGATCATAAACAAAAGATTTTTAATCACACTAAACCTTGTTATCTATTTTGGAGAGCATGTGAACTTATTTGGTAAAAAACAAAAACAAAAACAAAACAAAAATCAAACATTGAAGTCCCAAAGTGAAAACCTATTTGAGGCACTTTTCAACCAAGTTAAAAGTAAAAATAAATACAAGTCCCATGGTGAAAACCTATTTTAAATTCCATTAGATGGGGAAGTTCACCCTCTCTCAAACGAATCTCATGTCTCTTCTAGTTCAAAAACCTCCTACTATTCTAGAATCAATTTAGAGAAATAATAAAATTTTGATCAAATTATGCAAAATTATCTAGATGTATTTGTTGAATGGATTTTCTCAGATATTAGGGATTCAAAGTCTTCTTGATTAAGAGAACTTGATGAGCTAGTTGACCCACCAAATGAACATGAAGACTATTGTACCACTCTACCAACTATTCTAGAAGATTATTCCACATTTCTCATGGAAAAAACCACCAAATTTAATATTAGAATACCTGATGATCCCAAATGGATAAAACTTAGAGTGTCCCTCACTAAAAATGAACATGAAGTCCTTGCTTCCCTCCTTTGGGAATTTTTAGACTTTTTTGCATGGTGTTATTTAGACATTTTAGGATTGGAACTTGATTTAGTGGTACATCTAAATGCCAAGCTAATCAAATAAAAGTTGATAAAGATGCATAGTCACATATCCAATCTTGTCAAGAAATAATTGGAAAAATTATTAGAATTAGGATACATTAATCCTATTGATTATTCATAGTGGATATCCAACATAGTCTTGATAAGCAAAATGATGCAAGGAATCTGATTATGTACCAGTTTTAGAGACATCGATAAGGCATGTCTTAAGGATGAATTTACTTTACCTAATATTTATATTATAGTAAATTTTATAGATGGATATGAGATGCTATCTCTTATAGATAGTTTATCTAGATATAAACATATTAAGATTGCACTTGAGGACAAACACAAGATAGCATTCACAACTCCATGGGGAATGTTTTGTTATCAAGTGATGCCTTTTGTCCTCAATAATGCTAGTGCCATCTACCAATGTGTAATTACTATTATTTTTCATGACATGATGCATGATATTGTTGAGTATTATGTTGATGATATCCTAGGAAAATCCAAGACCAAAACATGACATATAGAGGTGTTGCATAGAAGATTTGAACACCTATGTGAATATAAAGTATGGTTTAACCCTAAAAATTGTGTTTTTGGTGTTGGTTCAAGAAAATTTCTATGATTCATCATCTCTCAAAGTGGAATTGAATTATATATATCTAAGGATAAGGACATTATTTAAATTCATTCATCTTCTAATTTAAAATGGCTCCATAATGTATAGGGCAAAGTCCAATCTATCAAGCTGTTCATATCTCAATTGGTATATTGGTGCCATATTTTCAATCATATTTTGAATAAAAGAACCACCTTTTCATGGAATGTAAATTTTCAAATGGAATTTGAGAAGTTGAAATATTATCTAGCCAATTCAACTATTCTAAATCCACCTATACTTAAAAAACTATTGCTTATCTACATTTCAACAACTAAATATGCCTTGGGGGCACTCCTAACATAACATAACAACTAGGGGAAAGAAAGAGAAAGATATTACTTGAGCCAAACATTGGTTACATATGAACATAATTAAACAACCATTAAAAAATATTATTTAATAATGATGTTTAGAGCCTAAAAATTGTGAAACTACATGTTTAACAATAAGACCATGATAATTGCTAAAGTGGACCCTTTTAAGTACTTACTTTCAAAGGTAGCATTAATAGGTCACATGGCCAAATTGGTAATGCTATTAAGTGAATTTGAGATTTAGTACGTACATCAAAAGGTTAAGGAGAAAATTCTTATTGATCAACTTGTAGAAGTATCCCTATTATATACTAAGCCACTCTTGTTTAGTTTTCCTAATGAGTCCATCATTACTCTTGAGGACAATTATTTTGAGCCAAAAAATTAGACACTCTATTTTAATGGTTCCTATATAGTTTAAATTTTACTAATAACATCATAAAATATGAATCACTTATTGTAGGACTTCATATATAAGTATAATGGAACATCAAGCATCTATATGTTCATGGAGATTCTCAATTGATTATCAATCAGGTAATAAAGTATACTAAAAAATTATGAAAAGCTAGTTCTATATAAGAAAATGGTGGATAATCTAATATGATCATAGTTATCGACTAAGTGATCAAAAATATATTTTAGGAGTGCTAAATTTAGGCATTGGATCTCCAGTGAGAATGATTCCATATACATTTTCACAAGCATCCATATGGTCAAATTTAAAATTGATCCCATTCATTTTGAGTAGATTCCAAGGGCCAACAATAGGAATATTGATGCAATGAAAACTAGTGGTTCATTAATATTAATAAAAGATCACATTCTTGATTACCAATTTATCATCAAACATATATTGAGATCAGGTCATGAACATCCATTGTCTGAAGTGGTATGTGACATTATTGGTCCTAATACACCTTGGTACACCAAAATATATGCCTATCTCCATTACAACATTATTCCTCTTAACCTTTCTCATAAAAACAAAGAGCCTTCATTCATATTACCTCTCGTTATACCATACATGGTGCCACATTCTATCATAGAGGATATGATGTAAATTTGATTCATTTTTTAGCTTTGGTAGAGTCAAAATCAACACTTAATGAAGTATAAAAAGGAATTTGTGGGGCATACACCAATAGAGTGGTCCTTGCTAAAAAACTCCTACATACTAGGTATTATTGGCCCACTATGGAAGCTGATGCCTCTACCTATGTAAAGAAGTATGTGCCATGTCAAAATCATGCCAATATTATTCATGCTCCAACTCAAGAATTATAGTCGTTCATAATGGCATGGCCATTTTCCACATGGGGACTCAACCTAATAGTAAAAATCAATACAACTTATTTTGATGGCCATAAACATATCCTTACCATAGCTAAATACTTTATTAAGTGGGTTGAACCCATTCCACTCACTTAAATTAAAGGTAAATAGATAGCCAAATTCATCCTACACCACCTCATCTATCGCTTTAGAATTCCTTCTAATCTCATTTATGATAATGGTGGCTCTTTTAAAAATAAGGACATCAAATACCTCTATGCCAAGTATTAAATTACCCAACCTATTTCCACCACCTTTCCCCCTCAAATTAATGGCTAGGTCGAAGCATATAACAAAACCTTGATCTAAATTCTTAAATAGATAGTTAATGTTATTAATCATGATTGAATTTTGCAATTATTTCCTACCCTTTAGTTTTATCATACCAATCATTAAACTCCCATAGTAACAACTCCATATTACTTTTTTATGGCACTAAATCCATTTTGCCTATTGAGGTCAAATTACCATCCTTGCACATTTCATTGAAAGGTATCATTAATGAGGAATAATATCAAGTCTCTCAACTGCAAGAATTAGAGCTACTTGATGAAAAATGGGTAACAACTTTGAAAAATATCTAGGCTTATCAAAAGAGGTTACATCATAGATATAATAAGCATATCAAATATAGAGACTTTGAGCTTGGTGACCTAGTTATAAAAGAGAACCAAAAGAATACCAATGATGATTGTGAAAATAAAGGAAAATTTGAAGCTAATTGGTTGGGCCCATTGATCGTCACAACAAATTATAGATATGGAGAATATAAATTAGCTACACTATAAGGAGAATAACTAGATGAGCCTATGAATATTACCTACCTCAAATGTTTCTATTGAATATTTCCCTTGTGAGAGAGTTCTTTAGGCTCTCTCATTTCTTACTACAAGTATGGGGACAACATCATGATGTGGGTATATTATGGTGAGGTTAAATCGTTAGGATTTTTAATGAGGCTAGTTCCTCAGATGCTTCACTTCATCTCTTGATTCCCACACTCAAATCTACTATTAGCTAAAGGAAAGGGATAAAAGAATAACATGAAAGGAAATATAAGATAAGGGAGGTGATGCACCAAAATAAATGATCTACTTAGTCTAAGAATCAACACTAATTTAGCATAAGATACATTTTTTCTTACAAAACTTCATAACCAGTTAACTTGCATAAGTATTTTGTAAACTAGGCTCACTGAACCATAGATGAAGCAAAGAGGGATTTTGAAATCCACCCCAAGCATCCATTAATGGTAGAAAGCGCTCAAGTATAGACCTATAACTAACTAAAAAAACACTTGAAAATAGGTAAGAAAGAAGGACAATGAGCTTGGAAGGACACTTCTTCACAACGCCATTGTGCACAAGCTTGCTCAACATAATTTTCAGACAAAAAGACAGGTAAAAAATTAATCTTTATTGCTTTAAAAGGTCTTTTACAAAGTGATTTTGGTAGATTACCTTTATTTCCAGTCTGGGGATAGTTTATTGGCTCCAAGGCCTATATTTATAATATAAAAGGGGAAGAAAAAAAGGGAACGTGTGAGAAACTAGGAAGGAAGCCATAAATTCTTGCAACCACCACCATCATCCTTATTTGACCCTAGAGTGAGTCACTCAAAGTCATCCTGACCCCTTCAAGCCCATTCCAAATTCAAGTCACCCCTAGGTGGGTTTTGAGGAGGCCATGTTTTGAGTGACTGAGTGTCTCTACTTGGCACGACTGAATTAATCCCTACATTAAATTTCTTCATGGTAACTTTCCTTTTCTTGTATCTTGTTGAAAAGGATGTAGTCTTCATCCTTTAAAAATCAAGCAGACCCATGCTGATTTTACATTAAATGGCTATTTATCAAGAGTGTGAGTCATATTGAAGGATGAAATACTTCATTAATTTTTTAGGTACCAGCTCCCACCAGTCTCTTGGAATCCACTTTGAATTGATTTGTCATTGGGAGTCACCTTGGATCCTTGACTTGCACCATAGATTTTTTTTGTCGTGGATGCCTATAGATCATTGATCTCCATACTAGCTAGATGATCATGTGCCAAGTCTTCCATTTATTTATTTGAAAAGCCAAAATTTTTCTCTAGCTTATGCCATGTGGTAGCCTCTTATTCATTGTTTCCAAGCTTGATGTCTTTAGGTTCCTCTAGCTTGATGACTTTGGGATTTTGAAGCTACTCACTTGCTTTAGGTTTTCATTACTACTTTACTAATAAAGCTCATAAGTAAAGCACTCAAAGAATACTGAATTACACTATAAAGAGTAATTCAAGTTCTTTGAGATCCTCAAATTCAAAATTTTCAAGCTTGATGTCTTTAAGCTTTTCAAGGTGGATTACTTTAGACTCTTTAGGCCCCAAGTCTTTGAGCTTTTCAAAGCTAGTTACTTTAGGCTTGATGAGATGCTCTACTTTATACTCTCTATGATTGAAGACTTTAGACTTTTTGAACTCTAAGTCTTTGGTATTCTCAAACTTTATTACTTCCAATAGCTATTCAATCATGCTAAATTTGATGTCCCTTAGCCCATCACTCCATTGAAATAATTCCTTCAGGGAAAATTCTTTCGTCCCTTTTGTAAGATCTTTTCTTTGTCATTTCTCATGGGAAATTTGACCACCCTTTTCCTCAAACAATTCTCCCAAAGGAATTCTTTTGGGGAAAATTCCTTCGATATTCTTGTCTTGTATCCTTTTCTCATAGACAAATTATCTATGGGAATTGTCTCTTCTTCCCCTTTCAAAATTTTACTTTGGCTCTTTCCTAAAGGAATTCCTTCAAAAAAATTTCCCTTGAGTTTCTTGCCAAGGAATTTGTTGAAAGGTAAGAGACCCTTCAGGATTTCTATAAATGGTCCTTATGAATGGTCCTTTCCTTTGTACATTGCCCTTTAGAACTTATGAAAATGGTCCCTCCAAAAGGATGTCTCTTTGAAATTCTTGAAAAGGTCTTTCAGACAAGTTGTTTGGCTCTTTGTGAAGGGAAGGTACCCTTTAAAAATTTTGAATGGACCATTTCTCCCAAGAAGTACCCTTTAGAAAACTACTTTGGGCACTTTTACCTTAAATAACCCATCAAATATTTTGAAAGTTTCCTTTGGAAGAATTGTTTTAGACAAAAAGTCTGAAACAATTTTAGACACTTAGATTTTGATGTGGACAATTTTTTAAAAATAATTATGACTTTGAGAAAACTGTTGTAAAAAAATTTTCCCTGAAAGGAATTAGTCAACAGGATCTTTGCCTTGAACAATTTTCCCAAAAAGTCCCCCAACACTTAGTTAAAAAAATGACACAATTTCCCAAAACCAAAATTAGCACTGACTTAGCCAACAAAATCTTGAAATAACTATGCCAAGGACTTAGCCAAATAAAAGTTTTGGATTTAGACTTTTTAGTCTACAAGCTCTATTAAATTATGCTTGAACTGTTGTTAGACCTTTGAAGGCTTTAAAAGAACTATGAAAACCTGGAGCTCATGCAGACTTATTCCATTACCTTGGACTTCTTGGTTTCACCATGAAACCTACTTAAGAACCTTTATCTTTGCTCTATAGACCTATCCCTTAGAATTTGACAAAATACACTTTAAGAAATCTTAAAATGTTTCAAAAGTTTTGTTAGCACTGTAGATCTCTCTAGTCCATTTATTCCATCTTGAACATCTGCTCATCCATTAGTAATTAGATCCATCTGGTCACAATTTGGTATGTGGGATAAAAAATGGCCAATAATTTCTATGCTTGATCATCCCAAACACTGTCTATTAAGACACTTGCTTGTGGGTATAAACATTAAACACTTTCACTTCATTCCTATTTTCTATTTGTACCAATTCTTATTTGATCTTATTCCCTTGTTCTAGTACCAATATTGACCTTGATTCTAGTTCAAAGGTACTGTAGATAGTTTCAGATCTAGATTTAGAGAAAAATTCCATTAGAATATTTAGATTTGGTCATAATCAACACAATTTTGACTAAAGTAACTCAACACATGCATACATGATTGCCTTGATTGATGGTTCTTGAAAATTGTGTAGTTTTCATTCATTACTTATCTTGTATTTATTTATATTGATTCTTATACCAATTATTATACCACATGTGTCATTCATATGCCATTTATATTTCCAACCCTATTGTTAATTTATAGTAATTTCCACTAGGGTGGAACTATATTGACTTGAGGTCCATTTTTACTATGTGTATACACATAATATTTTCAATTTTAATCAAATACTAACTCTTTACATATTGAAAGAATCCATTAAGACTCAATCTCTCTAAGTAAACACTTTAAAGGGTGCACTGGGAAAAGGGTGGGCAAACCATCAGTACTTCACAAGATTATTGTCCCTTATTTCTAATTATTACCAATCCAACCAGTTGTTAAAAACCATTCCCTATGCTATTACTCCTCTTTAGCACCCTCCTCCAAGATTTTCCACTCTCCATCCCTCTTTTCCTCACCTTAAGTACCTTTTGATAGTTGGCTATACTAGGTCGACTAGGTCAACCTTGTACAATTTTGGGTGATTTTCACTTAGGAACTAGTTTGGCTCTTCGCCAACCTAGATTATAACCTAGTGAATAATTATCTAAAATTATGCTAGGTCAATTGGGTCAACCCTACCAACCAAGATTTTTGAAAGGGTTTAGGGTCAAATATACATATATATACAAAGTCATTTCATCATTATTTCATATGTAATCAAGATTTATTATTCTCTTGCACTTTACAATTTGCTCTTCCACTATTCTACTTGAGGAGTCTTAGCTTAGGGTTTCTACTTGGAGAATCTAGTCTTGTGGATAAGTCTTGGATTATTTGGCCTTTCTTAGTGATCCTTACAAACCATAACCTCTTGTGAAGCCCCTTTGGCCAAGGGAGAGATTGAGTCTTGATAGGTTTATCATTCAGGTAAGCATCTCTAACTTTGCTCCTCTCTTTAGTATATAGAAGTAACATAAGTATTATTTTCAAATAAATATTACTCTTCTTATTCCATGTATTAGGGTCTTATTCATATATATATTAATTGAGATTCTATTATACATGTTTTTTTTTACTAACCCCTCATATTGTGCCATAAGCTTTTATGAACACTAGATTAGATTTACTTTACTTGCTATTAGCTTAGTGTGATATCAAAACATAGGACTCCCTTAGGGTTATTGCATGATTATGTTTTACTAGAGGATTTAGAACCCTCCCTAGCATGGTGTATTGTGGCAAGATATCCCCTAATCAAGACTAGCAGATCCTCATATTGGTCATGTTCCCACTTAATAAATGTGTCCCCAATTATAACTGTATGGTATGATCTATCTTCTTTGAGTTAGGATTGATTCATAGACATGATGCATTTTTGATTGCATACATTCTAGTGAACTTGATGTGAATCTAACCCTTAAAAGTTTTATTTCACATTTTTCATTATTTTAATCATTTTTTTGCAATATTGGGTCGATAACATTAACACAATTTTAACTTCTATGTGCAAGTTTAACAACACAGCTACATCAATACAAATCTATTCTATTTGTACAAGTTTTTTAGACTTTTAGTTCAGATTACTAGGTCAAACCAATCAACCTTGTACACTTTTAGACTTCCAATTCAGCCTACTAGGTTGACCTAGTTGACCCTATACATTTTTAGTTTTTTAGTAAATAAGATTTGCAAAGTTAGGTCAATCCAATCAACATAGTTAGAAAAATTTACAAGTATAAAATAAGGTACTTCAATAGCAATGTTATTTTACTCTGCATTATCCAACCCACCAACTTTCCTTCCTATCCTTTATTATTTCTAGCATTTTTTATAGTTCTATTTTCATAGTTTGTAGTCTTTAAAACTACCCTTATATAGTTAATTGGTTAACCTTATCGATGTAGTTTTGTATTTTGTGTTCTGTCTAGGAAGCTAGGTTGACTCTATCAATGTAGTTTATTTTTAGACCCTTGATTTTATAGTACAAAGGTGACACTGTCGACCCTATTATATATTCTTTGTATACACTATTGATTGAATTGACACTATACTATGTTTCAAATTTGTAATTGACCTCTATATGCTAGTAATTAACTCACACTTTCATTTCTTGTTACTTGCATGCTTATAATAGATCACATAGTCTAATTATGTGGTTTTCAATATACCATTTAGTTGTACTATTTTATCTTTTATGCACACACTACCAAATCATAAAATCTTAAAAAGCATTCATATAATTATCTACCTAAGGCCTACGTACTTGTATTTCATCAACAAATGGGAAGCTATCTTGGTTTTTTGGCCAATTATAAGCATGTAGTTAATGGTATATTTTGGATAAGCACCTAACACCCTTATCATTATGGTGTGTGAAGTGATGGGGTAGGCCCTAATACCAATCTTGTACCATTACCAATATAGATCTCTTTCAGCTCAAACATCCTAAAACCATCCTTAGATTGCTTTCTAGTTCCTTTCTTATAGCCAACTTCCAATCACATCTAAAATCCTACTATAATAATCTAACAATATTTAGGTTAACCACTTAGTTAGATTTTACTTTCCAAGTTGACTACTTATTCTTTTGCTCAATTATATGTTGTATTGTAAAAACTTGCATTAACCAGTGTTGGTGTAAGGTTTTATATTATGTGCTTCAATTGGATCAACCTCATTGACTCAATTGATAATGTTTTCCCCTTCATTTCTTGCTTTCAAAAGTACTTGAATTTTTTTTCTTATTTTAGAACACAGTCATTTTTGTCAACATAGTCTCTTATAGACTATCTATTTTTCCCCTACTTACTGTACTAGGTCAATCCTATTGACTCTATATAGTTTCTAGCCCCTATTTTCTATATTAGGTTGACCTTGTTGACTCTATATAGTTTTTAGACCTTGTTTTTTATACTAGATCAACCTAATTGAATATTTATATATTTTTTGCTTTCCCTATTTGTCAATCCAAATCTATATTTCTTCTTCTTAACATTCTATTCATTTCTCTCAAATCATCATGAAGTCTCTTATCAGAATATTCTTGAAAAACTTTATATCCATTTAGATACTATATGAGATGTTCATTTCTCCCTCTCTTTTCCTCCCAAGAGCACTATCATTATTGGGGCACCGCTTTCCCTCCTTCATCCATCACTTGTAACATGGTGTAAATCACACCTCAATATGAAGTCTATGGGTCTAATCCTTTCTATATTTACCAAGATAATTCTCATCTTCAAAATATTTAAACTAATGTGGGAATAATTGACATTAGTTTAAACAACAATCCCTCTAATAATCCCTCTTTTAA
Source organism: Torreya grandis (assembly GCA_037957365.1). Classification (NCBI taxonomy): domain Eukaryota; kingdom Viridiplantae; phylum Streptophyta; class Pinopsida; order Cupressales; family Taxaceae; genus Torreya; species Torreya grandis. Next base: position 1,749,113 of record JARHVA010001688.1, on the reverse strand, counting down.
TAACCCTCCCCCTAATACCAATTTGGGGAGTACTCCCACCAACACCAACCAACCTATTAATACAACTAAACTTCTTTCCCAAGTTATACAACAAATAAATATAATACAAAATTCTAACACCAATAAAATGATGCAACTCCAACATCATTTGATTAATATGGATAATCAACCTCTAGCTATCCATCCTCAATATAATCCTAATTATATCCCTCCACCTGTTATAGATGTCTTGGAAAATTTTATTCCTCAACCCATAATGAATAACAAAATTCTTCAAACTATTAAAAATGAGCCTTTATATCCCTTCATTGTGTCCATTTATATTGGTAACATATCTCCAACTATCAAGTATGATGGGACTAAAGACCCAACCACATTTCTCAAATCCTTTGGTAACCTTTACAAAGAGTGGATCCAAACTAATACCTTCACCATAGCTAAACTCTTAGTCAAAACCTTCACTAATGATGTATTATAATGGTACAACCAAATTCCACAACATTCTATTTATCAACTTGAATATTTGGTCAATCATTTAGTTCTAGATTTTTAACATAATGATATTCCCAAAAATTGTCTTAGCCACTTCATCAATGCTAAGCAATCTCTCACAAAATCAACAATTGACTTTATCAAACAATGGAAATCATTGGCCCATAAATTTGACCATAACATGATTGATGTTAACTTATTCAAACTCTTTATCACTGTTTTGACTACGCTTCAATATAAGGTTCAAAATTTTACTCCCCAAATACTTAATGAATCTCTTGATCAAGCTAAACATCAAGACTTTCTCATGAAGCAATTCAAAGCTAATAATAAAATTTTAAAAGGATATTTTCACACATATACCAATTTTATCACTAGTAATAATATGCAAACCAAACTAAGAGTTGCCAAAGCTGACTTTCCTTCATCTTCTCACACACTACTTTTCATGCAGCAAATGAAGCAACTCTTATTAACCTCTAAAATTTTCACTTATCCTAACAATCCTCCTAAGTGATATGACCATAATAAATTTTGTTTGTTCTATGAAAAAATTAGTCATTCCCATGAATCTTGTAGAGGGTTCACTAAATCTATTGTATCGTATATACTTGGTGATTCAATTAATCATGAATCTATAACCAACCTTCATCATCAAGAGTACACCACTGCTTTTTAAAAAATGATAGGTTTCTAAAGCTTATACCTCAAATAACCAAAAATATTTTGTAAATAATCAACCAAATACCAAGGATGTTTATGCCATTAATGCCAATTATGATTAATATTATAACAATTCTCAATATGTTAACACTACCAAGGTTAACTATCATCACAAGCTGGCTCACAAAGATCCTGTTACCAAACCTAAAAATCCATCCTTAGAAGAACAACTTCTCAAGGACACTACAACTAATAATATAGATTTAGAAGCACATAAAGAATCACTTCCTCATTATGAACCTCTAACCATATCCATTCCTTCAAAATATAATTTACCTCTTAAAACTCATGCTAGTTTTTCTTCTAAATCTCATTAGGACTTTCTTAAAGAACTCAAATTTATGCCTTGTAAGATTCCACTTCTAGAGTTGGTTTTTAATTACCCCTATCATTGAAATTTCCTTATGAAACAACTCCAAGAAATTGAATATCCATCTTATATCAATGAAGAACCACCTTTTATTGAAATTCAACCTACCAATGTGAATACCATTGAAACTATGTATCTTTATTCCAGGCCTTCTATTGAATTTCTTGAAGAGGACATGATCAATGATGAAATTTTTTTTCATGCTGATGATCTACCACTTTTGATCAAAATAGCCATTAATACTACCCTTATTCATAAATTTATAGTTGACAAAGGATTTGATATTAATGTGATATCTTTGTGGCTTATCCAATAACTTGGTTATAATAAGGATCATCTCAAACAAACCCATCTTACTTTTTGTGGTTTTGATAATACTAATAAAAACCATTTAGTTATATTTGGATTTCATTAACAATCAGATCTAAGACCATTCAAACTAAGATTATGGTCCTTGAATTCTCATTATCTTATAATATACTCTTTGGTCGCCCATGGATTCATAGAATGAGGGGCATTGCCTCTTTCGGTAGCCAATGCATTAAATTATTATATAATGGAAAATGGTATAAGCATGAGGCTAATCCCAACCCATGGAGTATTCAACTTCCTAATCCCAAATATTAGTATCATATTATTACCATTCTTGAGATAAATAGTGATCCTTTACCTAAGTTTATCAACATCAATCCTAATTTACAAGTCACTCTTGTATATTTTGATGATGATAAACCTAATGACTTGTAACATACTTGCAATACTACTAAACTACCTACCTACATTTTTTAGTGGTTTCCTCCTTCTTTATTACCTTGAGACTATACTATTCCTTTTATTGATGACATTATTGACTTCCCCCTCCATGTAATGCTTAGGAGCCTTCTTTACCTAAAGATGAGTACAATTTTAATGATTTTGGAGTGGCCAAATTATTTCAAGATCCTCTCATCATGTCTCCACATACATTTAGTAATATTGTAATTTCACCTTTTGAAACTCCCTCAACTCTCAAACATGTATAATTTATCCAACATATGATGATAATTACACAATGGATCAACCTCAATCTTGAGACTTGGATGTCGAACATTATCAAAATATCTTATCCCAAATACATGCTTTTGACTAGGATGTGCATACCATTTCTATGGATCATGACTTTGATCTCAAAGGTTATGTGCTTCCTACTAATTCTACACTTTTTTATACTCCTTAGATAGTAGAGAAAATTATACATTCTAAACCTTCAAAAATTCTTCCATCTTATTTACCACCTATAGATCTCATCAATGCATCTGATCCTTCCCCTATCATTGAAACCAATGACACTACAACCTCTTCCAATCCATCTACTTCTCCTGCTCTTGAGATTATACTAAATGCCAAGGTAACTGATATCCATCAATTACATTTTGAGTATGATTTCCATGGTAATAAAATTGTACATATTAAATTAGATGTTGAGTATTATGGTCCTATTTCCACCTTGCCTAGTGATAAAGCTATTCTTTAAATACTTCATGCTCGAGAACCTCAACTTCCTTGGTAACATCATAGACTTAGGAATTTTAAAACCAGAACCCCTTGTTTTAACAAATTCATCACTATCATTGATACCAAAGCTAATCTAATTTCTTCTTTACCTAATGCACCATACCATTTCCAAGAAGATAATTCCATGATTATTGAAGAAACTATTCACATTGAAATCACATTTTCTCATGAACTCTCATGTACCAAACATGAAAAATTTAGATTATTCTTTGATAAATATCATGAGATATTCACTTAGTTCTATGAGGACATGCCTAGTATTGACCCTAGCATTGTGGTTCATAACATGATTGCTTATCCTAATGCTAATCCTGTATGTCTAAAATAAAGGAAATTTCCACCCAAGGTTTCTACTTTATGCCACAAGGAAATCATAAAATTACTCAATGCTAAATCTATCAAAATAGTGGATTATTTTGAATGGGTTTCTAACATTTTTCCCATTTATAAAAAGGTCATTATGGTCATTTTCATTTGTATTTATTTCTATAATCTTAACCTAACTTATCCCAAAGGCAACTTCCCTTTACCTTCGATAGATGCCATCATTGATTCCATAACTAGTTATAAAATGTTATCTATTATAGATGGATTCTTAGGCTATAATAAAATTTAGATTACTACTAAGGACCAACATAAGACCACTTTCACCATATAATGGGGCACCTATTTCTATGTCAAAATGCCCTTTGGCCTCAAAAATTCTAAATCCACTTGCCAATGAGCAATGACTCACATCTTTCATGATCTTATCCACAAAATTGTTGAAAATTATGTCGAGGATCTCATTATTAAATCTAAAATTTGTAAAAATCATCTCTCATATCTTGATATCATCTTTTCAAATATTGGGTTAGACTAAATCTTTATAAATATGTCTTTGGTGTCACAGCTAGAAAATTGTTAGGATTCCTGGTATCTCTCTTGGCATTGATTTTGACCTAGCTATGATTAGTGATATATTCAATATGCCCATTCCTCATTCCATTCCAAACATTCATATATACTTAGGTAAACTTGGGGCAATTAGATGATTCATCTCTGAAATGGCTTATCACATCCACTCTGTCAATTTTCTTCTTAAGAAAGGTAATGCCTTAGAATGGATGGACCCTTGTCAAAAATACTTGGATAATATGAAAGAATCATTGATTCACCCTTATAATTCATCTTCCTTCTAATGAATGACCCTTGATCTTATACACTTCTTCCATACTTATATTAGTTGGGATAATGCTTGCCCAATAAGATGATACTATAAGAGAGTATGCTATCTACTACATTATCCAAGGCCTCATCAATTATGAAACATGTTATACCAAAGTTGAATGTGATTTCCTTGCCATATATTTCACTACTAAAAATATTTGAAATTACATGCTATACCAAAACACTTATGTCATCATTTATTCCAAACCCCTTCATCACTCTTCTCTAAAACATTTCTTCTTGGAGATATAATTGGTAAATGGTTGGTCCTCCTTATGGAATTTGATCTCTGCATTGTAACTCAAAAATTTGTTAAAGGATATGTCATAGATGATTAACTTGCTATAGATCCTATGTTAGCTATCAATCACCTTCAAGATAGTCTTCCTGCTGATAATATTCTCTATATTTAAGGTCTCAATTAATATATTTAACTCAAATATTACTTTCATAAATTTACCATTGATCTTGAATAAAATAATATATATGAATCTTCTATTCCCCCAATATTAATAAACCAAAATTAGTTATCAAAGAGCTTCATTAAATTAATGTTGACTTTCATGAGGATACTTGGACCCTTCACTTTGATGGTACTCAATGCCTTTAAAGAGTTATGGCAGGTTTCATTCTTATTAGTTCTCTTGGAAAAATCATACCTTTATCTTTTCATGTTACCTTTGATGTTACCAATAATATGGTCAAATATGAAGCTCTAATATTAGGCATGAGAGCTTCCCTTAATTTAGAAATCCAATACCTACATTATTTAGGTTATTCTTGGCTTATTTACTACCAAATAAATGTTGGTTACCAATGCAAAGGTATAAATCTCATTTCATATCATCAAATTGCTACTACTCTTACTAAGAATTTCATATCTTTCACCATTGAGCTTATCCCTTGAGATCAAAATTCCATTGTTGATTCCATAGCTTCTTTAACTTCTCTCTTTCATCCACACCAACTTCTTTCTGATCCCACTTTTATTATACAAATAAGAAAATATCTATCTTCTACTTAACCACCATATTCACTTACCTACCACATTGAGGTTGTTACTATTAAACAAATCCCATGGTCTAAATATATCATTCAATTTCTAGAACATCAAACCTATCCTCCTAACTTAGATTCTAATGAAAAGACATGCATTCATAAACAAGCTTTTGAATATGTATTTTGATATATCCTTTACTATCATAATGTTGAAGGTACTTTTCTCCATTGTGTTATGCATGATAAGGTCCTTCCTCTTCTTGAACAAGCACATGGGGGAATTTACAATGGCCATTATATCAGACATGCTACAAAATGTAAATGCTTGTGTATGGATCACTGTTGGCCTACTCTTAAAAATGATGAAATCAAATTTGGAAAAACATGTACTCCTTACCAAATTCATGATGATATAATTTATTCACCTCTAGGCAAGCTTCAAACTATCAAATCTCCTTATCCATTCTCTATTTGGGGATTAGATCTCATTGGAAAATTACCTTGCTCCCAATATGGGCATGTTTTTATCATCATTTCTACCAAATATTTTACCAAATGGGTTGAAGCCATACTCCATGTTAATGTCACTCATAACACCATCACCAAATTAATTTTTAATCAAATCATTTTCCACTTTTATGTTCCCCATACTATCATTTTATATAACGGTGGTAACTTCAAAAATAAGGATGTTAAACAACTTTGTGCTATATTCAAGATCAATAACAAATTTTTCACACCTTATCATTCATAATGTAATGGACAAGGTAAGGATACTAATAAAATTATTAGAAAAAATCTCCAAAATATAATCCATGAAATCCACACAGATTGACACCTTCATCTTTATCCTAATCTTTTGGCCTATCAAACTAACATACATACTACCACTAGGGAAACATTGTTCTCTTTTGTCTATGATTATGATTCAATTATCCCATTAAAATTTGAGATTCCCTATCTTAATATATCTCTTTATGGTATCATTCTTAATTAATAATTACATAATTCTCCCTTTCATACCCTTGATCTCCTTGATGAACACTATATTTCTACTTTATAACATAACTGCTAATACAAGGCTCGTATTGCCAAATAACATAACAAACATGTTAAAGTTTACACATTTAACACTGGTGATATTATCCTTAAATTAGAATACACTAATGAAAAAGAAGTTAAATATGGTAAAAAATGATGGGGTCCCTATTTAGTCAAATATATTATTAGTCCAAGTACCTGCCACCTTCAAACCAATGAAGGCCATGATTTTAAAGAGCCCACCAATGCACAATTCCTTAATAAGTATTTTACCTAATCCTTTCTTTCTTTTCATGCTTTTGATATGTTATCTATCTAACGCTTTTTACAGGTTACTTACATGGGTATCTCCCTCTACAATAGTTCTCTATTATTACAAACCTTTAGTCCTTTCTGATTGGTCTTTTGGTTTCCCCTTTCTCTCATGCATTGCAGTATAATACCATATATAGGAATTGACCTTCCTCATAAAACTACCATCATGTCATTCCTTTTCTAAGATGTGTTTTACAATAGTTACAAGTTTTTGATCCTTGTTCTCAATTTTATCTCTTGCTTCTCTTGATAGATGGAATTTGCACAACAATCTATGTTAGCATGTTTTCCTCCATTTCCCTTATTCTTATAAGGAATCACACTTTACTATCAATGTATCCATTTTTCAACATTTGCCATATTTTTTGTGATTTCAATTAATTAAATTTTTCCCATTTTTCATTCCTCTTAATTTCTTTTCCTTTCACTTTGCATTGGATAAAACAAGGTTGAAGTCAAGATAGCACTTTTATTTCACCTAGATTTATGAGACTGTTAAACCCCATGCTATTTGAAGTTTTCTCTCTTTGAAACCAAGTCCCAAGTATTAAAATGAAATTCATATTTAGCACCCATGTTTGGTGTTCCAAATATGTATGGAGGAGGAATAGAAAAATAGATCAAGAAAGTTAAAATCCAAATCATTTGAAATAAAAGGCAATGATATACAAAATACAACATACAAATATCAAAAGTCAAAATCACACCAAAAGATGTAATTACAAGCCCATCTGCTATCTCTGATCAAAGATCAAACTCCAAAATTAGCCTCACATAGAACCAAGGTCCATTGGGGTGTGGTAGGCTAGAAGATTAGAATAAGAGAATTCAAAAAACTTTATGGTGTTACCTACTTTCTCATGTAAGTACCCAATCTTTGCAATAGACCAACAACTCTATAAGGGGTCTTGAGGAATTGGGAACACATTATGGGAAGGTAGGTCCATTTTAATTTTCATTCATATAGACTTAATGAGATGATATACATATTGTATTTGTTGACCTAAGACTTGTGTGGCTAAGAGAAGTTCTTCAGAGTCTTTAAGGTTGAAATCCCTCTTGTTTTGACAAACTTAATTTGGGTGTCTTGACTTCAATAAAGAGTTATTATACCTTAGTTTTTACTTCATTTTGCCCTCCACCCATTTCATTTCCCCCCTTGAAAAAAAAATTGTGATTCCAAATCTATTTCCCCTCTTCTTTATTTCCTTCTTATCCACATCTTAAAGACATGTTAGCATTACTTTATTTTAGTTTTATCTATCCTTAGAGCAAAACATGTTTGGGCAACTAGGGATTACTCTCTTTACACCATCAATTTACATTTTTTTTTCTTGTTTTGCTTCTCTTTTTACTATTTTTCATTGTTTTACCACCTTTATATGACTGTAACTTAAGTCTGTACCTTTTTCCATTGTTGAGTGAGATAAGGATCGTTACTACTCACTCATCAATGTTGTTTTACCAAGTTGTTTTTTTCTTATCCATATTTATTTAAGGATTGTTACTAATTTTATATCAATGTTTGATTACCATATTTTTGACATGTATCCTTGGTTTAACTTGGTCAATTTTCCTTTCTTACTTAAGGTTATTTTTTTTGAGTTTTTTAATTTTTAGTAGCCTTAAAGTTTTGGTTACCTAATTTAATCTTGTTTTTGAATTGGTCATTTGGTATAACATAGCGCTTATCACCCTAACTTGCCAAATTTACAATTATGTCCTATCCACATAGCACAAGTTATCTTGGATTTATTTCTTTTATTTGTTTTTTCTCTTTAGTTTTGAATTTTTTGGTTTGTTGTAAGCAATCTCTATACCCTACACAATAAAGACTAACAACACAACAAATAACCATCTAGTGATAAAGGTAAGTCAAGGTACGCATCACATTTAATTTTTAATTATTTCCCTTTATTTCATTTACTTTCAATTATTTTATACTTTAAAATACTGAAACTTTTTTTTATCATTTGCATTATGTATTCCTATGTTCTTTCTCAAATCACCATCCCCTATTGCACCTTAGTGACACGTGATGATCTTTGAGTGGGGAATATGTATACACATAATATTTCAAACTTTTATCAAATACTAATGCTTTAAATCTTATAAGAACCCATCAAAACGTAATCTCTCTAAGTGTATGCCTTAAAGGGGGCACTAGGAAAGGGGTGGGTAGACCATTGGTACTTCACAGTATTATTATCCCTTATTGCCAATTATTACCAGTCCAACCAACTCCTAAAAACCATTCCCTAATCTATTAATCTTATTTGACACCCTCCTCTAGTATTTTTCACTCTCCATCCCTCTTTTCCTCATCTTAAGTCCCTTTTGATAGTCAACTACACTAGGTCAATTGGGTCGACGTTGTACAGTTTTGGGTGATTTTCACTTAGGAACTAGTTTGGCTCTCGACTGACTTAGCTCATGACCTAGTAAATTAATTGTCCAAAATTTTGCTAGATCGACTGGGTTGACCTTATCAGCCAAGATTTTTGGAAGGGTTTAGGGTTAAATCCACCTATATATAAAATATAATTTTGTCATTATTTTATATGCAATCAAGAGTTATTATTCACTTGAATTTTTTTACAATCTTCTCTTCCACCATTCTATTTCAGGAGTCTTAGATTAGGGTTTCTGCTTGGAGAATCTTGTCTTATGGATAAGTATTAGATGATTTGGAATTTATTATTGATCCTTACAAACCATAATAACCTATTGTGAATCCCTTTTGGCCAAGGGAGAGATTGAGTCTTGATGGGTTCATCATTCAGGTAAGTATTCTCTAACTTTGCTCCTATAATATTACTCTTCTTATTCCATGTATTAGGATCTTTATCATACATATCTTAATTGAGATTCTCTTATACATGTTTATTTATTTACTAACCCCTCATATTATGCCACAAGATTTTGTGAGCACTAGATTAATTTACTTGTTATTAGCTTAATGTGATATCAAAACAAAGGACTCCCTTAGGGTTATTGCATGATTATTTTTGATCAGAGGATTTAGAACCCTCCCTAACATGATGTATTACAGTAAGAGATCCCTTAATCAGGTTTAAAGGATCCTCATATTGGTCATATTCTTGCTTAACAAATGTGTCCCCAATCGGAAGTGTATGGTATGATCTATCTTCTTTGAGTTATTATAGACATGATGCATTTATGATTGCATACACTATGTAGGCAACACTCAATTTTTAAGGTCAACTTGGTCACCCATTTCCAATTTTCTCACTATTTTATGAGAAATCTAAGCCATTCTTTCACTATTTTATAAGTAATTTAAGTAATGCTCTTACATTTTGTGAGTTATCCCATTATGTATCTCGTAATCTTCCATTAAGTTTAGATCCCAAAAATGGTTAAAATTAAAAAACCCCAAAAACAACATAAAAAATAAAAAAAATTAGATTTTTTTAAAAATCTCCTTGAGATATATTAAGTTGTAAAAGTTCTTCTTGCTTTGTCATCCTATTCAATAGGGGTTTTGCCTCTGTTCTAGGTGGTATGGTTTATCATATTTACTAGTTGGGAACCTCTTATCCAACCATAGAAATTTTTATTTGACTTTTAAATTTCTTGATAGTGTTTATTCCCATTTATAGGAGAACTACATTGGCCTAAGGTCCACATGAAATATGTAGGTAGTACTTGGATGTATGGGGCATCCTAGGTCAGCTCAACCACCCTTATTTATATTTCACCATTCCTAATTTGTGATGAATTATCTCATCATTTTATGAGTTTACTCCTATTTTTCCTTTGGTATTCACTTTATTACTTTTCATAATTTGTATTCTATCCCATATCCTTGGGATAACTACATTTAGCCTAAAGTTCATGTTGGATCTGATGTCCATAAGACTATGTAGGCAACATCCACTTCCTAGTGCATTTGAATTCATCTAAGACACCCCAATCCTATTATTCTGTCTCCCCTCATATTCCATGTTACCTACATGTCTTGACAAGTGTAACACATTAAGATCACACACACACATGGTTGACTAATTTATTGATCAATTTTTATTTGTGTGTTTACCTAGCTTTGTCTATATTTTATTATTATTATTACATTTCATTGGATTGGGAAAATGATGCTTCTATTGATTTTATTTTAGTTTGTGTTTTCTTTTTATTATTTATTTCTTTTATTATTGCCTTGACTCAGTTACTATACCAATAAGGTCATCATCATGGTGCTTCTTGTTACACAATTGTCCTTGAATCCATCCATTGGCATTTAAAAATATTGTCATCATGGTTTTTATCATGGGTTGTGTTTTAAATTGTTTAGAGTATTGAGGGTTAGTAATTACACACATTATAATTAGGTCAGCATGGTGTTTTATATCATGGTGCATATTATTTTGTGATATATCAAAAATTCAAATTTGGGAATCTACTTAGCAATGTTGCAGTATAAATTATCCTTATTCACTTAATCCCCATTGATTGACCCACCATAGCTAATTTATATGCTTTTCATGATATATCTGAGCATATATATAAAGTTATGGTGGTATTCTTCTAAATTAATCATGCCATTCTTCAAGAATTATTCTTTAACTCTCTTATGTACCAATTTATGACCAATATTTCACTTTACCAGGGCAAATATATTTAAACTAATCAACAATTATGTCTGACCTTTTGGGGAAAACATTTTAAGACCAATTATCACTTAAATATTCCTTATTGGGGAAATTATTATCCACCTAGACTTCCCCATTTGGGGTTTGTACCTTGATTCTGCTATACTAGGGTAAATTATTATAAATTCTAGGCCCAAAAATTTAACCCTATTCTAGAGTAGTTTAAATCATGCCGCTTATTTTGTAATGCATCCTTCCCACTTCCCTCTCTTTTTTGAGATCCCATCCATATATTTCATCCTTACATGTCTTCTTGAGGGGGAATCATGGGTCATTTATTATTTCTTCATTTTCTTATTAACAACTTTTTCATTATTTGAAAAGACATTACTATACATGGTGTCTCATAAATTCCTTCTCAAATAGGGGAAAAATTTAGACACTCATTTTTGGCCACTTCTATGTCTAAATGGACATCAGATTGATTTCTTGTAAATAATGCAAATCAAGCATAGAGATTTATAAAATGCCCAAATTCATCTACACATCAGATGTAAATGCCCAAAATCATGTCAAGGCTTCCCTATTTGGTGTACTATCTTTTATATAGTAATAACCTCTCACTGATTCATTCCCAATAAAATTTTGACCTATAAAACTGAAATTTTTGATCAATAGTGTATGGAAATTAATAAATTTTCTAAAAATTGAAAAAATCTTAATTAAGATTGCTTAACTAAATAAATCTAATTAATTACTTAAATGAAAAATAAATTTTGAATAAATTAATATCTAATTTCTAAAAATGAAATTTAAACAAATATCAAGAAATATGATGTCATGATGATGTCATTAGTCTCAAAGTAAAAAAATGGAAATATCAATATAAATGAGATAAATATTAATAATGTTGATCCATGCTTCTTAAATACAACCTCTTTCCCAAAACATAAATGAATTCAACCTCCCAACCCTAACCCTATATTAACCACACATAGGTTGGAGTTAGCTGGAAAACTATAAATAACAAGTTCTTCACTCACTTTCAACCAAGCTTCTCAAGCCAAACTTACCATGCAGAATTGTTGATAATAATCTTCATAATCATTTGATAAGCCAATCCAAACCATAAATTAACTAGGGGAGATGCTACCCATGAATCACTAGTATTTCCAAATATAAATTGTTCACAAGCCAAGCACAAACATGTTTATATGCTGATTAGAAAGTAAGGCTCTAAAGGAAATACAAATGGCTCATTTGTTTTCTTCTTGGTTCTTTATTTGTTAGTCATTTTCTCACCTGATTACTCATGCTTATAATGCTAGTTATCTTTGATTTGTTTTTGTTTTATGCACTAAAGATAGAAGCTAACATCATCTTTATATTCCCATGTTACAATTAGTGTTACTACTTGCTTGGAGTTGGTCCTATATTAACTCCCTCACTCCTTTAACATAATCTATGTATGTGTATAGGTTAGTGGTTGTGGTTGTTTAGGATTTGATATAGTAGTGTATGACCACTGTTCATATTACATGGGCCTCCTACCATCCCTCTTTGCCTCTTGATGTAGATGGTGTTGGTTTATTTCCTATGATTGTGGATTTTTCACATTATTTGTTTGTCTCCTTATATAACTTGTTTGGTTATCTTTGTGTAGAGATAGTCCATCTATGTCTATGTCTTGTATCCTTTACTCCATGGTGCACCACTTACTAGTGATTGACACTAAAGGTGGTATTCAAGGTAACCTAGGACCTATGACTGTGGCTTAGAATATTCATGACCCAAAAGGCCACGAGCTTATTACAACTAGTTTCTTCCTAATAGTGAGATAAAGAATGCTATTGATTATCATGTGATCATTGGATTCTTAATTGATGCCCATGTGCTAGACACATATTATGCATAGTTGTTTCCTAACTCACTCTTAAATGTATCTCAACACATTGGGTTATATAACCTCTTTATTATTGAGTTAATCCACTCTCACTAAAGTGGCACACTTTGCTTTCCCATTTTTAAGACTCCCAAACCTCCCACATCCCTCATTTTCATCTTGGATTTTTGGGGTTGATGTCACTTTTATGTTCAGTATCTAGGAGTTAAAAATAGAGATAGAGATGGACTTAGATCATGCCATCAATTTTTTATCTATCACCATGCATACTAGATGAGTATGGGTAATTTTATCTTTTTTCCTTTTTAGATCTTTCTTACTTTTTTATTTTTATTTCTAGGTACTTAATAATACTCCTTGTTTTATTAAACATCAACTACTTGTACCTCAAAAGAATATGTAATTGTGATTCCTCTAACCCTATTCTTCCTAATTATTACATATATACTTTTCATGCATACTACTAGTCATTGTGAATCCTACCTAATCATACTCATTCACTTACACAGATCCCCATTCCATTATGCACCATTATAGACCTTCCCTACACTCTAATAGAGATCCTTCACCTTGAAGGACCGATTCCATACACCCTAGAGATCATCCAAGAGGCTAGATATCCTAATATGCTAATTTTAGGGCAAAAATAATGGCTTAGACTACCCACTTTGGCCTGAAATCCATGGTCTAGGCCTTAACTTGTTTATAACTATTTGATTTTGATCCTATCCATTACACAATGACCAACCATGACTAGTTTTGGAAGGACCTACCTCTTATATACCCTATGTGAGGTCCGAACTTGCCTCCCTCTCCCAATTTTTTTAATTAATTCCATATGGATTGCATCTAGATATTTTGGACTCTTCTTGGATCTTTTTAGCTCTCCTCTTGATATCTTGATGATTCTTCATTTATCTTTAGTTATTATTGATATATAGGAAACTATTTGACTATCTGGAGCCCCTATAATACACACTCTTACTTTATTCCTAATTTGGACACACCATTGCTAATCTTAGTTATCCCTGACTTCACTGTTGCTTGCTCTTAGCTCCTTCAGTTGGAACTAAACCTTATTTATGCACTTGGATTGAAATCTACATCCCTTGCTTGTTATCATTTCACATTCTCTCTTAGATTATTGATAGTGGATTGGAAATATCTCTACACTATAACTTAGTATTCATCCACACTAGATAAATCTTAGAGTCATGGTTGGTAGAATAATTACATTGTGTTTGAGCATGATCTGAGGGCACCTTACTTGTAAGGTGAAACCATTTAGTTAGCTTAGTGTAGTATATTTTATAGGTTTATAGATTATAGATAGGGTTAGTTTTAATTCTAAATAAGAGTTTAACTAAGATTTATAAATTGTAAATGCATTTATTTTTTGAAAATGTCTTTCATTCAAAATCATTTTTCATTTCCATAGGGTTGTATGCTTCTCAATAATTTTATTTACTTGGTAGTGTTCCTTTGTTTAGATAGTTTGATTTCTCATTATTTATAGATTTCATATTTAATTCATCTAATTGGTTTAATATGAATATATTAGTTATAAATATCTATGTCCTTTATGTGTTTGATCATGCTAGCCTTAACTTGGTTTACAACTCAGTCTTTGGCCTAATGCAAGCCAATAAACTAGATAACTACCTTAGAATTTTAATGGCTTGATATGTCATTTAGCATAGTCAGTGTTTACTTATTACCATTGGTACCTCCTTTTCAAAAATTGAGTGGATCATTTAAGCAATGAAATGCCCTTGAGGTAGGCCATGACTTAGTCCTGTGTTATCCTGGTAAGCCTTAGATCTTTCCAAAACACCCTCTTGAGGCCCATGTTTAACATATTACATATTTTTGAATGTCTATTGTCAAATTGAGGGTATCCTTAGCCATTTGGTATTCACTCTATATATTCATCTTGGTATAGAAGCATAGTCTTTTACTTTTTTCAATTAGTAGTGCTTATGCTTGCTTGTAATTGGTGCTCTACAGACTTCCTCACTCTCTCACATGGTCTCTATAGGTGTGTAAATTAGTGGTTATGGTTGTTTTAAACTTGATATAGTATTGTGTAACCAATATTAATCTTTCATAGGCCTCATACCACCCTTATTGTCCTCTTATTGTGGATGGTATTGGTATCTTCCTATGATTATGGCTTTGTCACATTATTTGTCTCCCTCATATCAATTTCTTGGTTTAATTTGTGTTGAGATGTCCCCTCTATGGTTGTGTCTTGTATCCTTGACCCACATCATAGTGTACCACTTTATGGTAATTGAAATTAATGATGGTATTCAAGGAGACCTATGACCTATCATTGTGACTTGGACTTTTCATGACCCATGAGCTAACTATATGTAGTTTCTTCCTACCAGTGAGATGAAGAATGTTATTGAGAATCACATGATCATTATATCCTTGAATTATTCCTAGGTTATAGGCACTTAATGTGTGTAGTTGTTACTTAACTCATGCTTTACCATGTATTAGATAATTGAGGTATGGAATGTCCTTAGCACTAAATTTCTCCCTCTTTTATCAAGGTTATGTATACTTTTCTCTCCCCTTTTAAATACTCCCAAACCTCCCACATCTTTCATTTTCATGTTAGATGTTTGGGTTTGATGTCACTTTTGTGTCCCCTATGTAGGATATGGAGATGGAGTTGGAAATATAATTGGATCATGTAGAGATCATACTTGGTACCCCTTGGATCACATTATCAAATTTTTATCTACTACCATTCTTACTAAGTGAGCATAGGTGATGTTTAATGTTTTCATTTTTGGCTCTTTTGTACTTTTTACTTTGGCTTCTAAGTACTACACATCATTCCTTGTTCTATTAAACACTAAATGCTTGTATCTTGGGGGCATATGTAATTATGATTCCTCTCACCCTATTCCTCTCAGTGATTACATATCTACTTATCATGTATACTAATGGTCATTGTGAGTTCTATTTGATCCTACTTAGTCACTTGGAGAGATACCCATTCCATTATTTACCCTTTTTGACATTTTATGCACTCTACCAAAATTCCCACATATTGAAAGACCCAGTATGTGTACCCTTGAGATCCTCTGGGAGGCTAGATAATCAATGTTATTAATTTTGGGTCAAAACTAGTAGCTTCAATAGCCCATTTTGGCCCAAAATCCATGTCCTAGGCCATAGCTTGTGAAGAACTATTTATTTTTGCTCTATTCCATTGCATAATGACTATAAATGACTAATTTTGGAAGGTTATGACTCTTGTCTACCTTATATGAGGTCTAAATATGCCTCCCTCTCCCAAAACTTTGAAGTAATTCCCTTTGGATCCTTTGGAACCCTCTGGTATCTTCTTGGATATCCTCTTGACATCTTGATGGCTCTTGATATTTTTTGAGCTATTATTGATCTATAAGCAATTCTTCACTAATTTTGAGCCCCTCTACTAGACACTCTTACTTGATTATAAATTTGGACACACCATTGATACTCTTGGTTGTTCTTACCTCTAATATTTCTTTCTCTTGTCTCCTTTAGTTGGCATTGCATCTTATTTATGCACTTAGATTGGACTCTACATCCCTTGCTTGTTACTAATTCACATTATATTTTGTATATTTTAAAATGGATTGGATAGATCTCTACACTACATCTCAGTCCTCCTCCACACTAGATCAAAATTGGACTCATGGTTTACATTTTGTTTGAGCATGATCTAAGGGTACCTTACTTGTAAGGTGAAATAATTTTTTTAGCTTAGTGTAATATATTTTTTAGGGTTAGTTTTAATTATAAACAATAATTTAGCTTATATTTGTGAATCATACATGCATTTCCATTTTCATAACATACTTTATTTAAAATCATATTTCATTTCCATAGGGATGTATGATTTTGAATCATTTTCTTTACTTTTTAGTGTTATTTTATTTATATAGTTTAATTTCCCATTATTTATGCATTGTATATTTCCTTTTGATACGTAATTTATGATGGTTAGATTGATTATACCTATATCCTTTGTGCACTTGATCTTGTTAGCCCTAACTTAGTTTACAAGTCTATCTTTGGACTAGTGAAAGTTAATAAAATTGATACCTACCTTAGACTTCTAGTAGTTTCCTACATCCTTTAGCATATAAGGTGTTTACTTAATACCCTTGGTACCCCCTCTACCAAACTTGAGTGGCTGATTTAGATTCTTGGATCTAAAATTAAAAAGGGGGTAGAGATAAATGTAGATAGATAAATATGGTCATAGTTAGTTGATAATGCTAATTATTGACACATCCTAAACCACATGATTTAAACTCAATGATCCGGGCAACAATTTAGATGACAATTCGGGTGATGGGTCCACCCCAATTGATGGCGGAACTTTCGGGAGCCATAACTTTTTCACCATAGCTCCAATTGACTCGTCATTTGAACCGTTGGAAAGATAATAATGAGGGGAACATTGAGAGATAGAATGGAGCTTTTTTTGATGAAGATTGACCCCAAAAAACCCAATAAAAGGGCTCTAAATATAAATTTTAGTAGTGCAGTCTAAAAAAAGTCAGTTTCTAAAAATAGTAATTCCTTGAATTTTGTATTGTTGTAAATCGTGGAAGTCAAACCACTTGATCTCCCTTGAGATTGGTGACCTTAAACATCCTACTCCCACCTTCAAAACATGTATAAATTAAGATGTAACTCAAAATGGAAATTAGACATCTCTTCTCAGAGATAGGCATATGTTTGGGTCTGCAAATTTGATCAATAAAACATCTCTTTTCAGAGATAGCATTATTTGAATTGTGTTGTTCTTATTTTTGAATTAGCTTTCAACCAAAGCTTTTGAGTTTTGGATCAGTGGTATTAGAGTGATTTTTATTTATAGTGTATGATCTTGAGGATGAGGTCAGATTATAAGAAGCTTAGGTAGAAATTAGAACCAGTAGACTATCCACCTATTCACTCCAAACGACTTCAAATGGTAGACAACAATGAGACATCTAATCCTTTCAAGGAAATGGTGAATGAAGCACTCCAATAGTAGAAAGCGTAGATGATACAATAATTCACTCAAATTCTCTAACAAATCTTGATAGGAAATTTTGGCTCTTCATCTACACCCACACATCCTTTCATCACCCCAACACCCTTCAAGGTTCAGGTGAATTTTGATATCCCTACATTTGAAGGTAAAACCAATGTTGATGTAGTAAAAAATTGGTTGGATCAATTTTCATCTTATTTTTCTATAAATAAATTCACTGATAAAGAGAAGATTACTTTTGCTCTTCTGAAAGCATCATTACCTATCAAAAATTGGTGGGAAGTGTACAAAAAGAGATTCAGTGCAGATGATATTGGCCTTGAGATGAAACCTACATGGGATGATTTCATAGAAGCTATAAAGGAAGAATACTACCCCATTAGAGCATATGATGATGTGTATATAGAGTGGCAACAACTTCACCAAGGTAAGGAACAGTCTGTTCAAGATTACACTAACATTTTTCATTCTCTATCTACGAGATTGGGCATCTAAGAAAGTGAGAAACATAAGGTTCTCAAATATCATGGTGGAATACAATGGTACATATGAGGAGAAATGGAAATATTCAATTTGGAAACCATCAGTGAGGCATACAAGTTCACAGTGAAGATTGAGCAGAAGCATAGAAGAATGAATATAAAGAATCAGTCTTGAAAATGGAAAAGTGACAAAAAAGGTCAAACACGAGGCCAAAATTGGAAGCAAAAGGAAGGAAATACTAGGAAGTGGTGTGATTATCACAAATCTAGAACTCACTCCGAAGAAGAATGTTGAGCTATCAAGTCATTACTTTCTAAGTCACAATCCTCAACATCTATTACCTACCTCATACAAATCTTGTAGTTGAAGAGGCTAAAAAAGAAATTGTAGATGCTAATCTTGAAGCCATTGTTACTTCATCACTAACCCTTGATGAGATGCTAGATGACAAGGAAAGGTTGTTTCACTCTAAGTTATGGGTGAAAGGTAAGCCTCTACATTTCATTCTTGATAGTGGAAGTCAAAAGAATTTATTCTTTGCTAATGTTGTGAAAAGTCTAAATCTATCCATGAAGCCTCATCCAAAGCCATACAATATTGGATGGTTAAGTCCAGGGAGAAACCTCCGTGTCACCCACCAATGTCTTCTCTCATATGCAATAAAACCTTTCCAAGATGAGGTCTTATGTGATGTGGTCAATCTAGATGTTTGTTATGTACTCTTTGGTCAACAATTTATGTATGATCGAAATGGCATCTATGAATAAAGAACTTGAAGGATCACTCTCACTCTTGGAACATGGCACTATAGGTACCAGAGGTACCACCTTCTACATCTATCTCTTTGATTAGTGCCAAGAAATTTGTTCTCATGGTGGGCAAGCCACAAGAATCCAAAAGGGTTGATGTTACAACCCTGAATACACAAACAACACAACAATAGAAGCAAATAGATACTGAGCTAAAGAATTTCATGGCCTTTCATCCATAGACTGATGGTCAGACAAAAATGGTGAACAATCAGGCCCTGCATAGTTCTATAAATCACAGTCCCTTTCAAGTATGCATCAAGAATCAAATTGAAGTAAAAATACCACACTTGATGAAAAATCTTGATGCAATGGGGACCATTACTTCTCAAAGATGGAGGAATGATCCGGGCAATAATATAGATGACAATTCGGGTGATGAGTCCACCCTAATTGATGGTAGAACTTTTGGGAGCCATAACTTTTGCACCGTAGCTCTAATTGACTTGCCGTTTGAACCGTTGGAAAGATAATAATGAGGGGAACATTGTGAGATGACATAGAGCTCTACTCAATGAAGTTTTGCCCTTGAAAATCCAAAGAAGGGCCCTAAATTTTTATTTTAGTAGTGTAGTCTAAAAATAGTAAGTTCTTAAAAATAGTAATTCCTCAAATTCTATATTGTTGTAAATCATGGAAGTCAAACCACTCAATCTCCCTCAAGATTGGTGACCTTACACATCCTCCTACCACCTTTAAAACATCTATAAATTAAGATGTAACCCAAAATGGAAATTAGACATCTCTTTTTAGAGATAGGCATATGTTTGGGTCTACAAATTTTATCAATAAAACATCTCTTTTTAGAGAGCATTATTTGAATTGTGTTGTTCTTATTTTTGAATTATCTTTCAACCAAAGCTTTTGAGATTTGGATTAGTGGTATCAGAGCAGTTTGTATTTAGAGTGTATGATCCTGAGGATGAGCTCAAATTAGAGGAAGCTTGGGTGGAAAATAGAACTAGTAGACAATCCACCTATTCACTCCAAATGACTTTAAATGGCAGACAACATCAAGACATCTGATCCTTTCAAGGAAATGGGGAATGAAGCCCTCCAAAAACAACAAGCATAGATGCTACAACAATTCACTCAAATTCCCCAACAAATCTTGATAGAAAAATTTGGCTCTTCATCCACACCCACACATGCTTTCAGTGCCCCAACACCCTTCAAGGTTTAGGTGAATTTTGATATCCCTACATTTGAAGGCAAAATCAATGCTGATGTAGTAGAAAATTGGTTGGATCAATTATAATCTTGTTTTTCTATAAATAAATTCACCAATAAAGAGAAGATTACTTTTGCTCTTCTGAAAGCATCATTACCTATCAAAAATTGGTGGGAAGTGTACAAAAAGAGATACAGTATAGATGATATTGGCCTTGAGACAGAAACTACATGGGATGATTTCATAAAAGCTATAAAGGAAGAATACTACCCCATTAGAGCATATGATGATTTGTATATAGAGGGGCAACAACTTTGCCAAGTTAAGGAATAGTCTGTTCAAGATTACACTGACATTTTTCATTCTCTATCTACGAGATTTGGCATCCAAGAAAGTGAGAAACATAAGGTTCTCAAATATCATGGTGGACTATAATGGTACATACAGGGAGAAATGGAACTCTTAAGTAGAAGCATGGAAGAATGAATATATAGAATGAGTCTTCAAAATGGAAAAGTGATAAAGAAGGTCAAACACGAAGCCAAAATTAGAAGCAAAAGGAAGGAAAGACTAGGAAGTGGTGTGATTATCACAAATCTAGAACTCACTCCAAAGAAAAATGTTGAGCCATCAAGTCACTGCTTTCTAAGTCATAATCCTCAACATCTACTACTCTACCTCATACAGATCCTACAATTGAAGAGGTTGAAGAAGAAATTATAGACGCTGATCCTAAAGCCATTATTGCTTTATCACAGACACATGATGAGACACTAGATGACAAGGAAAGGTTGTTTCACTCTAAGTTATGGGTGAAAGGTAAGCCTCTACATTTTATTCTTGATAGTGGAAGTCAAAAGAATGTAATCTTTGCTAATGTTCTAAAAAGTCTAAATCTATCCATGAAGCCTTACCCAAAGCCATACAATATTGGATGGTTGAGTCTATGGAGAAACCTCTATGTCACCCACCAATGTCTTCTCTCATATGCAATAAATCCTTTCAAAGATGAGGTCTTATGTGATGTGGTCAATCAAGATGTTTGTGATGTACTCTTTGGTTAGCCATTCATGTATGATGGACATGGCATCTATGATTCAAGAACTCTAAGGATCACTCTCACTCTTGAAACATGGTGTTATAGCATACCAAAGGTACCACCTTCTACATCTGTCTGTCTGATTAGTGCCAAATTGTTTTTTCTCATGGTGGTCAAGCCACAAGAATCCAAAATGGTTGATGTTACAGCTCTGACTACACAAACAACATAGCAATAGAAGAAAATAGATACTGAGCTAAAGAATTTCATGGTTTTTCATCCACAGACTGATGGTCACTCTCTCTCTTGGAACATGGTCCTATAGGGTACCAGAGGTACCACCTTCTACATCTATCTCTCTGATTAGTTCCAAGAAATTTGTTCTCATGGTGGTCAAGCCACAAGAATCCAAAAGGGTTGATGTTATAGCCTTGACTACAAAAATAACACAACAACAAAAGAAAATAGATACTGAGTTGAAGAATTTCATGGCCTTTCATCCACAGACTGATGGTCAGATAGAAATGGTGAACAATCAAGCCCTGCACAGTTCTATAAATCATAGTCCCTTCCAAGTATGCATCGAGAATCAAATAAAAGTACAAATACCACACTTGATGAAAAATATTGATGCAATTGGTACCATTACTTCTCAAGGATGGAGGAATGATCCGAGCAATAATTCACATGATAATTTAGGTGATGGGTCCACCCCAATTGATGGTGAAACTTTTGGGAGCCATAACTTTTACAGCGTAGCTCCAATTGACTCACTATTTGAACCGTTGGAAAGCTAATAATGAGGGGAACCTCATGAGATGGCATGGAGATTTTATAGATGAAGTTTGACCACCAAAAACCCAATGGAAGGTCACCAAATTTAAATTTTAGTAGTGCATTCTAAATATAGTAAGTTTCTAAAAATAGTAATTCTTTAAACTCTATATTATTTTAAATCATGGAAGTCGAACCACTCAATCTCCCTCGAGGTTGGTGACCTTCGACATCCTTCTCCCACCTTCAAAACATGTATAAATTAAGATGTAACTTGAAATGGAAATTAGACATCTCTTCTTAGAGATAGGCATATGTTTGGGTCTACAAATTTGAACAATAAAACATCTCTTTTCAAAGATAGCATTATTTGAATTGTGTTGTTCTTATTTTTTGAATTATCTTTCAACCAAAGCTTTTGAGTTTTAGATCAATGGTATCAGAGTGGTTTGTCTTTAGAGTGTATTATCTAGAGGAGGAGATTACATTACATGAAGCTTTGGTGGAAAATAGAACCAATAGACTATCTACCTATTTGCTCCAAATGACTTTAAATGGTAGACAACACCGAGACATATGATACTTTCAAGGAAATGGTGAATGAATCCCTCCAACAACAACAAGCATAGATGATACAATAATTCACTCAAATTATCCAATAAATCTCTATAGGAAATTCTATCTCTTCATTCACACCCACAAATCCTTTCAGTGCCCTAACACCCTTCAAGGTTCAGGTGAATTTTGATATCCCTACATTTGAAAGCAAAATCAATGTTGATGAAGTAGAAAATTGATTAGATCAATTATCATCTTATTTATCTATAAATAAATTCACTGATAAAGAGAAGATTACTTTTGCTCTTCTGAAAGCATCATTACCTGTCAAAAATTGGTGGGAAGTGTACAAAAAAAGAATCAATGCAGATCATATTGGCCTTGAGATGAAACCTACATGGGATGATTTCATAGAAGATATAAAGGAAGAATACTACTCCATTGGAGTATATGATGATCTGTATATAGAGTGGCAATAACTTCGCCAAGTTAAGGAACAGTCTATTCAAGATTACATTGACATTTTTCATTCTCTATCTGCGAGATTGGGCATCCAAGAAAGTGAGAAATAAAAGGTTATCAAATATCGTGGTGGACTAAAATGGTACATATGGGGAGAAATGGAACTCTTCAATTTGAAAACCATCGGTGAGGCATACAAGTTCACAGTGAAGATTGAGTAGAAACATGGAAGAATGAATATAAAGAATCAATCTTCAAAATGGAAAAGTGATAAAGAATGTCAAACATGAGGCCAAAATTAGAAGCAAAAGGAAAGAAAGACTAGGAAGTGGTGTGATTATCACAAATCTAGAACTCACTCCAAAGAAGAATGTCGAGCCATCAAGTCACTACTTTTTGAGTCACAATCCTCAACATCTACTGCTCTACCTCATACAAATCCTATAGTCGAAGAGGTTGAAGAAGAAATTTTAGATGTTGATCTTGAAGCCATTTTTGCTTCATCACAAACCCATGATGAGATGCTAAATGACAAGGAAAGGTTATTTCACTCTAAGTTATGGGTGAAAGGTAAGCCTCTGCATTTCATTCTTGATAGTGGAAGTCAAAAGAATTTAATCTTTGCTAATGTTGTGAAAAGTCTAAATCTATCCATGAAGCCTTACCCAAAGCCATAAAATATTGGATGGTTGAGTCTAGGGAAAAACCTCTATGTCACCCACCAATGTCTTCTCTCATATGCAATAAAACCTTTCCAAGATGAGGTCTTATGTGATGTGGTCAACCTAGATGTTTGTGATGTACTCCTTGGTTAGCCATTCATGTATGATCGACATGGCATCTATGATTCAAGAACTCCAATGATCACTCTCACTCTTGAAACATAGTGTTATGGCATACCAAAGGTACCACCTTCTACATCTGTCTCTCTGATTAGTGCCAAAAAATTTGTTCTCATGGTGGTCAAGCCACAAGAATCCAAAAGGGTTTATGTTATAGCTATAACTACACAAAAAACATATAAATAGAAGAAAATAGATACTAAGCTAAAGAATTTCATGGTTTTTCATCCACAGACTGATGGTTAAACATAAATGGTGAACAATCAAGCCCTGCATAGTTCTATAAATCATAGTCCCTTGCAAGTATGTATCAAGAATAAAATTGAAGTACAACTACCACACTTGATGACAAATATTGATGCAATGGGGACCATTTCTTCTCAAGGATGGAGGAATGATCTGGGAAACAATTCAGATGACAATTTGGGTGATGGGTCCACCCCAATTGATGGTAAAACTTTTGGGAGCCACAACTTTTGCACCGTAGCTCCAATTGACTCACCGTTTGAACTGTTAGAAAGCTAAAATGAGGGGATCATTGTGAGATGGCATGTAACTCTACTTGATGAATTTTGACCCCTAAAAACCCAATGGAAGGGCCCCAAATTTTAATTTTAGTAGTGCAGTCTAAAAATAGTAAGTTTCTAAAAATAGTAATTCCTCGAATTCTATATTGTTGTAAATCATAAAAGTTGAACCACTCGATCTCCCTTGAGATTGGTGACCTTCCACATCCTCCTCCACCTTAAAAACATGTATAAATTAAGATGTAACCTAAAATGGAAATTATACATCTCTTCTCAGAGATAGGCATATGTTTGGGTCTGCAAATTTGATCAATAAAACATCTTTTTTTAGAGATAGCATTATTTGAAATGTGTTGTTCTTATTTTTGAATTATCTTTCAACCAAACCTTTTGAGTTTTGGATCAATGGAATCAAAGTAGTTTGTATTTAGAGTTTATGATCTTGAGTATGAGGTTAGATTATAGGAAGCTTGGGTGGAAAATAGAACTAGCAGACTATCCACCTATTCGTTTCGAATGACTTCAAATTGTAGACAACACCAAGACATCCAATCCTTTCAAGAAAATGGTGAATGAAGCCCTCCAACAGTAGCAAGTGTAGATGTTTTAATAATTCACTCATATTCTCCAACAAATCTTGATAGGAAATTTTAGATCATCATCCACACCTGCACATCCTTTTAGTGTCCTAACACCCTTCAAGGTTTAGCTAAATTTTGATATCCTTGCATTTGAAGGCAAAATCAATATTGATGTAGTAGAAAATTAGTTGGATCAATTGTTATCTTATTTTTCTATAAATAAATTCATTGATAAAGAGAAGATTACTTTTGCTCTTCTGAAAGCATCATTACTTATCAAAAATTGGTGGAAAGTGTACAAAAAGAGAATCAGTGTAGATGATATTGGCCTTGAGATAAAACCTACATGGGATGATTTCATAAAAGCTATAAAGAAAGAATACTACCCCATTGGAGCATATGATGATCTGTATATAGAGTGGCAACATCTTTACCAAGGTAAGGAACAATCTGTTCAAGATTACACTAACATTTTTCATTCTCTATCTACGAGATTGGGCATCCAAGAAAGTGAGAAACATAAGGTTCTCAAATATCATGGAGGACTACAATGGCACATATGGGGAGAAATGAAACTCTTCAATTTGGAAACAATTAGTGAGGCATACAAGTTCGTAGTGATGATTGAGTAGAAGGATGGAAGAATGAATATAAAGAATCAGTCTTCAAAATGGAAAAGTGACAAAGAAGGTCAAACACGAGGCCAAAATTGGAAGCAAAAAGAAGGAAAGACTATAAGGTGGTGTGATTATCACAAATCTAGAACTCACTCCAAAGAAAAATGTCAAGCCATCAAGTCACTGCTTTCTGAGTCACAATCCTCAACATCTACTACTCTACCTCATATAGATCTTGCAATCGAAGAGGTTGAAGAAGAAATTGTAGATGATGATCCTGAAGCCATTATTGCTTCATCAAAGACCCATGATGAGATGCTAGATGACAAGGAAAGGTTGTTTCACTCTAAGTTATGGGTGAAAGGTAAACCTCTGCATTTCATTCTTGATAATGGAAGTCAAAAGAATTTAATCTCTGCTAATGTTGTGAAAAGTCTAAATCTATCCATGAAGCCTCACCCAAAGCTATACAGTATTGGATGGTTTAGTCTAGGGAGAAACCTTTGTGTCACCCACCAACATCTTCTCTCATATGCAATAAAACCTTTCCAAGATGAGGTCTTATGTGATGTGGTCAATCTATATGTTTATGATGTACTCTTTGGTCAGCCATTCATGTATGATCGACATGTCATCTATGAATAAAGAACTTGAAGGATCACTCTCACTCTTGGAACGCAGTGCTACAGGGTACTGAAGGTACCACCTTCTACATCTATCTCTCTGATTAGTGCTAATAAATTTGTTCTCATGGTGGTCAAGCCACAAGAATCCAAATGGGTTGATGTTATAGCCCTGAATACACAAACAACATAAAAATACAAGAAAATAGATACTGAGCTGAAGAATTGCATGGCCTTTCATCTATAGATTGATGGTCAGATAGAAATGGTGAACAATCAGGCCCTGCATAGTTCTATAAATCATAGTCCCTTCCAAGTATGCATCAAGAATAAAATCAAAGTAAAACTACCACAATTGATGAAAAATCTTGATGCAATGGGGACCATTGCTTCTCAAGGATGGAGGAATGATACAAGCAATAATTTAGATGACAATTCAGGTGATGGGTCCACCCCAATTGATGGCATAATTTCTAGGAGCCATAACATTTGCATCGTAGCTCTAATTAACTCACCATTTGAACTGTTGGAAAGATAATAATGAAGGAAACATCGTGAGATGGCATGGAAATTTTCTTGATGAAGTTTGACCCTAGAAAACCCAATAGAAGTGCCCCAAATTTCAATTTAGTAGTGTAGTCTAAAAATAATAAGTTTCTAAAAATAGTAATTCTTTGAAATCTGTATTATTGTAAATCATTGAAGTCAAACCACTCGATCTCCCTCGAGATTGGTGACCTTCACCATCCTCATCCCACCTTAAAAAAATGTTTAAATTAAGACATAACCTAAAATGGAAATTAGACATCTCTTCTCAGAGATAGGCATATGTTTGGGTCTACAAATTTGATCAATAAAACATCTCTTTTCAGAGATAGAATTATTATAATTGTGTTGTTCTTATTTTTGAATTATCTTTAAACCAAAGCTTTTGAGTTTTGGATTAGTGGTATCAAATCAATTTGTCTTTAGAGTGTATGATCCTAAGGATGAGGTCAAATTATAGGAAGCTTGGGTGGAAAAGAGAACCAATAGACTATCCACTTATTCACTCTAAATGACTTCAAATGGTAGACAACATCGAGACATCTGATCCTTTCAAGGAAATGGTGAATGAAGCCCTCCAATAGTAGCAAGCATAGATGTTAAAACAATTCACTCAAATTCTCCAACAAATCTCAATAGGAAATTCTGGATCTTCATCTATACTTGCACATCCTTTCAACGCCCCAACACCATTCAAGGTTCAGGTGAATTTTGATATCCCTACATTTGAAGGCAAAATTAATGCTGATGCAGTAGAAAATGGTTAGATCAATTATCATCTTATTTTTCTATAAATAAATTCACTGATAAAGAGAAGATTACTTTTGCTCTTCTGAAATCATCATTACCTATCAAAAATTGGTGGAAAGTGTACAAAAATAAATTTAGTGCAGATGATATTGGCCTTGAGATGGAACCTACATGGGATGATTTCATAGAAGCTATAAAGGAAGAATACTACCCCATTTGAGAATATGATGATCTATATATAGAGTTGCAACAACTTCACCAAGGTAAGGAACAATCTGTTCAAGATTAAACTTACATTTTTCATTCTCTATTTGTGAGATTGGGCATCCAAGAAAGTGAGAAACATAAGGTTCTCAAATATCATGGTGGACTACAATGGTACATATGGGGAGAAATGGAACTCTTTAATTTGGAAACCATCGGTGAGGCATAAAGTTCATAATGAAGATTGAGTAGAAGCATGGAAGAATGAATATAAAGAATCAGTCTTCAAAATGGAAAAGTGATAAAGAAGGTCAAATACGAGGCCAAAATTAGAAGCAAAAGGAAGGAAAGATTGGGAAGTGGTGTGATTATCACAAATCTAAAACTCACTCCAAAGAAGAATGTCGAGCCATCAAGTCACTGCTTTTTGAGTCACAATCCTCAACATCTACTACTCTACTTGATACAAATCTTGCAGTAGAAGAGGTTAAAGAAGAAATTATAGATGCTGATCCTAAAGCCATTATTGCTTCATCATAGACCCATGATGAGATGCTAGATGACAAGGAAAGGTTGTTTCACTCTAAGTTATGGGTGAAAGGTAAGCCTTTACATTTCATTCTTGATAGTGGAAGTCAAAAGAATTTAATCTTTGCTAATGTTCTAAAAAGTCTAAATATATCCATGAAGCCTCACCCAAAGCCATACAGTATTGGATGGTTGATTCTAGGGAGAAACCTCTGTGTCACCCACCAATGTCGTGTCTCATATGCAGTAAAACCTTTCCAAGATGAGGTCTTATGTGATATGGTCAATCTAGATGTTAATGATGTACTTTTTAGTTAGCCAATCATGTATGATCGACATGGAATCTATGAATCAAGAACTTGAAGGATCACTCTCACTCTTGGAACACAGTGCTACAGGGTACTAGAGGTACCACCTTCTACATCTATCTCTCTGATTAGTGCCAAGAAATTTGTTCTCATGGTGGTCAAGCCACAAGAATCCAAAAGGGTTGATGTTATAGCCTTGACTACACAAATAACACAACAACAAAAGCAAATAGTTACTGAGCTAAATAATTTCATGTCCTTTCATCCATAGACTGATGGTCAGACAGAAATGGTGAACAATCAAGCCCTACATAGTTCTATAAATCATAGTCCCTTGCTAGTATGCATCAAGAATCAAATAAAAGTAAAAATACCACAATTGATGACAAATATTGATGCAATGGGTACCATTACATCTCAAGGATGGAGGAATGATCTGGGTAACAATTCAGATGACAATTCGAGTGATGGGTCCACCCTAATTGATGGCAAAACTTCTGGGAGCCATAACTTTTACACTGTAGCTCCAATTGACTCACCGTTTGAATTGTTGGAAAGATAATAATGAGGGGAACCTCATGAGATGGCATGGAGATTTTATAGATGAATTTTGAACCCTAAAAACCCAATGGAAGGGCACCAAATTTAAATTTTAGTAGTGCATTCTAAATATAGTAAGTTTCTAAAAATAGTAATTCCTCAAATTCTATATTATTGTAAATCATGGAAGTTGAACCACTCAAGATTGGTGACCTTCCACATCCTTCTCCCACATTAAAAACAAGTATAAATTAGGATGTAACCTAAAATGGAAATTAGACATCTCTTCTAAGAGATAGGCATATGTTTGGGTCTGCAAATTTGATCAATAAAACATCTCTTTTTAGAGATAACATTATTTGAATTGTGTTGTTCTTGTTTTTTGAATTATCTTTTGACAAAAGCTTTTGAGTTTTGGATTAGTGGTATCAGAGTGGTTTGTCTTTAGAGTGTATGATCCTGAGGATGAGATTAGATTACAAGAAGCTTTGGTGGAAAATAGAACCAATAGACTATCCACCTATTCACTCCAAATGACTTTAAATGGCAGACAACACCGAGACATATGATACTTTCAAGGAAATGGTGAATGAATCCCTCCAACAAAAACAAGCATAGATGCTACAACAATTCACTCAAATTATCCAACAAATCTCGATAGGAAAATTTGGCTCTTCATTCACACTTGCACATCCTTTTAGCGCCCCAACACCCTTCAAGGTTCAGGTGAATTTTGATATCCATACATTTAAAGGAAAAATCAATGCTGATGTAGTAAAAAATTGGTTGGATCAATTACCATCTTATTTTTCTATAAATAAATTCACTGATAAAGAGAAGATTACTTTTGCTCTTTTGAAAGCATCATTACCTGTCAAAAATTGGTGGGAAGTGTACAAAAAAAGATTTAGTGTAGATGATATTGGCCTTGAGATGAAACCTACATGGGATGATTTCATAGAAGCTATAGAGGAAGAATACTACTCCATTAGAGTATATGATGATCTGTATATAGAGTGGTAACAACTTTTCCATGTTAAGGAATAGTTTGTTCAAGATTACACTGACATTTTTCATTCTCTATCTGTGAGATTGGGCATCCAAGAAAGTGAGAAACATAAGGTTATCAAATATCGTGGTGGACTACAATGGTACATATGGGGAGAAATGGAACTCTTCAATTTGGAAACCATCGGTGAGGCATACAAGTTCGCAGTGAAGATTGAGCAAAAACATGGAAGAATGAATATAAAGAATCAATCTTCAAAATGAAAAAGTGACAAAGAAGGTAAAACATGAGGCCAAAATTGGAAGCAAAAGAAAGAAAAGACTAGGAAGTGGTGTGATTATCACAAATCTGGAACTCACTCCAAAGAAGAATGTTGAGCCATGAAGTCACTACTTTTTGAGCCACAATCCTCAACATCTATTGCTCTACCTCATACAAATCCTATAGTCGAAGAGGTTGAAGAAGAAATTATAGATGCTGATCTTGAAGCCATTGTTGTTTCATCACAAACCCATGATGAGATGCTAAATGACAAGGAAAGGTTATTTCACTCTAAGTTATGGGTGAAAGGTAAGCCTCTGCATTTCATTCTTGATAGTGGAAGTCAAAAGAATTTAGTCTTTGCTAATGTTGTGAAAAGTCTAAATCTATCCATGAAGCCTCACCCAAAGCCATACAGAATTGTATGGTTGAGTCCATCGAGAAACCTCTGTGTCACCCACCAATGTCTTCTCTCATATGCAATAAAACCTTTCCAAGATGAGGTCTTATGTGATGTGGTCAATCTAGATGTTTGTGATGTACTCTTTGATCAGCCATTCATGTATGATCAATATGGCATCTATGAATCAAGAACTTGAAGGATCACTCTCAATCTTGGAACACAACGCTATAGGGTACCGAAGGTACCACCTTCTACATCTATTTCTCTGATTAGTGCCATGTAATTTGTTCTCATGGTGGTTAAGCCATAAGAATACAAAATGGTTGATGCTCTGGCCCTGACTACATAAACAACACAACAAAAGAAGTAAATAGATAATGAGTTGAATATTTTCATGACATTTCATCTATAGACTGATGGTTAGATAGAAATGGTGAACAATCAGGAGCTGCATAGTTTTATAAATCATAGTCCCTTCCAAGTATGCATCAAGAATAAAATTAAAGTACAACTACCACACTTGATAAAAAATCTTGATGCAATGGGGACCATTGCTTCTCAAGGATGGAGGAATTATTTGGGCACTAATTCAGATGACAATTCGGGTGATGGGTCCACCCCAATTGATGGTGGAACTTTCAGGAGCCATAACTTTATGCACCGAAGCTCCAATTGACTTGCTGTTTGAACCATTGGAAACATAATAATGAGGGGAATGTCATGAGATGTTATGGAGCTTTGCTTGGTGAATTTTAACCCCTAAAAGCAAAACAAAAGTGCCCTAAATTTCAATTTTAGTAGTGCAATCTAAAAATAGTAAGTTTTTAAAAATAGTAATTCCTCGAACTCTGTATTGTTTTAAATCATGGAAGTCAAACCACTCAATCTCCCTTGAGATTGGTGACCTTACACATCCTCCTCCCACCTTCAAAACATGTATAAATTAAGATGTAACTTGAAAGGGAAATTAAACATCTCTTCTCAGAGACAGGCATATGTTTGGGTCTATAAATTTGATCAATAAAACATCTCTTTTTAGAGATATCATTATTTTAATTATGTTATTATTTTTGAATTATCTTTCAACCAAACCTTTTGAGTTTTGGATCAGTGGTATCAGAGCAGTTTGTATTTAGAGTGTATGATCCCTAAGATGAGGTTAGATTATAGGAAGCTTGAGTGAAAAATAGAACTAGCATACTATCCACATATTCACTAAAAATGAATTCAAATGGCAAACAACACCGTGACATCTGATCCTTTCAAGGAAATGGTGAATGAATCCCATAAATAGTAGAAAGCATAGATTCTACAACAATTCATTCAAATTCTCAAACAAACTCAATAGGAAATTCTTTCTCTTCATCTACACCCACACATCCTTTCAGCGCCCCAACACCCTTCAAGGTTTAGGTGAATTTTGATATACCTACATTTGAAGGTAAAATAAATGTTGATGAATTATAAAATTGGTTGGATCAATTGTTATCTTATGTTTCTATAAATAAATTCATCGATAAAGAGAAGATTACTTTTGCTCTTTCAAAAGCATCATTACCTGTAAAAAATTAGTGGGAAGTGGAAAAAAAGAGATTTAGTGTAGATGATATTAGTCTTGAGATGGAACCTACATGGGATGATTCCATGGAAGCTATAAAGGAAGAATACTACCCCATTGGAGCATATGATGATCTTTATATAGAGTGGCAACAACTTTGCCAATGTGAAGAACGGTCGTTCAAGATTACACTGACATTTTTCAATCTCTATCTATGAGAGTAGGCATCTAAGAAATTGAGAAATATAAGGTTCTCAAATATCGTGGTGGACTACAATGGTACATATAGGGAGAAATGGAACTCTTCAATTTGGAAACCATTGGTGAGGCATGTAAGTTCATAATGAAGATTGAGTAGAAGCATGGAAGAATGAATATAAAGAATCAGTCTTCAAAATGGAAAAGTGACAAAGAAGGTCAAAAACGAGGCTAAAATTGGAAGAAAAAGGAAGGAAAGACTAGGAAGTGGTGTGATTATCACAAATCTGGAACTCACTCCAAAAAAGAATGTCAAGCCATCAAGTCACTACTTTTTGAGTCACAATCCTCAACATCTATTGATCTACCTCATATAGATCCTGCAGTCGAATAGGTTAAAGAAGAAATTGTAGATGATGATCCTAAAGCCATTGTTGTCTCATCACAAACCCATGATGAAACACTAGATGACAAGGAAAGGTTATTTCACTCTAAGTTATGGGTGAAAGGTAAGCCTCTACATTTCATTATTGATAGTGGAAGTCAAAAGAATTTAATCTCTACTAATGTTGTGAAAAGTCTAAATATATCCATGAAGCCTCACCCAAAGACATATAGTATTGGATGGTTGAGTCTAGGGAGAAACCTCCATGTCACCCACCAATGTCTTATCTCATATGCAATAAAACCATTCCAAGATGAGGTCTTATGTGATGTGGTCAATCTAGATATTTGTGATGTACTCTTTGGTCATCCATTAATGTATGATCGACATGAAATATATGAATGAAGAACTTGAAATATCACTCTCACTCTTGGAATATGATGCTATAGGGTACCAGAGGTACCACTTTCTACATCTGTCTCTCTGATTAGTGCCAAGAAATTTGTTCTCGCAATGGTCAAGCCAAAAGAATCTAAAAGGGTTGATGTTACATCCCTAACTACACAAACAACATAACAATAGAATAAAATAGATACTAAGCTAAATAATTTCATGACCTTTCAACCACAGACTGATGGTGAGATAGAAATGGTGAACAATCAGGCCCTGCATAGTTCTATAAATCACTGTCCCTTCTAAGTATGCATCAAGAATCAAAGTACAACTACCACACTTGATGAAAAATCTTGATGCAATGGGGACCATTGCTTCTCAAGGATGGAGGAATGATTTGGGCAACAATTTAGATGACAATTCAGATTATGGGTCCACCCCAATTGATGGCAGAACTTTTGGGAGCCATAACTTTTGAACCATATCTCTAATTTACTCGCCATTTGAACCATTGAAAAGATAATAATGAGGGTAGCATCATGAGATGGCATGGATATTTTTTAGATAAAGTTTGACCCCTAAAAAACTAGTGGAAGGGCCCCAAATTTTAGTCGTGCAGACTAAAAATAGTAAGTTTCTAAAAATAGTAATTCCTTGAATTCTATATTGTTGTAAATCATGGAAGTCGAACCACTCGATCTCCCTTGAGATTGGTGACCTTCCACATCCTCCTCCCACCTTCAAAACATGTATAAATTAAGATGTAACCTAAAATGGAAATTAGACATCTCTTCTCAGAGATAGGCATATGTTTGGGTCTACAAATTTGATCAATAAAACATCTCTTTTCAGAGATAACATTATTTATATTATGTTGTTCTTATTTTTGAATTATCTTTCAACCAAATCTTTTGAGTTTTGGATTAGTGGTATCAAATGTGTTTGTCTTTAGAGTGTATGATCTTAAGGATGAGGTTAGATTATAAGAAGCTTGGATGGAAAATAGAACCAACAGACTATCCACTTATTCACTCCAAATGACTTCAAATTGTAGACAACACCAAGACATCCAATCCTTTCAAGGAAATGGTGAATGAAGCCCTCCAATAGCAGCAAGCACAGATGCTACAAAAATTCACTCAAATTATCTAATAAATCTTGATAGGAAGATTTGGCTCATGATCCACACCAGCACATCCTTTCAACGCCCCAACACCCTTCAAGGTTTAGGTGAATTTTGATATCCCTACATTTGAAGGCAAAAGCAATGCTGATGTAGTAGAAAATTGGTTGGATCAATTGTCATCTTATTTTTCTATAAATAATTTAACCAATAAAGAGAAGATTACTTTTGCTCTTTTGAAAGCATCATTACCTGTCAAAAATTGATGGGAAGTGCACAAAAAGAGATTCAGTGTAGATGATATTGGCCTTGAGATGGAACCTACATGGGATGATTTCATAGAAGCTATAAAAGAAGAATACTACCCCATTGGAGCATATGATGATCTGTATATAGAGTGGCAACAACTTTGCCAAGGTAAGGAATAGTCTGTTTAAGATTACACAGACATTTTTCATTCTCTATCTGTGAGATTGGGCATCCAAGAAAGTGAGAAACATAAGGTTCTCAAATATAATGGTGGACTACAATGGTACATATGGGGAGAAATGGAACTCTTCAATTTGGAAGCCATTGGTGAGGCATACAAGTTCATAGTGAAGATTGAGTAGAAGCATGGAAGAATGAATATAAAGAATCATTCTTCAAAATGGAAAAGTGACAAAGAAGGTCAAACACGAGGCCAAAATTGGAAGCAAAAGGAAGAAAAGACTGGGAACTGGTGTGATTATCACAAATTTGGAACTCACTCTAAAGACGAATGTCAAGCCATCAAGTAACTACTTTCTAAGTCACAATCCTCAACATCTACTACTCTGCCTCATACATATCCTGAAGTCAAAGAGGTTGAAGAAGAAATTGTAGATGCTGATCCTAAAGCCATTGTTGCTTCATCACAGACTCATGATGAGATGCTAGATGACAAGGAAAGGTTGTTTCACTCTAAGTTATGGGTGAAAGGTAGGCCTCTGCATTTCATTCTCAATAGTGGAGTGAAAAGAATTTAATCTCTGCTAATGTTGTGAAAAGTCTAAATATATCCATGAAGCCTCACCCAAAGCCATACAATATTGGATGGTTGTGTTTAGGGAGAAACCTCTGTGTCACCCACCAATGTCTTCTCTCATATGTAATAAAACCTTTCTAATATGAGGCATTATGTGATGTGGCCAATTTAGATGTTTGTCATGTAATCTTTGGTCAGCCATTCATGTATGATCAACATGGCTTCTATGAATCAAGAACTCAAAGGATCACTCTCACTCTTGGAACATGATGTTATAGGGTACCAAAGGTACCACCTTCTACATTCGTCTCTCTTATTAGTGCCAATAAATTTGTTCTCATGGTGGTCAAGCCACAAGAATCCAAAAAGGTTGATGTTAAAGCCTTGACTACACAAAAAGCACAACAACAGAAGCAAATAGATACTAAGCTAAAGAATTTTGTAGCCTTTCATCCATAGACTAATGGTCAAATAGAAATGGTGAAAAATTAGGCCTTGCACAATTTTATAAATCATAGTCCCTTCCAAGTATGCGTCGAGAATCAAATAAAAGTACAACTACCACACTTGATGATAAATCTTGATGTAATGGGGACCATTGCTTATCAAGGATGGAGGAATGATCTAGGAAACAATTCAGATGATAATTTGGATGATGGGTCCACCCCAATTGATGGCAAAACTTTTGGGAGCCATA
The DNA here is from genome assembly GCA_037957365.1 of Torreya grandis. Lineage (NCBI taxonomy): Eukaryota > Viridiplantae > Streptophyta > Pinopsida > Cupressales > Taxaceae > Torreya > Torreya grandis. The sequence goes on along the minus strand of JARHVA010001688.1, from coordinate 1,712,446 downwards.
AATTTTACACCGTAGCTCTAATTGACTCACCGTTTGAACCATTGGAAAGATAATAATGAGGGAAATGTTGTGAAATGGCATGGAGATTTTATTAATGAATTTTGACCCTAGAAAACCTAATGAAAGGGCCCCAAATTTCAATTTTAGTAGTGCAATCTGAAAATAGTAAGTTTCTAAATATAGTAATCCCTCAAATTTTGTATTATTGTAAATTGTGGAAGTCGAACCAATTGATCTCCATTGAGATTGGTTACCTTCCACATCCTCATCCCACCTTCAAAACATGTATAAATTAAGATGTAACCTGATATGGAAATTAGACATCTCTTCTCAGAGACAGGCATATGTTTGGGTCTACAAATTTGAACAATAAAACATCTCTTTTCAGAGATATCATTATTTGAATTGTGTTGTTCTTATTTTTGAATTATCTTTCAACCAAAGCTTTTAAGTTTTGGATCACTCAAATACCTTGATATTGGTGACCTTCCACATCCTCCTCCCACCTTCAAAACATGTATAAATTAAGATATAACTTGAAATGGAAATTAGACATCTCTTCTCAGAGATAGACATATGTTTGGGTCTACAAATTTGATCAATAAAACATCTCTTTTCAGAGATAACATTATTTGAATTGTGTTGTTCTTATTTTTTAATTATCTTTCAACCAAAGCTTTTAAGTTTTGGATCAATCAAATACATAACTCTAATTCAAAAATCATTTAATCTATTTATCTATATGTAGGATTGACCCTTTATTTTCTTTCATTACTACATAAAAAATTCTAATTCAGATTATCAAATGTCTTCTTACCACCCACAGACTATCTCTAGCTCAGCATAATTATTCTTGATATTTTAGGATAGGTCCACACTAGGTAGACAAGATTATTATTTTGGTCTTTTCCACCTAAATAAGTCATGGCCCTCACCCAATAATGGCTAGATTCAAAATTTATAAGATCAAAGGAAATTCTCAAAAGGTTTTTATATAAATACACATAAAAGTTCATTTTTTACCACTTAGGTTCCTAACTTACACACTATTTAACATTGAAAAAATATTCCCTTTTATTTATAAATTCATGATCACTCACAAAGAGCATCCATAATCTAAGTTGAAAACATCTCAAAACAAGTCAAGAGACATCAATTTCAAGTATCAATGCCATATTTATTGCTACATTCATATAGTTAAGGAACACTGTTAAAAAATAACTATAGGTCGGAGAACCACGTGGGTTTGATTTCCATTATTTGAATATTTTGATAAATAGGGAGTTTCAATCATCAAGGGGGTGATTGGGTTCAGTTCAACCCATTACAATCACACATCTTTTTAGAGGTTTAGAGATTTCAATGTGACATTAGGGTTTTAAAGACAAAATAAATAAAATAACTATATTCATTTCACATAATATAAAGTGAAATATGTCAACCTAATCAATAAACATAAGTGTAGAAGGAATAATAATCAACATTTTGTCACAATCAACTAGGACAAGTCTATAGTCAACATATGGAAAAAACCTACACTTTTATTCAATGAAAGTGGTGCTATCCAAAAATACTCTTAGATTATGATTATTATATTTCACTATCAAATTTATAATTTTTATATCTTTTCTGGTCATCCATTAGTAATAGTAAACTATGAAAAGTCAATAATCAATAGATGCAACTGGCCTGCATTGCTATCCATGAAATATGGACCTATCTAGAATCCTGATCCTAAGCATTCATAGTCATATATTTTTGTAATTAAAACTTTTAAATATATGAAAAATTCAACCAAAATATTGATTTGAGCTAAGTAATTTTACTCTTAGGGTTTAAAAAAACAAAATATTTCCATATTTATCATATCTTCTTTAATTATTTTACATCTTTAACATTTTGATATCTTTCAAGTTTTAAACCTATTAATAAAAAAACATTTAATTTTATATAAAAAAGGTAAATAATTTCACAAATTTTTCAAGGAGTATACACATTGATCATATTCTAATATTATTCTCCTTTTATATTTTTTGGAGTCTTATGGTTGCATAATTGTAACAAAATAAGATTGTATTGAGGAACATATATATTTATCATTGATTATCTAGGAAGAGAAGGTGAAGTCGTATCTATCACTTAGGTTTGGTTACTTACATGCATATAAATATATGAGCCCTAATTATCAGCATGTAGTATATGTAGCTAAAACCCTTAAGGGGGATTGGGACACCAACTTTGTACATCTTATATTATTCTTACAACATTATGGAAAATTAGGGATAAATCAAATAAGATATGATTTAGAGGACAATACAATAATTTTTACAAGTGAAGCTAGGTTCTTAGTCATATACCTCTACCAAATATTCCCAAAATTTTTTAGACTCAATTGAAAAATTTGCTTAATCCTAGTAGAAAACCATGATCAATAAAATCCTTTCTCTATTAGTTGTATGATTATGTTATGTCTTTATCAGTGATTTACCATACCATCCACTTCTAAATCATAGTTAATTTCAAGGTTTATGTTGGATTAGTCTCACAACCTATTTTTTATTATCATGAGTCACAAATAAAACCCATGTGTGTCCATTTCATTCAATGATCTCTATTTTCCTACCTCTTTCATTTGGTCTTTCAATTATCAATTACTTAAGCTTTCATTTCTCAATTCAGCCATATTATTTAGGTATAATTACTATAATTTATTATATTTGATTGATCCCCATTTTTCCCATTATTTTACACATTTACGTAACACTTACCCTTTGTATTAATAATCAATTTTTCTTGGTGAACTTGATACTTGTAATCATCCAAATTTACGGTTTCATACCATTCTTATCATAAGGTCTATTTATTTTTAGATTTTTTGGTTTTATTGTTTTCATCAACATTTTCCTTGCTTGTGTCTTATCATTAGGATTCCCTTTGCTTGGACTATGTATACTTTTATAAGTCTTGGTATTATTCTTATTGGTATCTTATGTATATGATTATATTTATTCATTATTCTCATGAGTGTATACACATCAATTTGGTCAAAAATACTTGAAAATTATAATTATTGACACATCCTAAACCATATGACTTATGCACACATACATGATTATCATTCTCCATTCCTCTAAACCTTTTATAGATATGAAATATTAATCTTTTATTTACCATCTCTATTACACATGAATTTTAATGTCAAATTATCAAGTTGTTTAAATTCAATTTTAGAATATCTAAAATTGAGGATAGGTGTCCTTGATCCTTATGGAAAATTCCATGCTAGGTAGATAAGAATGATTTACACTCTTGTACACTTAGGTCAGCCATATTTTGTGCTAAATATTGACTAGTTTTTGAAATTTAAATCATTATTTTGGGTCTTTTGCATACTTCAAATTTTTGGATAAAGGAAATTGTCAAAAGGTTTTTCTATAAGTACACATGAAAGGCTATTAATTTTACACAATTGGTATTCACTTATCTGAAGAATTCATAGTTATCACATTGAGAAAATATGGTTTATCCTCTCCAAATTTAAGATCATTCAGAAGGAGTTTCCATAATCTATGTCAAGATAATTCTAAAGTAAGTCAAGATCTATCATTATGTAGTATCAAATCCATTTTCTAGTAGCATACACATAATCAAAGGATACAAATTGCAAATTCACCCAGGTGGGATAACTATGTGGGAGTGATTTCCATACTTTTAATATTGAATAGATAGGTGGTGGTAAATCATACAGGGGTGATTAGTGTCAACTAAAACCATTATATTCCCCTCTTTTTTTTAGTTTTTCAAGCTATCAAAGTGAAATTAAAGTTTTAAATACAAAATAATATAGACAATGAATTATGTGTGGCATACTAAAAAATGTGACATCTTAGATTAACCTATACATACATGTGTAAAAGGTACAACTAACAATTTTCTATCACAATCAACAAAGAGAAGTCTTTGATCAATGGATTGGATCAACCTGTGCTACTTTTTAGTTACAACAGTTACATCCAGGAGCAATATTTTATTTTTCCTCTAATATATAATTTATATAAGTATATTTATTTCTATATTTTCTTATCATTTAATATCATAATCAACTTGGATAAGTCCATAGTCAATGGACATGAGTAGCTTGTGTTGTATTCCACTTATATTGGACCTATCCAAATTTAGTTTTTAATTTATTTCTTGATCTTAAGAATGAATATTTACCTTTTTTTTTATGATTCCCACTTTTAGACATCTAAAAAGTCAACGTAAATATATATGTGAGATAATTTATTTTCTTCCTAATGCTTTCCTATTTTTTAATAATGTTTAGCAAATTATCAAAATCACAATTTAAGTTTATTATACATCTTTAGTATTTTGATATTCTCTAGTTTCACAACTATATAATCACATAAACAATTATTTATTTTATTAAAAAAATATTAAAACATATTGGTGAACTCAAAATGTTTTTTTGATCCTTTACTTTTCTAATTTGGTTTTTTAATTTCATTTTATTTTTCTTTATTTTCCTAGAAACTATGCTCTAACAATTTTAAAACTCATAGGAATTGTCATTCTAGTCAAAGTAGTCATCAAATTTACTTGAGCCATGGTGTGAGGGGTACTACCCTAATACTCAAGCCATTAGTCAACACTATATATTAATTTTAGTTTCCATGTACCTCAAAATATATTAAAAACACCTAGGGTTTTATTTTTAACCATAAGAAGCCTTCAATTATTTGTTCTTGTAGTACACTAGCAAGTGGTTATCCATGATAAGTTACTCTAAATGTACCTTAGATAAGATATTGTTTGGCTATAATAATAGTGAAATATTACGTAGTTAGTGCTTTCATTACCATGTTCACTATTTACTACTGGGATAAGTATAACTAAACACAAACTAAGAAAACACACATTTCACAAGTTGCATCCCTAATCCTTGTTTTAAATTTACAATTTTGTTAATAATTACTACTTTTTACATACATATTTTGTGATTCAATATTAAAATTTTTCTTTCTTTCCAATTTGTTATTTGGATTCATTAAAAGTTGGGATTAAGTAAATTTAAATAGAATAAACAGGTTAAAAATACACAATGCATAATCTCAAGCCTTAATCAAATCACATTCTAAGATACAAACACTACTGAGAAAATATTTTTAAATTATAGCATGAGTTGGGGATAATAACATTTATATATTCATAAAACTATGAAGCATACTACACACCCCATTGATGGGCTTATCATAACTATTGAGGCTGATAAAGCTAATATAAATAAAGAAGATAAAGTTAATGAGAAATAATTCACTAATTATCTTAATTATGACCCTCATAATATTCATGCATTCCTATACATTTCAAGATAAAAATAATAATTTAACCTAAGTGTCCACTTCTATTGTAAGTTTTCCAATTTCCACACTTGTTTCTATTCCCATATCAACACATCTACTTACGTATGTTCCAACATCCTTATGTATGGCAGAAAACTTAGTCTAAAATAGATTAACATGCCTATTTATACAAGGGAATCATAAACACCTCCATTTATTTCTACACAAAGTCCACTTCCAACCTCACCTAATTCATCATCTCATGAGCAAACTATTCTAGCCTTATGTGATAATTTTTTTAAATTAGAGCAATGTGTCTCTAGAATAACTCATTCAATGGACTCTCATATTTTAATTCATAATCCTTTGGAACATGAGATTTAATATTACCCATTACTAACACTCTTTATAGCTCCTAAGATACTAATCTATGAAAGCAAATGTTATCTTGAGAAACTTCATCATTCTTTCATTGCATCATGCTTTGACTATGATTTTAATGATAAATTATTAACCAAGCTATTTCCAATATGTTTAAAATATTTTGATCTATGATGGATATATGATATCCCTCTTTAATTAGTTAGAGCATTAATCCACTTTCTAGATCAAATTTTAGCACACTTTTCTATTAACATTGGTGAAAAATCTTTCTTATGCACAAATTGATAAAATCAAGCAAGCATCAGGTGAGAAAACTAGTGAATATGTTGTTTGGTACAAAAATATGTTAGATAATATGATAAAATCTATGGTATATAATGAATTACAAGATATTTTCACATAAATCTTGCTATCACCACTCCACAAGTCCATCATGTTTGACAAATTCAAATATTTTGATGAGCTATGCCATATAGTCAAAGAAAGAGAAGTCAAGCGGATATCATTAAACACATTTAAATATGTAGCATTTGTTCCATATACTTAAAATTTGAAGTTTGATAGTAAGCTGAATTACAAAATCAAATTCAATGAAATTAATAATGAGGTAAAGGTATCAGTCAATACAATATCATAGCCATAAAACAAACTCTAATTGACAACTCCCCCAAGGAGGGAATTTGAAAGATTACCATAACCTCTTGATATTTTATTACATAAACTAATTGATTTCATATCTATACCCATTCCATTTGAGCTTATTTTGACCAAGCCTAAACCTAAATACTTTGACAATAATGCATTTATTATGATTATCATAGATGTATTAGGCATTTTACAAATAAGTGTTACAGGCTAATGCATAAGATACAAAATATTATTGATGATAATAATATTGATCCAAAAACATCACAAAGGAAGATACATCATAAAAAATGATAACACAAAGCTAAAAATATTTAGTAATCCATTCAAAACTAATGGGATAAATGAAAATATAGATAATTTAGAGGTAAATCATGCATACAATGCACATCCGTCTCTTAAGACATATGAACATCTAAGAGTTAGGATTATTGGTACATTTATAAGAACATTATCAAAACATCTAATGATCACATTCAATGACATTAAAATCAAAGATGATTATTAAAATATGCATGCTCTCTTTAATAAATATCACATCAACCAACAACTTGTACGTAGTGTCATAATTAATAATGGATCAAGTGAAATTGCATGTATAATGAAGCTTCTTCATAGTCTTAAGTACATAGAGAAAGATATACAAACTAAATGAAGAGTAATCAAATAATTTAATGGACATACACAAAACACTCTTGGGAATTTAATACTAACTCGCCAAGTTCATTTAGTAATAATGGCTAATTCATTTCTAGTCTTACCAAGCACAATGGTCTTCAACATGTTATTAAGATGCCCATGGATACAAAATATCCATGTAGTACCATTTATAGTGAATATATGACTCAAGTATATACATATTAATCAAGTAGTCAATGTTCAAGGCATTCAATATGAGTACCCTCTATAGTTTTTAGTAACTCCTCCTTCACCACCAACACCATAGTTGGTTATGGGACCTATTCAAGAGCACAACATAAAATTGGAAATGGTACCTATTTAAAGTTATATTACATAGATAATCCATGCACCCATTCAAGACTATAAATTAGAATACAAAATATTTCTATATATTTAGTTTAGAAGAAAGTTGTACACCTTCCTAAGCTACAAAATTAATATCAAAAAGTTACTCAAGGTTCAAAGATGTCCAAATATACTACAATTCATCCCAAGACAATCCCTAGGATAGTTCATCATATTCCACAATGAACACATGCAATGAGGTATTCTCCTACTATAAAATAGACTACACTAGGTCTTGTACATTTACAAGTTACACATTCTCCAAAATTTTATATGAGCATTGATCAAGACAATTACACTACAATACTTGATGCCTTTTTTAGATTCAAATACACCCACATATAACACTTTTCACAAACAAAATTAATCTTCTACATATATGATCCAAGTGCACACTATAGCCATCCCATTGATGGGATCGTAGGTTAGTTCCATTTAAAAAATAAAAAAAATATTGCAAAAATACAAAAAGGTTCAAATATTTTTAAAAAATAAAAAAATAGGACCTGAGCATGACATAAGATGATAGTTTACTTTTGTATATATGTTATTTATCACATATTTGGTAGATAACATATCATTTTATATACACACATTCATTTCATGAGGCATATGAGTGAGATGCAATACATACATTGTATAGGCATCTTAGATGTTAGAATCCCTTTGACCTAATGGCCATGCCCATGTTAGGGGAATCAATTTGTATAGGTTACATTATAACATGTTATATCTATCTATGACCTCAAATATAATATTGAGTTACATATCTTATAAGAGTCTTGAAAATAACTTATATTTTACATTATGTTACATGGATATGCTACTTTGATATAAGATGACATTAATACATATATATGGATTAGACTAGTTTTCACTTATTCTATGCTAATTTAATGTTGTTTACTTTTTTGTATGATAAGTTAAACATTTCTTGATTATTGTGTACCCTTGGTCCTTTATGAAAATTTCTTGAGAATATCTATGATATTTTTTCTTGGTATATATTACATTTGAACATGTCCATTACTTTTGGCCCTTAGCCCTATGGTTTTAAGCTACATTTTAACATGTCCTTTGTTAGTGACATTATTTATGTCTATTATATGTGGACCTTGGAATTATTGTGTGGCAGTTCATGGCATTATGTGTTGTACTTGTGTGCTTGTTGATCTTGATTAGTGATGACATGATACATATCATACACTTTAACTACATAATCTACTTAAAATATGGTTACTTTACTACATGCCTCATTTTTATATCTATCTAGACATTAAACTTATATGTCTCAAAATAAATATGTTACATACATGCTTCAATGATATTTGCAGTTCTATGATGACATAATCTTCAGATGTTGAAAATATACTACATGATTTTATATTTATCACATGATACAATTAACTATTTCTTTTGAGATGAGTGACTTGAAATCTACATCCCTCATTTCAAAATATGGGAATCATAGTGAGATTATCTTAGAGATTAAAGCCTATATGAGTAGACCAGAATTATATTTGGGATAGAGTACATGTTTTGAAAAAAATTAAATTAATGGAAAATAAGATTCTATAACAGGGTACAAGTTTTCAAATATTTTAAGTGATTCAAACATCAAATACATAAAAAATATTGAAACAATATATATTCATGGGGAATATGACATGAATAAGCACTCACTTTTCAAAGACTTAAACTACATAATCATACATACTCAAAGACATACTAAACAATTACAAGATCAAAGTTATAGAATTGAAAATATAATTAAAATTGAGCATATAAATGCATAACATTCTATATCATTGCATAAATTCATGGAGGCATGATAATCATTCATATTCATGGTTACTAAAAAATTAAAGAATAAAAATTAAAAGTGGTAAAATTTCAAAGTTTCAAAGTCTTAAAAATCATGATACTTGTTCATACACATTTTAAAAGTTAAAACTTACAATTCAAAGGCAAAATATTAATTTAAAATAAAAATATATGAATAATAAGTTTATGATCAGAGCATGAATATGATTCATTATCTTTTGATCATGAAAAGTAGAATCTATATCTATCTATAGTAATGTGAATTGATTTAAGAGAGTAATGTATGTTGGGGTTCAATAATGCCTAATGACCTTGACATTACTTATATCAAACCCATTGTGTGGTTCCATATTCTATTGTGAGTGTTGTATGCTTGAGTGTAATGAAACTCAACATCCTTGGCATCACTTATAGTGAACCCATCATGGTTCCACATTTTTGGATTAGTATATTGTGTACTATTCTAGAATCATGAGAGTTGGAATAAAGCATTTTTTCAGCACAAGATCTTGATTAGTTACTAAAATTTGGGACATGATCAATTTTTATTCATGATTAGTTAAACATATATAAGTGATTCAGAAAATAGGCATAGTTATCCATAATTAGTTACTAGTTACGGGATAATTTGGTTTTGATTACATACATGTCTACTCCTTCCTTTCCCTCTTTTTCAAAATTTCCAATTTTCAAAGTTTAAGATTTTTCAAATTTCAAATGGACAAAATGACTAATTTATGAGTTGTTATAAGGGTTTATAAATTTGAGTGCCATGCATAATTGAAATATTTTCTCAAAATTAATGTATGTTACACACACTCCAGTTCAATTATTTATCCTTTACTCTACCAATTTCATTATTAGAATAAAGGTGGGGGGGATATAGACAAATAAATTTGATCATAGGTACTTGACAAAGATAATTCTTGACACATCATAAAATACATTAGTTGTGTACAAATACATGACTCTTATTTTCTATTCCTTAAAGACTTTTATCAGTATGCAAGCTTGACCCTTTATTTTATGTCTTTGATATATAATTTTTTTAATGTCAAATGATCAAGATATTTAAAATCACATTTAGAATCTCTCTAGATCAAGATAAGCATCCCTAATCCCTTTTTAAAAAATTTCATCAAGTGGATATAAGAACTTTAGACTCCTATCCACTTAGGCTAACCACATCCCATGCTAAATAATTACTAGTTTAATACATTTTAAATATTTATTTTAGGTCTTCCTATATGTTTCACATGGTTGGCTAAAGGAAATTGTCAAAAGGTTTTCCTATAAATACACATCAAAGGTAATTCATTTCCATCACTTGGTATTCACTTATACCAAGCATTCAAAATATTTCACATTGATAAAATATGCATTATTTTTTCCAAATTCAAGATCATTCACAAGGAGTAGCCATAAACCAAGTCAAGGACATTTTGAAGTAGGTCAATAACATATTTTTAGTCACATATTATCAAACATGTTCATTATATACTTAGTTTTTACACATATTTCATAGGTTTACTTAAATTGGGGACATCATGCATGGCATGATCACTATTTTTTGAGTTCTAGATACTTAGATATAATTTATTATGACTTAGTACATAATCCATATACATAAATATTAGAGTTGGGGGCATGTGTATGGCACATTACTCTCATATGTTTAGTCTGAAACCAATACTCTCATATGTAATGGCAACTCCATGTCATTATCCATGTTGTTATTTTAAACACCATTTTCACTAGACTTACACCAAATTGATGCCTTATTCCATATGTTGTAATTTGCATTCTTGAATGGCCGTTGAGATACATTTTAGAGTTCCCAAGTGGCCCATGAGTTGTTTTGCATTTCAAAGTTTCTAAGTGGCCCTAAATCCATCATATATATTTTTAGTTACATCACACAAATTTGATTACATTATGAAACTTAATTTTCATATGCATCTACTATGCATGGGTAGGAAATTATGGAGTCATAGCTTAATTAAGTTCTTAAGCCACCTATATAGGAGGGTGGGACAAGCCCTAAATCTAATCCAAGTTATTCATAGATTATGATCTATCAAGGAAGGGTGGGTAATGATGGAGTCAAGCCCAACTTGAGTTCTTGAGCCATCCACACATGAGGATTAAGCAAGCCATTATCTTAGTCTAAGCTATTCACCAACTACACACACAAGATGTCACTAGGTTGTAGCATTCATTCATGTATACAACAAGGTGTATTCATTCATTTCCTCTTTCTCTTATATACTTACTCAATTTTGTCTTTGATTTTGATGTTTCTTAAGTAAGGACTAATTCATTCACATTTCATTTATAGGACACATAATTGAGAGTGCTTCACAGACTGAGACCTATATTCATAGGCTTCACCTCTTAGGTAAGTCTAGGTATATATATATTTTTTTATCCTAGTCATTTTACTTTGTTGAATTTATAAAATAAAGGGGGGAAATGTATTCATATAAAATGTCATTTGAGTTTAAAAAGTGTCACTGGAGACCACCTTATCCTTAGCTTATCCCTAGACCTATCTTAGGGCCTCTCTTGGTCATTTTATTGCTTTTATGTGAGTCTAACCCATTCCTAGATATACCAAAAGTGGAACTAAGCCATCCCTTATGAACCCAAGTCTATTTTTGACTTGTTTCTATCACCTAGACATTAGTGCAATTCTTTGGACTATAGCTCATTACGTTATTGAGTAAAGGGCAACACTAATGTCCTCTTTGCTCTTTACTCTCCCAATGGATATCTTTCCATTCTCAAAGCACCTTAGGGTCAACATAGACCTATTTCACATATTGATAAACACCATAAAGATATATATAGACCACTTTAATTTAATTATCCCATAGATGGGAATCAGATGTAAATACTCATAAACAAACTCAAAAATAGTTGTGCAAATCAAGTTCATTGATCCCTATTCTAACCTAATTATACACACACCCATATATAGTAGCCTAGATCTTAGATTACTTAGATTTATAATCTCAAGTCACACTCAAATCAGTCAAACTAACATTCATACTAGAATTCACTCACACTTACACCAAAACTTAGATTGGAAGAACTACATTGGGCTTGATCCCCTTTCATGTTTGGTATGTAGGCAATGTTCAACACATGGGGTTTTAAGGTCATATAGAACCTACCTTGCTAATGCTACTCTTTTTGTACTTGTGTTCCTTAAATATCCTAAAAAACATGGAGGCCTAGGGTTTCACATTTAAATCAATGAAAAAATGGAATTGATAACAAACCAACATTCATTCACACATGGACAAAATTATCATAATTAGGTGAAGTTCCACTTAGAATCTCACTATCTCTATTACCAAAAGGACACTAGCACGTCATAAAAGAAACTAGCATAGTGTACTATTATCCAAAGGACCATGATATTGTCTAGGAGGGTTTTTGACTCTTGGTTACTACTCATGACACCTTGCATAATTCTTATACCAATTTTTAGCTTGTTATTTATCTCAGTTAGTTTTTTCAACTAAGTACATATGTTGTAATTCATATGTATTTATAGAATAATTAGATAAATTAGTTATTGTAAAAAATAGAGGCTATTAATATTGATATTTATTCACTGATTTATTATTCCAACACTTTAACAACCTAGGGTTTTACATTCCATAACTCCCTTAAAAGTTAAATCATTTGGTGAAACTAAATTAATTCAAATACCATCTAAACCCTAGCCATAGATGCTCTTATGATTTGTATCCTTTTATTTTCTATGATCAGTAAATAATTTAAAAATCTTAGATCTAATTCACTATTCTATTTCTAAAAAATTTCATAGCTTTAACTTCTTAAAAGGTTCAAAATATACAAATTTTTATTTTCATACTTCCCAACCCATAATGGTAGAATTCAATAACCAATTTAATGAGATTGATAATAGACATTTTCAAGATTTCATTTATAAACATCTTGATATAAAATATGACCTTATCCATATTGTTCAAAGAGATCTCCCAAAATCCACTACATGTCAATCCTCAAACCCCGTAGATAATAATATTATGACACCTACTATGAGGGAAACTTAGACTCTATAGCCATATATTAAAACTAGCCAAATCTCACTAGTGGTACCACTTCTTATGACTAGTACATATATTCCCTCTTCAAATATACAATCCCTTTAGTAAAAGATTGAGTATATACATTTTAAGGTGTTACATCTTCAGTAGGGTGATACTCGACCATATTATGCCTTAGATTATCATATGATCCTACATACACCTTTGGCACAACATTTAGAGAGAAATCCTTTGCCCTCTAGATTTATGGTACCCAAACACACTCTATATGATGTTAAGGGTGACCTAGAGAATCATACATATGTTTCTAATATAGTATGTTTGGAATACATATCCAATGATTAGATCCTAACTAAGTTTTTTATTAACAATTTAAAATACTATGTATTACAATGGTTCTATGATCTTCCTAATCATTCCAACACAACATTTAATCCACTAGTAGATGTGTTTTTGGAACACTTTTCAATCAACATAAGTGAGAAGGTTTCATATGCTCAAGTTGCATAACTAAAGTAAAAATCTAATGAGCCAATATTTGAATATGTCTTGCAATATAAAATATATTAGCAAATATGACTAGCCCCATGATAGATAAAGAACTCTAGGACATGTTCAAGTAGAGTTTATTATCAACATTACATGAATCTATACTATTCAAAAAGTTTCTATCATTCAAAAATATATTCCATATAATGAAATAACATGAAGTCAAGATTATGTCCATGGGAAAATTAAAGCACATAACTAGATTAGATTCAACTAATAATATTTTTAATAATCCCCCATATAAGGCAAGGCCCATTGAAAATAAGAATAAGTAAAAGACAAAAATTAATGCAGCATTAGAGCTAACTCCTTGCATGGTTTTATTAGTTCCTCTAAGGATATCTTTCATAGATCTTACTAAATCACCAGTACATGTTCTATAACAACTCTTGGAATGTAACATCATATCTCTCCCTCCCATAAAATAGGTTGATACAACTAAGCCTCTTCCAATGAATTATGATTCAAATTCATGTTGCATTTATCATAAAGCACCAGACTATACTATAAATAGATGTATCCTCTTATGATATAAATACTAAGATCTGATAGATACTAATATCATTGATGTGAGAACTCCTATAGAGGCACCTAGAGAACAACCAAAAAAAGTGAAAGTAATGAAAATATTTTTTGATCCATTTCCAAATTATATAACTAATGAGATAACAGGCACTTTAGGTGTTCATTATACTTATTAGGCACATCCACAACCAACATATTATCATACTAATATGATAAATACACACCTTATAAATAATATAATTGATGTTTATCATACTATAGTGCTAGCTAGATCTCTAATGAATTTCTCAAAGTAGGAGATCATAGATGATGACTCAAATTTATATGCACTCTTTTTAAGAGATTACATTGATCATCATCCTATTCAAAGTGTCATGGTTGACAATAGGTCAAGAATTAATATGTGTAATATTACACGTATACATCACTTGAGTTATTAAAAGTAAGATATTTCAAAGATAGATACAATTATTCATGGCTTCAGTGGCCCATATATGTGGCCACCAAATTATTAGTGTTACCTAGTGCCAGTATATTTGATATGTTATTGGGTAAGCCTTGGATATAATATATTAACACCATTACATCCATTGTACATAGATGTATTAAGTATATACATGATAATCAGATGTTTATAGTCGAAGGCCTTCCATATGAGTATCCTTTACCTATTCCATATATAATTATACAACAACCACTAATTATAACTCCACACATATATTTTATTAGCACACCTTTAATAATAGTTGAGCCACTAATGTAGGTGAGGTATACTCTTATAACATTACCATGCACACATACTGTCCCATAGAAACAATCATTAAAGAGACCCATGCATCAAAGATATGTTGTGGAATCTAGATTAGTGTTAAAACAAAGAACACCCATGTTAGTAATGACTTATTCTACCCGATCGGTCCCCAAGAGCCCCAAAGTTCATGATCCTATTAAATCATATCCATAGATACATATACCTACTCCATATGTAGTTTTAGCTATAGATTACTTAGTAAATCTGGTTCACAGATCTTAGATACCTCCTTGCACAACACATGTGATCACTCTTCCTGTATTTGATACAAAAAACCTTGATAGTGAGTCTTTTGTGACACTCATCGGTTAGTATATTCTTATCTACTTATACATAATATATGTTATCTTGATCCTTGTATATAGTTTCATTTTCATGTTTCTTATAAATATATTATACACAAAAAACACAAAAATAATATAACATATTCAAAAATACAAAAACATTCAAATATTTGCTTAAAAATATAAATTTTAAATTGTATGTATTTCCATGTTTACATTCCTTCTATTTTATAGGTACTAGATATTTTATATATGCTAGTATCGTTTGTTTTTTCATACATACATGCTTCACTTGTTCTTTTTGAGTGTTTAAAAATTATTATAAGACTTAGATTCTCTATATAGATCTATATTTAATACTATCTACCCAATTGGGGTGCATAGACATATACACAGATTCAACATTGATACATTTTCCCATTAGGGGAATCATACTACACATCTTCCAATTTCCAAGCTATATCTTTCTATACTCATATCACATATTTAGCATTGATTATATCTTGATATTGATTATCCTATACTACAAATATTTTTTCCAACTACTACTACTATACACTCAACTTATGTACATCTTTTCTCTTATATGAATTTATACAAAATTTTCATGAACACTTTCATTTATAGCTTTTCTCGTTAATATTTGCTGTCTCTTTATTTTTAAATCTATTTGAGGTTATTTAAATATGCCTTTTTTATATCGATCTAAGATAAATTCCTTTCATTATGTGTATGATTTGGACACATTCCCATGTCTTTGTGTGTGCCTTATTGATTATTCACACGTACATTTGAATGTGTCATTATATGTGGATCTAAGCTAACCTTGTTTATTGTTTATGTATGTGGACATTTGAACATGTCATTATATGCATACCTTTCTTATAGTTAGTAACATGTGCCCATGTCTATTATATTGTCTCCCCTTAGCCTAATTTGTGTGTCTCATGTGTTTGTATGGATGAATTAATGTATGAATCATGGTTATGACACTTATCTCTTACTTGTTATACCCACACTCAATTTGTGAGGCCCTAAGGGACCTCATACATCTCTCCTTCCTTCTTAGGTTCCTTGATGGACATCATGCCCCATCTCCTTAGTTAGTTAATTTAGATTATATGCATATTCTATATTCATATACATGCTTACATTGTTATATCTATCTTTAGAACATTGTGAATGCTAGATCTTACATACATCATACATTTCTGACTTATGCTCAAACTATTTTAGATTCTTATGTCATGTATACACATTATATTGATTTATCATGTAGATATCATATATTAATTATCTAACACATGTGATGCATATATTTTATTTTGAGGATAGTTATTACAAAACTTTGACAACTCCCCTAAAAAGAGGGGACATTCATAAGGGTTTATCATAGAGACTAGGCTATCCTAGTGCACTCAAAACATAGTTTTCAACACATAGACATAAAATATAAAGCCCATAATTAGGAAAACATAGTGAAAGTAATGACATATAGATCCTTCTCAATTTTTCATATAAACAACATATTCTATCAATAACACAACATAGAGTATGCTAGCATAGTCAACTATTGATTAGGGGACCGCGTTACTATCCAGTAACCCTAGAAATAGAAAATTATAGAATTACCAAAAAATTATAATAGGTACAGTCTAGGTTGACATAGTTTAAATCATAGATTATTAGATATGTTTAATATATACTCAATTTTTACACAAATTACATAGGTTTATATAAATTGGGGGCATCATGCACAATATGATCACTCTTGTTTCAATTTTAGATATTTAGATATAGATTATCATGACTCAATATAGAATACATATACATAGTTATCATAGTTGGGGGCATGTGCATGGCACATTATTTCCATATGTTCATTTTGACACCAATACTATCATATGGAATGGTAACTGCATGTGATTCTCCACATTATTACTTTAGACACCATTTACACTATTTTTACACTAGGAATATAGTAAAATGGTGCCTTATTATATATATAGTAGTTAGCATTCCCAAGTGGCCCTTAGGATAAATTTTAGAGTTCTTGAGTGGCCACTAAGATATTTCACATTTTAGAGTTTATGAGTGGGTCCAGATCCATCCTACATGGTTTTAGTTACATCAAATAACTTCAATTACATTGTGAAATTTTAGTTTTAGATGCATCTACTACACATGGGTAGGAAAATATGGATTCATAGCTTACTTGAGTTCTTGAGTCACCTATATAGGAAGGTTAGACAAGATATCAATCCAATCCAAGTTATTCATAGATTATGATCCATCAAGTAGGGGTGGGCAATGATGGATTTAAGGCCAACTTGAGTTCTTGAGCCACCCACACATAAGGATTGAGTAATCAATCAACTTATTTCAAGATATTAACCATTTTGATCACCATATACATGCACACATTATATGTCACCAAGTTTTAACATTGGTTCATGTACCCAAAGAGGTGTATTCATTCCTTCTCTCTCTCTCATCGATTTAGTTAACTTTGTCTTTGATTATGATGTATCTTAAGTAATGATTTATTGATTCATGTTTCATTTATAGGACATATAATGGAGAAAACCTCATAGAATAATACACATATTCAAATGTTTTTCCTCTGAGGTAATTCTAGGTATGTTTTTTTTCTTTTATCCTAGTCATTTCACTTTGATACATTTATAAAATAAGGGGGGAATGTAGTCATATAAAATGTCATTTGAGTACTTTGAATGTCACTTAAGATGAAATTATCTTTATCCTAACCCTAGACTTATTTTAGGGTCTCTCTTGGTCATTTTTCATCTTTTGTACGAGTCCAACCTATTCCCAAATATACCAAAATAAACACTAAGCCACCTCATAGGCACCCACATATCTTTTCATCTTTTTTTGCCACCTAGATATTAGGATAGTCCTTTAGACTATAGATTAATACACTATTGACCAAAGGGAAATGATAATGTCTATTTGATACATACTCTTCAAATGAATATCTTTCCTTTCCTTAAAGTAAACTTAGGGTTGGCCTATATTTATTTCACATATTGACAAACACCATAATGATATATATAAACCATTTTCATTATTTTATCCAATAGATGAGAATTATATGAAAATAATCATAAACAAATGTAGAAATAATTATGAAAATAAAGGTCATTGATCCCTATTATAACCCACTTCTACATACACACATCTACAATAACCCAAAACTTAGATTGGTTAGATTTATAGTCTCAAGTCACACTTAGAGCACTCAAAATGACACTCATAATAAAATTTGTTTGAACTTACACCAACACTTATATTGTGAGAACTACATTAGGTTTGATCCCCTTTCGAGGTATTAGTATATAGGAAACATTCAACACATGGGGTTTTGAGGTTACATTCAACCTACCCTAATAATGCCATTATTTTTATACTTACGCTCCTTAAATACCTTAAAAATATGGAGGCTTGAGGTTTCACAACCAAAATAGGGAATAAATAGTGAACCAACATTAATTCACACAAGCATAAACTTCTTAGAATTAGGCAAAAGTCCACCTAGAAGCTCACTATCCATATTTCCAAAAGGACACTAACATGGCATAGAGGACACTATTGTGGTGCATGTCTATAGGATTATGCTATTATCTAGGAGGGTTTTTGACTCTTGGTTATTGTTCATGACACCTTATATAATCTATATACCATTTTTAACCTATCACTTGCTCATCTTAGTTAGTTTTCTATCTAAGTACATCTCTTGTAATTCATTATTATTTATGGAATAATTAGATAAATCAATTATTATACAAATTAGAGGCTATTGATATTGTTATTTTTATTCCCTAATTTATTATTCAATCACTATAGTAACCTAAGGTTTTACATTTCATAACTCTATTAAAAGTTAAATTAGTATTAAATCCATTTTCTAGCTACATATATATATATATATAGTGAAAGGATCATAATTTCACATTCACTCTGTGTGGGATAACTACATGGGATTTATCTCCTTAATTAGAGAATTAGATATATAGGAAATGGTCATTAATCAAGTGTGTGATTGAGGTTAGCTCTGCCCATTACACTCCCCTCTTTTTTTATAGGTTTTTAATTTATCTAAGTACCCTTAGGGGGTTAATAAAAAAATAAAATAAATAAAAAATTATGCATGGCATACTCAAAAATGAAACATCTTAGATTAATTAGTAGGCACAAGTGCATAAGACACAATGATTGGTTTTATGTCATAGTCAATTAGGATAAGTATACAATAAATAGACTGGAGTATCCTACATTTCTATCCAATTACAATGACCATATCCAGAAGTAATCTCTACTTATAAATCTGATATGTCATTCCCAAAAGTCTATTTATTTATGTATTTTCCTGTTAGTCAGTCATCACAATCAACCTGGATGAGTTTGTGGTCAACATACATGAGTGATCTACACTACAATCTACTTAAATCATACCTATCTAGATTTAGTTTTTGATTATGTTCCTGATACTAAGCATGCAAAGTGACCTTTATTTTTTATTCCAACTTTTAGACAACCAAAAAAGTAAAAAAAAGTTTGTATGTGAGATAAATTATTTTCTTCACAATGTTTTCTTAAAATAACAGCTTTATATATTTAAAAATTTGTGAAAATCAATATTGTTTATTATTATACATATTTAACATTATAATATCATATAGTTTTACACCTATATAATCACATAAGAAATTATTTTTTTAATCATTTTTTTGGTAAAATAATGGGTAAACTATATTTAAAATTAGCATTTATTTCTATAATTGTATATACATGGCATTCATATCTTTTACATGTTATTAATATTAATGATATGGTTTTTGTGCAAGTGCTTATTAAATTTTCCTTGTTTCTTTCCTTATATTTATAGTATAATAATAACATATGGTTTGAAACATGAAAGGATGTACATGATAATAATGTTTTATGAGTTAATCCCCTTGACATTGATAAATTTATTGTTTTACATTCTAGTAATACCTCTTATATGGTATAATTCATAATTATTCATCATGAGGTAGATGTTGTAACAAACTATAGGAATAGGGGAAAAATTCTATCATTCCTCCTTTTTCTTGGCATTAAGGTGGGATAAACAATAATTCCAATCTTGATATTCATCATATTATTACTCACACTAAAATTTAAGTGGGTAATGATTATTATGTCATACATAAATTTTAGATTACCCATGTCAAAATATCTATCATAAATTTGATTAATAGGTATAATATTTATAAGGATGTATTTTATGAGGCCTTATATGATACTACTTTCCAAATGTTATTAAATCAAATTACTTAGATTATATTGTTAAAAATTTACAATATAGTGAGAACATAATATTTTTTGAGATGAAAGACTTACCTCCTAAGGAGATTGAGGAACAACACTTCCCTTGTGCATTTAGGTTATCATATTTAATAAGGGAATAAAATGAATGCTAATCAATAATAGTTTAGGATTGAATATTTTATTAATGCACTTAGCCTTAGACATCAAACTCTTAAACCCTAGAAAATGATCATATAAATCTTTTAAAATCACCCAATAAAGGATTTAGGAAAAAATACATTATGTAGATACTAAAATATAGTCTTCAATACTTGATAATGACAATCTTGACACATATTTACCACACATGAATAGAGCACCCAAACAAGGTCCATATTCATAATCCTCTCACACTTGCATTCTATATTATGAGTCACATCTTGCATTCTGATGTTATAAACCAACAAGAACCTCATTATATATTTCAAACCTTCTAAATATCTTACACAAACACCTCTAAACTCTTAGAGTAGTCCATGTGTATACATGTTAGTTTTGATGGTTATGTTTATTATCACCAATTGATTATGACCTATGTTGGTTAGAATTATATCATACCCAATAATGATAATTTTATAAAATCAAACCCATCATTAGGTTTAGACCATAACCCTATCATTTTGGTTGTGTGAATAATTATTCAAATAAATATTTATATAAATAAATCAATATCTAATTCAAATATATATGGTACTCATATAAACACTATTGCATATTGAGAAAATTTTCCCTATCCATCCAAATTTTCATACCTATCACTAGGATTATTCATAATTCAAGGATAAAGATCTCAAAATCCAAGTCAAATTAAGCATTTTTAAGTACAAAATCCAATCATTATTTTAATACAAATAATGAAGGTGCATAATTGCATAATTACACTATGTGGGAGAAATATATGTGGCTTGATTTCCCTATTTAGATTATTCGATATGTAGGTAGTGGTATATCATTAGATGAAGGTTAATGGGGTTAGAAAAATGAATTACACTTTCCCAATACTTATAGGTTTCTATCCATCACATGCACATGTAGCATTTCAATGCAAAGGTGGATGATTCCTAGATTTGAAAATGTCATTAAGGTTAAATATTATAAACATAGAGAAAACAAATATAGTCATAGGTGACCATACAACCACTATACCACACTTCTTCATAGGTTAGTTTTGACCAACAAGTTAGCATTAACTTTTAATACTGATTCAATCCTATAGAACCAGCCCAATGTAGGTAGCAGATCAATTCCTAAACTGAGTGACTCATAAGAATGCTTATCTTTGATTTACACTTCTAGAATCAATAGTCAACTAAAATATCTAATTATTATGATCTCTTTAGTAATTTAAATATTTTTTACATGCCCTAATCAAATTAGAATAATTAATTATTAATAATTTACATTTAGATGTATGCTTACATGACATATCTATTAATATAAATTCTATTTCAAAGTTCTATCTTAATTAAAAAAATATAACCCATTAATCCAAATTAGGGTAAAATATATTAGTGAACTTGTACACATATTGAAAATTTAAAAAAAAAAATTTACCTTAGTGTTTTATCTTTCTAGGGTTTTATATTTTAGCTTTAGGGTTTCTATTTGTTACATAATAATACACACTAATCATGACCATGTTGAATGAACATTATTAGTTAACACAATTAATGAAATTTCTCTTTTAATTTTATTCTAAATGGATAATATATATATTTTGGATAAATTATGTAGCCATATGGATAACTAATATCAAGTCCAAATTGACTAATAAGGTTAAGCTTACCAATGAACAATCCCAAGAATTTCTCCAATCCTATTGTTTTAATATCAAATTTGAGATGCCTATTATCACCATTAAATGTCAAAAAGAATGCATGAATCCATTTTTTGTTCCTCTCACAATATATCAAAGTTATATTAACTACCATCCCACCCCCATTATTCACCCATGAATTATTTTGGATTAATTGTCCATATTATTAATATTATAAAAGGTAGGTTTTCCCACCATGTGCAAAAAAAAGGTGGTCAACAAGTTCCACCTCAACCCCATCCACCTTCCATAAGAGAGGCCAATAAACCTAGAGGTTATGACATTATCGAACAATTAAATAATGGTCATGCTAATATCTCTAGGATGGAGTTACATAAAAATCAATGGTTTACAAAGATATAAAATACAAGGTGTTGCAATAACCATCCTTACCTAGTGATACACAACTTGCATCATTTGATGCCATTATGGACTCATTAAAAAAAATCAACAATGCTATAAATTTTGATAAAAAATATATACACATGAAACATGTAATCAAGGAAAATTTTCCATTATTTATCCAAGTTAAAGTGAAACATTTGGTCAAGTGTGTATTAATAGAAATTAGATACAGATTTAAAATTTTTAACACTTATTCCTACAATTATTGTCAATCAACATAGATAATATTTAAAAATCAGATCAGAGCAGAAAATGATTATATAAAACTACAAAACAAGTAATTGTAATCATTTCATTGGATGTGATATTAGGCCCCAAAGTAATACATACTATTTTTCATGTCATGGATAATCAAATAAATTATAAATTATATTTGGGATGGCCATGTATACATTATATGGAGAAAATACCATCAACATTACACATGTGTATCAAATATATGCATGACGGCTATTATTAATCAAAATTAATATATGGTGATCCTTTCATATATTATAAATTCACTCAATCTACTCTTGAGGACCAATAAAAATCATAATTATAAGATCATACCATTATTTATCCATTATATACCATTATAATATCTCAAATGCATACATATTAGGTGGGTGAGTAAATTAAAAAAATATGAAAAACCAATTAGAATAAAACTATCCACAACACAAAAAAGAATCATATTTTAATCCAAAACTATCAAAACTTATTCCCAATCTTCCATTTTTAGTGAAATTATAATATTAGGATGGCATGGTTACATATTATTATTATAATGATGATGAAGATATCAAAATTATTATATAAAACTACAAAACACGTAATTGTAACCATTTCATTGGATGTGATATTAGGGTCCAAAGTAAGACCTACTATTTTTAATGTCATGGCTAATAAAATAAATTATAAATTACATTTTGGATGGCCATGGATACATTATATGGATAAAATACCATCAACATTACATAGGTTTATCAAATATATGCATGAAGGCTATTATAATTTAAAACCAATATATGGTGATCCTTTCATATATTATAAATTCACTCAATCTACTCTTGAGGACCAATCAAAATCATAATTATAAGATCATACCATTATTTATCCATTATAAATCATTCCAATATCTCAAATGCATACATACTAGGTTGTTGAATAAATTTAAAAAATAGAAAAAACCAATTATAATACAACTATCCATGGCACAACAAGAATCATATGTTAAACTAGAACTACCACAACTTATTCCCAATCTTCCATTTTTAGTGAAATTATAATATTAGGATGTCATGGTTACATATTATTATGATAATGATGATGAAGATATCAATGTTTATGTTCTTTGCAAGGAAGAGAAAAGAAACTTGAGAAGAGTATGGTAGAAAAACCTGATATGTTGTGCATGCATTGAATCAGATGTTTATATATACTCTTCTTTGGCTTGGGAGGAATGACCTATAGATAAAAAAACACTCAAATAAATGGTTGATTAGTTAGATTATAGGGTGGATTGCCTAGCAAGCTATATTCAAGAATCATGAGCTTCTTTGGAGGTTATTAATCCACACTTTTAAACAATCAAGTTCTGAAAGATAACGTACTTGCATATATCATAGAAGATATTGAAATCAAATACAATAAGTTCTTGATAAAAGAATAGATGAAATTGACTAATTATAACAAGAAGAAGGTCAATACTAATGCTAAATAAGTTGGGTATAGTTTATAAAATAGGGAATGGATTTGTGATCAGGTAGAGGGTCTAAAAATTAGATTTGGTGGAGGTATGGTGGGTGAAAATAGCTTCTTGTTATTTTGTCACATAGTGACCATCAACAGTTGGGGTGACCATCGATGGTTAGGATAACCATCAGTGGTTGGGGCAACTATCAATGGTTGAGACAAACCATCAATAGTTAGAGTGACCATCAATGGTTACTGTGGGTTGGATCTAGTTAAGAAAAAGGATATTTGGATGAGGTCATAGAATATAACTTTGAGACATGGGTTTGGGATAGGTTAATTATGAAATAGAAATAAATTATATGAATGATTAAAAATAGATACTTATCTTGTTGGTTATTTCTCTAATGAATGGTTGAGGTGGTTGGCTGATAAACTCATTGATCGAGTCTAGGGAAATTTTATAAAAATAATGATACTTGGCTATTAGTTGATGAATGGTAGCATTTCAGACTCTATTGCACTTGTTAATTCACTAGTTCACTAGGTGAATGACCTACTAAATAGAATATGATATGAGAAGCTCTTAATAGTTACAAATCCTTTTTCACCTTCTACTTCTCTCTTTTTATAGGAAAAAGGAAGAGGTGGAAGTTAGATTCAAGAGAGGTTAAACTAGCTTTTCTAATTTTACCTCAGACATGTACTAATTTGCACATGGATAATGGATAAGTTAATTATAAAAATCAAGGTGGAGTGATGTGGTAGTTTAATGGTTCAGGTGGTGGAAACCTAACCATCAATGGTCAACCCTAACCATTGATAGTTAGGGTGATCATTGATGGTCGAGGGTCCAAGGTAAAGTTTGGAAAAAGGTGGGTTAATGTGACTTAGGTTTGGTTTATAATTGAAAGGTTAGTGTTGACCAATTTTTGCTCATAGGCCAAAATCATTCACCTTCTTCACCTACTATTCATGCCAGTCATTTTTTGGGTTCAGCAAGTTCAGAGAGTTCATTTCATGCTTGAGTTCAGTGGTTTAACCACCCTTGGTTCAAAGGGTTCATCATTCAACTTAGCATCTCTTTTCAATAGCATTGAACCTTCGTATCGTTGAACTGTTGAACCAATTTTTTGGTTCAATGGGCCAGGTTCAACATACTTGGTTCAAGACATAAGTTTAACCAAACAATTCAAAGGCAAGTTTAGCGGGCTTGGTTCAAAGGAACAAGTTCAATTGGCCTTGGTTCATCGGCACGTTACTTTGAACCTTGAACCGTTGAACCAAATTTCAGTTCAATGGGTCCGGTTTAAGGGTTTACCCCAAGCCGAAGGGCAGTCAACAATCAAAGTGCCCTTTTGGAGGGCGAGCATACACTAATGTTTTTCCAAAGGCCCAGGCACACCAAACACAAAGCCCACAACTTAACTCAAAAGCAAAAAAGAATTTTTGTAGACTTTTTATTCGTGGGAAAATGTCCGTGGACAAAAGTACAAGGAGAACATACAAGCCACAATCAAAGCATGAAAGAATTTTTGTAGACTTTTTGTTCATGGGAAAACATCTACAGACAAAAGTCTATGGGTTAACAAAACATATAAGCTGAGAGACAGTCCATGGGAACCTGGTAGCAGTCTACACAAGCAAACAGTGATCCATCAAAGTGTATATAAGGCAAAGTGCCTGGGAAGGTGACATGGACAGATGAAAGATAGCTCAAAGGCTGCCAGCATGGACTTGACTACCAACATGGACTTGGCATCTCCAAGGCCATTGAATTTAATGAAATAGAATAGTCATTGGGTTTTCAAACATGGGAAAGTGATAACATGGAAAAAGAGAAGGAGCCAGAATGTAGTGACCCGCCAAGGAGTTTTCCTAAAGGGCCAAGTAGCTAGAAAAGACAAAGATGCAGAAGAAGACAATTCTAGATGATAAGGCCATCCAAGTGGCATAGATAAGGTAATTTATTACCTGATGGCATGAACAACAAAAGGCATGGCCCAAGCATTTAGAAAGGGGACAAACCATAGGAATTGGTAGGAAATCATAGACTATTGGTAGAAAAGGAGACGTAGCTTGCATTTTCACATTAATGTTGGATGCCAAGTCAAGATTGGGTAACTACATGGCATGGTTCTAGCAGGCTTCTTCTAGAGGATGACGTTGACTGTAGTGTTTCCTCTTCCCAAGGAGGGACACGACTTGGAACTTGCCAAAAGAAGTGCCAAGTTCCCTCTTTCCTTGTTTTCTCCTATATATCATGAACTTCTCATTATTGAAAAAGGATCTTCCACATTTGTAAAGGGTGAAACTCTACAAAATTTCACTTGGATCAATAAAAATGTAGTTTTTACCTCCATTTGGATAGATATTTCCATGTATGTTTTGAATGTTTGCTTGTGTCTAGTCATTGTCTTTTGATGCTCTCACAAGTTGAACACCAGCAGACCTACTGTCTACAAGGCACCATTATTGCAGTTGAAAGGAAAAGAGCTAACATTTGAAAAGACCAGAATAGATACAAGTTACTTATAGTGTGCATTCCATAGTGCCTTAGTGATTTTCTATCTCTTGTGCCTTCATGAAAGCCTCCCTGCTAGTTTTAGTAGCCTGGTCCTTCTGCCAAGTGCATAGTGTATGTATGCATTTGTCTGATTCTAAGAGTGGATGTGTGAAGGTCAACCTTTATTTTGGTGCATCACCTCTTTTAGAGTAGGTAGTTTGTTTTCCATGCATTTCTTCTCCCTTTTCATCCCCCCTTTATTATAGCTATCTATACCTGTATTTTGCACTACCTGGAACAAACATGATACATCAAAGGGAGTTAGCCCTTATCTAGAGACTCTCCCCTCCTACTTCATCATCCCATAGGTGAGAGGGGAGTTTCCATGTTGTGAGGAGAAGGCAAGAACATGTTTTCCTACCATTGGGTGCATTTTCCTACATCAACAATTTTGGCATGCCCGGTGGGACCCAAGTTTTCAATGAAGTAAAGTTTTAAGATTGATGTTGGTCTTGTTACAGCAAATCAATTTTTTTTTCAACATCTGGTGACTCTGAGTTAAATCTACTAGTTAAATAGCCTAGTGCCATCAAAAATCATTTCTTGTATGTATAACTCCTTTGCTCAAAATCATGGGTTTTGTTTTCCTTCATATAATATTGATCAGGCTCAAAATATTTAGAGAATCCCCTCATGTAGCTCTCCTAGTTGCCCTACAATGAAAAGGGAAATGGCCCTAGAATTGGAAATTAATAGGCTAGAAAAGTAGTATAGATATCAGCATGAGCTGATGTATGAAGAGGAGCACTTGTTTAGGCAAGTGCAAGCTATACAGTCCATGAAGGAAGAGGCACCAAAATGGAGAAATCCATCTTTTCAAGGCAGCTAGCCTTGTGCACCCCTTCTTATCCTAAAGAAAACCCCCTCTTTTGCACCAAATCCATTTTATCAGATTTCACTTGCTCACTCTAGCACATTAAATACATCTGCTCCCAATCTAGTGCGCCTAGCTTTCCAACACCAGAGGGCATCAGAACAACCTCTCATGGCAATAAACCTCCTAAATTCCTTAGATTGTGAATTTTCCATTGGGGGAAATGCCATGAACCAGCACATCTTACTCAAAGCTGATCCTACTCAACAAGATGATGCTAGTCAACTCCAAGAGAGACTCTTTCAGGAAAACCTACCCAGACAAATTGAAGACTTAGAGGCTAGGATAAAGCTGCTTCTAGAAAAAGTGATGAAATTTTTAGACCTTGTGGAGGAGCCTCAAGACTTTGTGGAAAACAAAGTTACTGCCTATTCACAGGGGCAAAATTTTAATTCAAAGATCCTAAACTAGGGAAGAATAGTAGAATCATGGGGTAGAAAAGAAGAAGAAGAGCAAGGTTTTTCTCAAAACCTTAAAGAAGCTAAAGCTACGTCTACTTATGATGATGCTGGCAGCCTCCAGGAAAAGCTTTTCTAAGAAGATCTGGCCAGAAGAATAATAGAGTTGGAATCCAAAGAGAAATTCCTCAGCCAATGTGTGGTGGATGGTTCAGACCAAACAACACATCCCATGCCTAAACACACCCCACCTACACATTTCCAAGAGAGTTATCAGGCCGTGCCTGATATTGACAAAGTGCTGATCAAGTGGAGAGAGGAGAATCATTTGATTCTAGCTCAAGGACTGCTTCCTCTTCCACATGTTTTCTCCACTTTGCCCCTTCTCAAGGAAGAATCTATTTTACAAGAGGCAGGTGAGGAGCAAAAGGTCCAATCTGTAGTCCTTCAAGAAGCTATCATGAGTGATAATGAATAAGAAATCATCATTGATGCTCCTTGTGAAGACCTTATCAGTAATGGAGAAGATGCAGGTCTTGCATATATGCAGATGTTCTAGTAGTATGAGGAGGAAAAAATGCTTGGTAAGCTCTCTTTCCCTCTATTTGATGAACTTCCTTGCTATTTTGATGAGGATGACTATGCTGAGGAGCATGAGTTGAAGAAGGATCAGGAGGATATTTTTGAAAATCTAGAAATTCTGATCAGCAAAGAGGAAAAAGAGAGGTCTGTCTTCCTAGAGGAATGCCTTGAAGAAGAGAGTTTTGAACAAAAAGGTGATGTTCCTATGGGACGAGAAATCATCTTGTGAGTCCATTTCAGACATCACCATGGTCACCCTTCTTCAAGATGGCCAACAAGAAGCAGAGGATGAGTCTGACAAGATTTTCAACAAGGTAGAAGGGAACAAGTTAGACCATGATACATTGCAGAAGGAATGTGCAGATCAAAGGGCTTATGGTGATGAGCCAACAACCATTGATTTCTTGGTGAGGAGCACCAATAGAAAGGATCAGAATTTAATAGGCTTCCAGGGACAAGCAGAGTACATATACATCAGAGGCATGTTTGAATCTGATCCACTTAGATTCTAGCCAACTCAGGTGACAGGCAAGAGGAGTAGGTCACCATCTCTTTTTTTGTTCAACTATTTGCCTGGTACCATAAGTCTTCTCACTAGGAAGGGGACTTGAGAAGTTTTCCCTTTGATCCAGAGGAAGGTGAATATTCTTGGTTAGCTGTATATAATAGTCTATTTTAGTTTCTTTCTTGCTTTCCCTAAGTGCAGTTGCATATGTAGTGTTTTTTTTATAGGACCTAAGTTCCCTAAAGCTCTGACACAACTTGTTAGAATTAAGAGCACACATGTTTACCTTTGTATAAGCAACTTAAACATGTGGAAATAACTAGAAGAACAAATAACTATCAATGAGAAAACACACAGAATATGAGAGGCAACACACAATTGTATTCAACTCATTACAAAGGAAATTACAATAAAGAGATCACACTCTTCTTCCACCTCTGTGAGGCTTCCTCCTCAAGGGATCCAATTAATCTTCCCACCTAAGTAATCTTCTCTCATAGGTCACAACACATAGCTAAATCAAGCTATTGTTCACCTCATTATACGTCTAGTATAACTGAGTACAAATCGGTACTCCAAGTAGATCTCACCATGATTTTGCTCCTGATGTATTGCTGTCACCTTGATCTTGCTCCCCCACTGATCCTCTTCTAACCCTTGCATACACACATCCCTACAAACCAACCTGATCTTACTTATCACATGTAGATCGCCACCATGATCCTGCAACACCTTGCATATCAAACCTGATCTTACATACATGGGGAATCCTACTTGATTCCACCATGGGAAGAAATCTCCAAGTTCCACACTTGGGTTCTACAAGTTCTACACTTAAAAATATAGCCCATGAGTCTATTATATAGATCTCATGCATACACTAATATAGACAAGCAACTCAAAGACTCGAACTAGTCTTCATCATGCAAACTATGCATTCACTTAACTGACTGTTCGTCAATAGCAGTTCTGACTGCCACAGGTGACCGACATCGGTCCCTACCTGACTAGAGGTGACCGATGCCGACCGATCTCCTATTGATGCTGGTTTCCTTCTACACTTCCCCTGACCGACGTCAATTGTGGCCTATCAATGTCGGCAACTGTCATGCTCAGAAATCCTCCATGTTTACCTAAGGTGAAGCTTTTAGCTCCACACCCTAACAATCTCCCACTTGGAGATAAATAGCTACACCTATACCCATACTAGTACTCTATCTAATCTACATCCTGGCTTGTATTCCTCTTCAAGCTCCCACTTGAAGACTACCCACCACAATCCTTGTGGTGTTAATACTATGCCTAAATTTCTTCATCCTCAGCTTACCTTCTTCTACCATTGATATACTCCCACTCAAACAGCAACCCCTATGAGTAACCTATAATCAACAACACTTAATAGATTTGGGCCATCTGTTAGTCAAGCTCGCTCTGAGAACATCTAACCTTGCTTTGATACCATTTGATAGGACCTAAGTTCCCTAAAGCTCTGACACAATTTGTCAGAATTAAGAGCACACATGATTACCTTTGTATAAGCAACTTAAACATGCAGAAATAACCAAAAGAACAAGTAACTATCAATGAGAAAACACATAGAATATGAGAGGCAACACACAATTGTATTCAACTCATTAAAAAGGAAATTACAATAAAGAGATCACACTCTTCTTCCACCTCTGTGAGGCTTCCTCCTCAAGGGCTCCAAGTAATCTTCCCACCTGAGTAATCTTCTCTCATAGGTCACAACAAATAGCTAACATAAGCTATTGTTCACCTCATTGTACGTCCAATACAACTAAGTACAAACTGGTACTCCAAGTAGATCTCACCATGATTCTTCTCCTGATGTATTGCTATCACCTTGATCTTGCTCCCCCACCGATACTCTTTTGACCCTCACATACACACATCCCTGTAGACCAACTTGATCTTACTTATCACATGTAGATCTCCACCATGATCTTGTAACACCCTGCATATCAAACCTGATCTTACATACATGGGGAATCATACTTGATTCCACCATGGGAAGAACTCTCCAAGTTCCACACTTGGGTTCTACAAGTTCTACACTTAACAATACAGCCCATGAGTCTATTATATAGATCTCATGCATACACTAATTTAGAAAAGTGGCTCAAAGACTCAAATTGGTCTTCATCATGCAAACTACACATTCACTTAACTGACTGTTTGTCAATAATAGTTCTAACTGCCATAGGTGACCGACGTCAGTCCCTTCCTGACTGGAGGTGATCGATGCTGACCGATCTCCTGCTCATGCCAATTTACTTCTATGCTTCCCCTAATCAATGTCAGTTGTGGCCTGCTAACGTCAGTGACTATCATGCTCAAAAATCCTACATGTTTGCCTAAGGTGAAGCTTTTAGCTCCACACCCTAACATTTTTTTCTTTAGCCTTGTGTGTTTCCCTTTGCGTGTGGGGTAAAAGCTTCGTGTTTGATTCTTGAATATTTTAGGCTATTGTTAATTCTTTCATCACTACATCTAACTCTGCACCCAATGGATTTTAAGGTAACTGGTTCTAAGCATAGCAGGCATGCTTCCCCTATGAGTCGCCAATCTGTTGACCAATTTTTGCTCATAGGCCAAAATCGTTCACCTTCTTCACCTATTGTTCATGCCAGTCATTTTTTGGGTTTAACAAGTTCAGAGAGTTCATTTCATGCCTGAGTTCAGTGGTTCAACCACCTTTGGTTCAAAGGGTTCATCATTCAGCTTAGCATCTCTTTTTAATAGTGTTGAACCTTTGTATCGTTGAACCAATTTTTTGGTTCAACGGGCTAGGTTCAACATACTTGGTTCAAGACATAAGTTTAACCAAATGGTTCAAAGGCAAGTTCAGTCGGCTTGGTTCAAAGGAAAAAGTTCAATTGGTCTTGGTTCATCGGTGCACTCCTTTGAAACTTGAAGCATTGAACCAAATTTTAGTTCAACGAGTTTGGTTCAAGGGTCTGCCCCAAGCTGAAGGGCAATCAACAGTCAAAGTGCCCTTTTGGAGGGTGGGAGGACACTAAAGTTTTCCCAAAGGCTCAGGCATGGCAAACACAAAGCCCACGACTTAACTCAAAAGCAAAAAAGAATTTTTGTGGAATTTTTGTCTATGAGAAAATGTCTGTGGACAAAAGTCTGAGGAGAACATACAAGCCACAGTCAAAGCATGAAAGAATTTCTACAGACTTTTTTGTCTATGAGAAAACATCTGCAGACAAAAGTCCATGGGTTAACAAAACATATAAGCTAAGAGACAGTCCATGAGAACCTGGCAGCAGTCTACACAAGCAAACAATGATTCATCAAAGTGTAAACAAGGCAAAGTGCCTGAGAAGGTGACGTAGATAGATGAAAGATAGCTCGAAGGCTGCCAGCATGGACCCGACTACCAGTATGGACCCGGCATCTCTGAGACCATCAAATTTAATGAAATAAAATATCCATTGGGTTTTTAAACATGGGAAAACACTAACATGGAAAAAGAGAAGGAGCCAAAATGTAGCAACCCGCCAAGGAGTTCACCTAAAGGGCCAAGAAGCCATAAAAGACAAAGATGTAGAAGAAGACAATTCCAGATGACAAGGCCGTCCAAGTGGCATAGACAAGGCAATTTATTGCCTGATGGTGTGAACAACAAAAGGCATGGCCTAAGCATTTAGAAAGGGGACAAACTGCAGGAATTGGCAAGAAATCACAAACTATTGGTGGAAGGAGACATGGCCTACATTTTCACATTAATGTTGGATGCCAAGTCAAGATTGGGTGACTACACGGCATGGTTCCAGTAGGCTTCTTCTAGAGGATGACGTCGACTGCAGTGTTTCCTCTTCCTAAGGAGGGACATGACTTGCAACTTGTCAAAAGAAGTGCCAAGTTCCCTCTTTCCTTATTTTCTCCTATATTATTAAAAAAGGATCTTCCACATTTGTAAAGGGTGCAGCTTTACAAAATTTCACCTAGATCAATAAAAATGTAGTTTTTTACCTCCATTTGGATAGATATTTTTGTGTATGCATTGAATGTTTGCTTGTGTCTAGTCATTGTCTTTTGATCCTCTCACAGGTTCAACACCAGTAGACTTGCTGTCTACAAGGTGCCATTATTGTAGCTGAAAGGAAAAGAGCTGACATTCAAAAAGACCAAAATAGATAGGAGTTACTTACAGTGTGCATTCCACAATGCCTCAGTGATTTTATATCTCTTGTGCCTTCATGAAAGCCTCCCTGCCAGTTTTAGTAGCTTGGTCCTTCTGCCAAGTGCGTAGTGTATGTATGCATTTATCCAATTCTGAGAGTGGACGTGTGAAGGTCAAAATTTGTTTTGGTGCATTGCCTCTTTTAGAGTAGGTAGTTTGTTTTCCATGCATTTCTTCTCCCTTTTCATCCCCCCCTTTATTATAGCTATCTATACCTATATTTTACACTACCTGGAACAAACATGATACATCAAAGGGAGTTAGCCTTTATCTAGAGACTCTCCCCTCCTACCTCACCATCCCACAAGCGAGAGGGGAGTTTTCATGTTGCGAGGAGAAGGCAGGAACCTGTTTTCCTACCACTAAGTACATTTTCCTGCATCAATAGTTAGGGTTGGTCCCTAGGGGGTTTAGGGGTCTTTAAACACTTGGAACTATAGTGTGTGGTTTTCTAGTGTCTACATTTTAACCCTTTTTGCTATGTAATTTATATTAGCAAGTGACAAAACAAAAATAGATTATAGTTTGAAAGTTTAGTTGCCCAAAGTATGAGAAGAGGTGTTCCCCCTTAAACTAGGAAGTGATGAGGTGAAACTAAATCAGATATGGGTTTGATAAGTGATTAAGGTGGTATTGAGCTAGTGGGTGATAGGTTAGGTACTAAAGTGAAAAATACATGCACAAAGTGTGAAAAAGTGTGATAGCCAAGATCACGTAGTGACTAGGTTACCATTATTAGTAAAAATTAAGGTCAGTTTTAGAAAGACAAGTGACAAATAGACCATGTGACTATATGTGACAACTGTGATACACTCATAAACTCAAGTCTTATAGATAAAGTACTTTCATGGGTATCCAAGCTAAGAAGTGCTCCCATGAAGACACAAATTGGTTGGGTGTGCGCAAGGTAGTGTAATTTTAAAATGTTCAACATAATAGGTAGTTGGTATGGTTAAAAGGACTAAGGCAAGGTCATCATAGAAGTATGTGATAGTTTAGGTCAAAATGGATAGTAATAGGGTAATGTGTTGGTTTTCAAGGTAGGTGGACAAGGTAATCTACATGGGTGGGCACTTGGTTTGGGTGTGCGTAAAAAATTTATAGGTAAAAAGTTGGTGGTTGGAGGAGAGGGAAAACTCTATTATTTTGATCATCGATGGTTAGGGTTTTTGGGGTTGATCATCAGTAATCAACTTGACTATCAGTGGTTAGGTGTTAGCCCTAAAAGGGAATGATCAAAAAGACTATCAAGGATCTTATATGGCTCATTTGAGCATTTTAATTTTAGTGAGAGGATTTTGGCATGTTATGCAAAAAGAGCTCATAGTTGAGGGTGAGTGATTGGGTGAGGTTGATTGAGTAGGCCAAAGGTTGAATGATGAGGATGTAGGGTAGGCATGTTAGGACATGAGGCCAAGAAGTGATCCCTAGGGTTATTCTTTGATGATGGTTGAGGAAGGAGGTAAGGTTTATGTTTGAATTAATAGATTAGGTTGAATTTTGTATTGGAATTTGGTTGTTTATTGATTGAATGTATATTGTAGAAGTAGTTTTTTTTGGGTTTAACCTAGGTTTAGGGGGTGTGTGGTTTTTGTGGTGAATTTGAGGGTGAAGATGAAATTGGAAGGGTAGGGTAGGTTGAGTAGTGTGGGGGTAGGTATAGGTTAAAATATTTAGGTTGTAATGGTGTTTGTGTATTTGTTTAGGGAGGGTAGGGTTTGAATATTCCACCAGTGGGTACCCACAGTGACCATTGGTGGTTATATTTGACTATCAATGGTTGATAACCATTGGTGGTTGTTTTCCTAACCATTGGTGGTCACCATGAACATCAATAGTTTATAAGAGGTGGATTTGTTTTTGAAAAAAAGGGTTAAAGATTAGAGTTTTTAGGTAATGTTTGAAAAATTTAGGTCAAGGTTAATGTTGAGGGTTAAGGTGAAGGTGATATTATTAATGGGTAAGGGTATGAATATTTAAGGTCAAGGTATGAAGGTGAAAGAGATAATAAAATGATGTAGGTTGATAGGTAGTAGTTAAGATTAGGGCTAGGTATTTTAGGCAAAAAGGGTGATTATTTAGGTTTTAGATAAGAAAGGCTAAATGTTTGTGAGTTGGATGGTGGATGAGGTAGGTGTAATAGGTAGAGTTGGTAGGAAAAAATAGTATAGATAAATAAGTTTGTGTGATATCAAACATTATAGGCATAGGAGTGGATCCAGATGTGAGATTGGGTGCCTCACATCTTTGTTGAGATTCATTGAGGGATAACTATAGATGATTAGGCCTATATGGAGGAGGAGGGTCTCAATAGTATGATGCATTACTATCATGTGCCATGGGATGTGATGATGATAGTGGTGCTCATTAAGAGATGGGATCCTATCACTAATACCTTTCTACTACCTACAGGTGAGATGACCATCTTACCAGAGGATATCCATAGGATTATGCAACTACCTATATGAGGAGAGCCAATCTACCATGTAGAGAGGGAGGAGCAAGATGATTTCATGGAGCTATTATATGGAGACAACCTCAAATTTTTGGGGTGGCATGCAAGAGGTATTAGTTATACCCCACTATATTATAGGGCTAGAGATGATAGGTAGCTACTAACTATGATGATAATAGTGGTGACATGCTACATGTTGCCTGACTCAAAGAGTGAGAGGTTCCCTTATTTATCACTATGGGTATTAATGGAGATGTTTTTGGGTCTCATAGTGTTCACATGGGCACCTATGATATTGGTATAGATTTATAGGGAGATGTGGGGATTCTAAGCCCATAAGAGGTATGGTATCAACATGGGGTTTGTTTTGCATTACTGGGCATATGAGCACATCTAGGTGCTACCATCAATGGGGCTATCCTTGGAGGGGTATGCTCAAATGGGATTCCAAGTAAGATTTATGAGGTGGATAGATGATTTTCCCCTCTTGGTACTAGGTAGAGGGGTTCATGATATTGATTAGTTTAGAGGTTTATTGGATGATTTGGTTTTATAGAGATGTGATATGGAAGCCATACCTTAGGTTTCCAAGATGGGTACACTATACCTCGTACACACTATCCCTATAGAGATACTAATGGATATATAATATGTGGGATGGTGAGATGGAGATGATATCTTTTGACATGGTGTGGTGATAGTTTGGCTTGGTATAGGGTATTTTTGAGTTATAAGAGGGAGGATGTAGAGCTTTTACTACCTACTCCATAGCTAGTTCACATTTTTATTGATCATAAGGAGCTCCCTACAAGGATAGAGATAGATGATGTAGGCATTATGGATGGTTACCATACATGATACTAAGCACTATATGATACAACTAATATTGGTGGTGATGACAGTGGTCGATAGGCTATGGATGTTGACACAATTAGTGAAGGTGGTCAGTAGGTGTAGTAATAGGGGGTTGCCCCAGATATGTAGGAGATTAGTTAGAGGGACTGAGAATGAGTGGAACTAGCCATAGCATAGGATTTTATGATAGAATTACAAGCATCATTGAGAACAACATAGGTTCAATTGGCTACTATCATAGGTGAGAGAGATCAAGCCAGATCTCAACTAGCCTTGGTGACATAGGAGATAGATTCTCTTTGATAGGTAAGGGGTGGCGTACCAGTAGTGGTGGCACTAGTAGGGATTATCCCTATATAGAAATACATAGAGACTATGGAGGATTTGTAGTATTATGAGACCATAGTCTTCAAGCATTGTCCAAATGAGCTCTAATGGGTGAGTACAGGGCTAGGATTATAGGTGGTGCAAGTATAATGACACTAGGTTAGTGGGCTACATCTATAGGTGGCCAAGTAGGTATAAGAGTACAAGCTCTAGGGGGTAGTGGTGCACCAAGAGGTAGTGGTGCTTCAAGTTATTAGTTTCTTCATGAGATAGTATACATATTATGTATATGATTTTTGATACAAGCTTGTGAGCTGATGCATCGAGATGTATATTTTGAGAGAGATATGTATATTTTTATACTTGATGATGTTTATTTATGAGACAAATGTTTTATGGCTTATGTTTCATGGTTATGATGCTCATGTTGATTTATTTTTTATTATGGTTATGCTCATGATGATGTGAATGTGGACTCACCTAGCTAGGCATGTGATGAGATGTCCCATTATTCATGCTTATAATAATGTTTGATTATGGATTTGATGTTATCTCATGTGATTATGATGAAAATGTGATGTTTTTTTATGACTAGGATGATGTTTATGACATTTATGATTATGGTTTTTGATGATGTTGTGTATGGATGTGATGATTTAATGTC
Organism: Torreya grandis; assembly: GCA_037957365.1. Classification (NCBI taxonomy): domain Eukaryota; kingdom Viridiplantae; phylum Streptophyta; class Pinopsida; order Cupressales; family Taxaceae; genus Torreya; species Torreya grandis. The sequence goes on along the minus strand of JARHVA010001688.1, from coordinate 1,674,261 downwards.
ATATTGAGATGATCATGTTTATGATATTTATATGATTATGGTGTTCATTCTAAAATTTAATGAGTATATGCTTCTTCATTTAGATTTAGATTTGTAGTAAAAAATGGTTTATTGTTGTTTGTTCATAGATGTTATGATGCTGATGGTTATGATTATGTTCATGGATATGGTTTATGCCAACGATGTCTATTTTTGTTCATGATATGATGGTGATGTTATGATTATGGTAATTTTGTTTAAAGTGAAGGACATAAAGTAAGTTAAATAACAAAACTAGATGTGAGAAAGAGAATATAATCAAGAGACAAATATGTAAGTGAGTATATCAACCAATATGAGAGGATAAGAAGAGGCACGATGCTTCTTATTTGGTAAAGACTAATACAAATTGAATTTGGATTGGATTAAGGAACATAATCCCTTTGAATGCTTTACATTAGCATTCGTTAGTTGGTTAAAAATGTGTCTTGATCACATAATGTCAAGTAAGCTCAAAATCCCTTGCTTATAGTGCATAAAGAGGAGATGGGTTAAAATAGAACCTTTTTGTGAGACTAACATGCCTCTTTTGGAGGTTACCAAAGAGCTAGTATAAATAAGTCTATGTCATATAATGTGTATACTAATCAATGTGGGAAGTCTACTTATGAAATCCAATTGCAGATTTTAAAATTATTTTGCTTTTTATAGTGTTCATAATGGGTCCTTTGCTATTTTTATTTTGCTTGGGAGGGTTGAGGAAGCTGATCAATGTAGGAAGCTTCCAAGAAATTGCTATGCTTTGACAAATGTTTTACTCAGCCATCATTCAAGGGAGTGGTTTAAGTTTGTGTGCTTTGTTTAAGACATTTGATAACTATCCTTCAAGGGAAAAATTTACCTTATATTGAGCAATTTTGATATGTTTTGGTAGTTGTCATTCAAGGGAGTAAACTATGAATGTGAAGAATGACCCATGATTATTTTTGGTTGTGAATTTGATTTTTATTTGGATGTTTTTTAGACATAAACTTGCTTATAAAGGCTTAAAGGGTCACCTTTTATGAAGGAAAGACTAAAAGCAAAAGAAGGTTGATTAGGTGTAAGAGAGGTTTAGGTGATAATGACCATGGGAATCCATCCTAGAAAAGGCGTAAAAAGAACCATGAGAATCATGCCATGGGTAGAGCCATGGTACCCATTGTTCAAGAGCAGGCTATGATTGTGACAAATAATCACATGATTCAGTTTTAATCTATTGACCCTAAAATATGGAGATGAATGTGGTTGGAAAGGCACGGATGAGCTTAAGTTAGAAAAAAGGTGAGTTTGATTCTTTTTAAACAAAGAAAAGATGTAGATGTAAAACATTAAGGGGCTCAAGTTCTAGATTTCCATCAAGGGAGGAGAAATGGTAAGCTCCTAATCCATACTTGTGCATTATGATATAATGTCCAAGCTAATTGAAAGCAAACTTGCCTCGCTTGATTTTTTCTATATTGGTGACATGTTGGTTTTCCTCTAGGATGAGGTCTCTGATATTGAATTATTTTACTTTAAGGCATTTATCATAAACACATTTTATGCATTATTAATAGACATGAAGGTGAGTAAGTGCTGATAAATAGTGCTCATCAAGTAACTCAAGTTGGGCTAAACATTCTTGATGATAATCACTCTCAGAGATGAGATCTTGCAAGGATATGTGAAGAGAGGGAATTTAGACTTCAAGGTGCAAGACAACCTCTACACCAAAGACAAGAGAGAAATGGGTATTCCCTATAGGGGTTTGAATGATAGTGTGATATGTCCATAAGGTGAAGGGGATATGTAAGTACTAATCTTGACTAGATGCATTAACCATTTTAGTTAGGATGTTGTTAAGGGTTTTGTTAGAGGCTTTTGCCTATCCATTTACTTGAGGATGATAGGGTGAAGATAAAATTAATTTGATCTTAAACACATCATAAAGACCTTGGACTTGTTTGATTTTGAAAGATTTGCCATTATTGGTGATGATTTTGTGAGGAACATCGAAATGGTAGATGCTGTGATGATTAATAAAGTTGACAATCTTTTTTGCTTTGGTTGAGAGAAGAGGAATACCCATTTAGTAAATTACTCAATCATAGTGATGATAAAATGATGTTGCTATGAATAATGGGGGTTAATTTCACCAATAAGGTCTAGACCCCATTGTGAAAAGGGCCAAAAATCTATGGAGATGCAAATACTATGGCTAGGTGTTTGATGCAAATTGGCATGTTGTTAACACTTAACATACTTTTTCACATAGTCACAACATTCTTGGCTAAGGGTAGGCCAATAATAGCCAAGATGAAGGATGCATTTAGTGATGGTGAGGCCACTAAAGTATCCCCCATATATCCCATCATGTGTTTCCATGATAGCATGAGAGGCTTCATGAATACATAGGCAGAGGAAGAGGAGACTGTCAAAGACACATCTATAAATAATTCCCCCTAAAATGGTATAATTTGAGGTACTCTGGATAAACACACTTTGAGCATTCTTGGAAAGACCAAAAGGAATGATGGCAAGGTTGAGATAGTTAAAGGTCTACTGATACCAATGGTTAGGTTGGGTCTCCTCCACATTGAAGATGGTGGGAGAGTCTGATTAGACATAAGAGGGCTATATGAATCCTTGGATAATGATAGATAGCTTAGAGTTAGAGGATGTAGATGGGATCTAAGAGGCAAGGGAAGCCATGGTATCGATAAAATTGTTCATAGATCATGGGGTGGTTTGAATATGATAGTGTGAAAATAAGGCTAAGAGTATGTTAGTTAATCATTTATACTATTTCAAAACATCATTCTTACACTAGTAAGAGCCATTGATTTGATCAACCACAAGTTGAGAATTGCCAAAAATGTTGATCATTTTGACTCCTAAGGTTAACACAATTTGAAGGCCTATTACTAGGGCTTTATACCTAGCCATATTATTGGTACATTCAAAATACAACTTGAAGGATAGAGGAAGAGGTTCACCATGAAGGGGGATAAGGATAATGTTAGCTCCCCCACCATGTTAACACTTTGATCCATTGAAGAACATGGTTACTGCTGAAAATTTTGACCTCACAGGTTAAAGTATCACCCCTACCATTTAAAAATTTGCATACCATGCAAATTTTTATTTTGATTCAATATTTGGTCCTGAAAATTCCTTTAATAAGCCATGGTTGATAGGTCTTAAGGTTGTTTAAGTGATTTAAGGTCTTTTCCTTCACTTGTCTTATGCTTTCTAGTAATTTTTGGCCTTTTTGAGTCATTTTTAGTGTTAATAATATATTGGAGTGTGTTTATGAGTTTTATATCATGTTTCAAGATCATTAAATTCCTAAAAAATGAATAATCAGGTTGATCACTTTCTAGACTAATTCTATGACTCATTTCTATGCAAAATTTAACCATTTTATGCCATTCAAAGAAGGTTTTGATAGTATATGATCGTAAGTAAGTTTTATTACATATTTATTCACATTATTAGACATGTGAGAGACTATGTAAAATATTTTATAGTGTTTAATTTATATCTTTGTGGTGAAAATAACATTTTCAATGTAAAAATATGCCTTTTTAAGGCATTCACTTTCAAAGGATTTTTTTGAGAAAATCATGATGGAGGATTTTTTATATACTTATATGGTCATATAAATTATTTGGAGGAAGTTATAAATGAAAAATTGAAAAATCCAACTTCACTCGAATTTTGACCTTCCTTGCATGCCTAGAAGGGTAGTTTTCAAATGATCGGTATGAGAAGAGGAGAGAGGGTTAGGATATAAAAATTTGGCAATTGTTAGTGGTATGAGTAAGATTAAAATTATTGGCATTTTTTCATGTATTTTTGACCTCATATTTATGATAAATCACTAAGAGTGACATCGAGTCACTATAACTTATGCATTTGAGAGTGGTCTGTTCTTGGACTTGTTTCTCAAGATCAATAAATAATGGAGAGAAATAGTTTTGGGGAATATTTTTATGGGTCATGAGTATAATTTTCATCATTTTATAACTCCTTCCAAAAATGAATATATAACCTAAAACTTGGTTTCTTTCCATATTTTTTTGAGTGGTCTCTTGGATCAGTTTTAAGCAAAGTATGAGTTATTCATCAGATTTTTTCACATTCAAAGGTTATAAATGGAGGTTTTAAATTATGACACACATTTTTTATGCAAGAAAGAGTTCATAAATTTCAATTCATAGTGTGACTCTTTTGAGAGTGTGTAAGCTAATGTATCTCTTAAATAAGGTACAAATTCATTTATTGAGGTTATTTTCCAATGATTCATGAGTTCAAGGTGATGCAATTATTCCATTTTATATTAGTATCCAAACATGATAGTCTAATTCCTACTCTTATGCATTGTTTTACCATCAAATAGCCTTGGCAGTTTGGAATTAAGTTTATGCTTTGTCTTAATCCATACAAGTACATAACACTCACCTATAGACAGACTCAAGTTTTAATTCAATGGTATATGGAGTACTCTTTATATTCTCATGACTTATTGACACTTTTATGGGCAATGTATATACCTTCTTAGGTTGATGACATGATACATAAGGTTAGTTTCTTACTAGTACTCCATTGTGCATTATCATCAGATTCTTAGTCTGTATAATGATGTTTGAACTATATACAAATAGATGTTAAAGGGTTAGGAATTATCCAATTGGTATAGATGTAATAGGTTCTAAATGTATAATAGGATGGAATGGTAGGTCACTTGCTAACTTACTTTCATCTTCAAATGCATAATGTATAATAGGAACTGCGTTTCAAGGCTCCAAAGGCATCTTAGCTCAAAGCATGTAGTATGGTGTTAAAATGATATGAAATGACTTAGCAGGCCTCAAATAATCCTTCTCCACCCTTATGATGGTTTCACAATCCCACCAAATATCCCATGTGTTTATGAGTCCACTCAATCACACTTTTGCATAGATTAAGGTTTTTTCATAAAAGTTAAGGTTTTCAAAAATTTCAAGGTTTCACTTTTAGGCCCTCTATGACATGATTATGCTTTAAAAACCTTATTTTGGCTTAAGCCTATGTCTAAATCCCTCTAAAGTATAAATGGTGGGTCTTAGCAGGAGGTTTTACCATCCATTCTGTGCTACATCCCTATCACTATGTTTCACTACCATCTCTGCCATACTACTATGCTAGTACCCTTGTTTTGGTGCTACAATATCACCAACACTCCACAACCACCTTTCCTCCACCCTCTCACCCTCCCTCCTAGGCCTAAGTCCTATAAGATCATCCTATTCATCCTTAATGACCCTTAGAAGCCATGAGACCATGAAAGCTTGGATTCATAATAGTCCTATACCCTGTTAAGTTTGAAAATTAGACCTACAACCTTCTAAGGTTATTTTAGTAGGACATTTCAAGAATATTATGAGACCCATTCAAGGGTAGGTATAGGGAAGAGAAAGTTTCATGTATGGTGAACTCAAATAAGGACTAAGCACATGAATACCTCAAGTTAAAAAAAATCATTCATCTTTTATGATGCATTAGGCTACCATTGTCCATACAGTGAGAAGAGATGGAAGGCTTTGGACAGTTAGACTAGTTGTAGTAGGGATGAAGGGAGTTTTCATATGCAAAGAGATGGATAATGGGAAATTTCAAAGGAATGAACAAGTTTTTAGAGGGATTATTACCATACTATTCATCAAACCACTTTCTTAAAGGCTAGTGAACACCTATAGCCATTTCACTCAAGGAGGCTTAGCATAGTAAACTAAGCACCTATAACATGCTCAAGTTCTAGGAAGCCATGGCATGGTGATGTTTGTAGTCTTAACTTGATTGGCAAGTATAATTACATTTTAAAATGGGGATTGTCCTAGTGACATAAGGTGACCTAAAGAGTGGGTAAGAATAATCATATAAGTACACCTATAGGTCTCATATCTAGCCAAATAGTCACCTCAAAGATCAAGCTCATCACATGTTCAAAAGGAGGCTTGTCTAAGCCAAGGATATATCTCATAAGATTGTGAGGTGTTCTTGTAGGGTCTAAGGTATTAATGGTGTAAAGAAACCATATAAAATGAGCATTATAAATAAATCTCACTCAAAGATGCATGATACATGAAATGGATACCTAAAATAGTCTAATCTGACCCTACAATCAACATACCTCAAAGTAAGGCATGAAGGTTATAATGAGGATGAGTTTATTGGCATGGAAGGTCTCTAAAATCATGATGACAACTAAGGATATAAGATAAAGGAGGATTAATCAAGGATAACCACTATAACACCTTGAGATTGTTTCCATTCCCCTCCTCTATCTATATAGAGATGATCTATAGTCAATCCCACATAGTCTAAACATGGTTCTAGGATAGTTTTCTAAGTGTGAGACTTGAGGATGTGATTGATGCTCCTAGTGTTCCAAGGTTGAATTAGATGATTAAGAGATGGAAATAAGGCCATGAAATAACTTTAATAATAAAATATCCACCTAAATTAGGGTTGAAGGTCTCTTTTCATGTTTTTAGGATTGAATCACCATCGTAGGTTAGTAAAGGTAAGCCTTATTGGGTATGAATTCTTTGAAACTGTAATGAAAATAAAAATTATGAGGGAATGATATGAAACAAGTTATTTTTAAATTTATATATAGTAATACTCACTAAAATGTCCATCTACAGCCAATAGAATGGACAATTCTATACAAAGGGATCACTTTGTTTGAATCACAGTAGCATAGTGATAGTTTCATGGTCAATGAAGGGTTCAAGGTTAATAAAAGATTATTAAAGGTGGAGTGTTGTTTAAGGTTAATTTTTCAATAATGTGAAGTGATAAATAAGGAAAAAACATAATGACATAGTAATATCAATGAAAGGTTCACCTACAGCTAATTAAGTGGCTTGAACTTGATTTGTGAAGGAAAGTCTAGCAGAGGTTTGACATGGGTCATTTAGTCGAGTAACTCAAAATGGAATTTATGTGCCTTTAGGAAACCACAATCCTTAAAAAGGGATAAATAATTATTTAAAATATAATCTAAGTGAGGTTTTTAATCCCTAACACTCCTCTAAAGGTACTTTCACACCAAAAAGGATCAATCACAGTTAATTGTGACATAACAATCCACTAGTGTATGGTGAATGTTGATTAGCATTGACCAAGTATGGGTAAGAATCCAATGCCCTAGTGGTTATTAAGTAGTTAGAGATAATAAAAAATTATATAAAAACACTGATAAATATAATGAAGTATCTATCTATAGGTTGGGTGTTTTGGAACAAGTATTATGGTCATAAATTGACTATGTTTTCATGATTATGCCAAGAGAAAGGTGAGTGTTTAAGGTTTTGATGAATGAAAACTCCATGATTACACCTTGTGTGTATTAATAATTCTAAAATAGAAAATAAAAAAGACAATAAGAGTTTTTAAAGAGCAATATATAGTCCATAAGTCATTTTTTACACACAGTCAATGCTTAAAAAGTTTACTTTTAGAATTTTAGAGTTTGAGGGAGCTAGAGGCATCAGTTTAACTTAAAATTTTATGGGTACTCAATACCAAAATAAAACCCAAATATGTTTTTTTCATGATAAAATAGGTAACATATTCTCTATTTTGTTTAATAATTAGGGCTCTTTTAGGCTTGCATAGAGGCAAACAATGGTGAAAATATGACCAAAATGAGTGTTGGGTATCTTGGAAACACTTTGTGATGATTAATAATGATTTAATAATATTTTTTGAGATTTAAATAACATTTATATAGCCCTATGATGATGATAACACACTCATAAGTGTTGGTGATTGGCCATTTGTAGTCAAACCCCATTAGCCTATACTAGGCCTTTTGCCTAAGAGGGGGTCATTTTCACTTACAAGGTTTAATGACCATTAAAAATAATTTAAAAATATTATTGGTGATATATTATATGTTTTAAATCTATTTATCTTTAGAATAAGTCATAAATAAGCCTTTTTGGGTTCAAAATCAAGATAGGGTGCACAGAATGAAGGAATCCACTTGAGAGACCAAGTTTGAATGCTCACCCCATCAAGGAGGTTTATAATGGGACATAAAGGAGTTAGGGGATGTTTTATGGGGTATTATATTTCATATTTGTATAATTTTTTCTCAGGTTGGATGTCCCATTTTTATGAATCATCCTTAAGGGTGAAAACTACCAAAACCCTCCCAAAACCCTGTTTTAAGCTAGTTTGGATTATCAAGTTGGATACCACAACAAATTAAATATTTGATTAATTAAACCTACCATAATTTTAATGGGACTGTCATAGTCTCATTCAAATGGTTTTTTTATGTACCTCCACTTATAGATATTGGGGGAAAATGGTACTTTTTGATGTTTTTAAGATAAAATGAGTGTTCCAAGGAGTTTAGAAAAATTAAAAGTGATGTAAAAGGAATATTAAGACTTTTTTTTACCTTATTAAGATAAATTTTTTTGAATAAATCATCCAAATTTTCCCAAATAGTTCCATTCTTTTGGGCCAGTTAGAAAATGCCTTCAAAAGACAAGTTTTCCAAAGGCCATTTCATGGTTTTGGTACTTTTAGGTGGCTACAAACCATAAATATTTACATCATGGTGGGGGAATGATAAAATTTAATAAAACAATTTTTTTAGGTTTCACAACTATATGATCTCCCAACAACAAAATTTATCTTCTAGGGCTTAAAGGGCTAATTAGGCCTAATTTGGCAAGCTAAATGGTCTAGAAAGCATATCAAATCTTAGATTTTGGCCATGAAATTTTGTATTTGGATGTGGTAGGATACTGGGTACCTATAAAAAGTATTTATTTTACATCATCACTTCCAATTTCTCCTAGATAAGGATCTTTTCAGGAAAAGAGGGCTATAAGGAATACATGGAAAATGCAAGATTTGAGTGTTAAATCAAGATTTTTGAAGTATCAGGTGCTTTAAATCATCTTTAAATAGTTTTGGTGTGTCCTAAATAATCCATAAATGGTGTAAAAGTTCACGTTTGATGCAAATTTGAATAAAACTCCTCCTTTTCCCTCTATTCTACAGTGCAAAATGAACCTTTTAAGGGTTTTGAAGGCTAAATAGGAGCATATAGCCTATTCAAAAGACTTAGATAATTAAAGAATGATATTTCCCAACATATTAAAGGTATTAATAAGTCAAGGAATATTTGTAATGAAATAAGGCTTTGGAAAAGGTCTCCAACAAGTGCAAATAGGACTCTTTATCTTCCAAAGCCCTTATGTAAGACAAAGTCAATTTGTTGAAGGAGTCTTATAACCAAATCATTCCAAGTGTTCAAAAAATAATTCATAATCCTAGATAAGGTTTAAAATAAAATACTTTAAGGGACTTAAATACCTACATCCATTGAATAGACTTTTTTATCAAGGGAGACAAGAAAGCTAAAATCTAAGAGTTGGTGCAAGAATATAAGCACTCTCCAAGTGCTCTAAGTTTGACCAAGCATTATTAAAAAGTTAATAAGTCCCCAAAAAATATAATAATATATTTTACATTCCACTTTATTAATGACATATATTTTATAAGGTGTAAATTCTACGTAGCACTTTTGGAGGAGTTCTTTGAAAGGACATTATCCTAATTTTGAGGCTCTTGACTCCTTTCTCCTCTCTCTTAATTTTCTATATGTAAGCCAATTTTTGGAATTAAAAATGATCCTTAACCTTAATTATGGTAATACCATTCTCATAAAACATTTTTTCTTTCTTCTTTTGATGAATAATATAAAATTCATACCTCTTCAAAGTTGGATTTAGTGTATTTTCATGGTTTGTTGATAAATGAAAGTGATAGTTATTGCTTCCTCTCATATTGTAATTTATTTCATACCTATTTTTAGGTTTAAATATCATCCTTTTAGGTTACATAGTGTGATCTAATCATTTTTTTGTATCTCAAGTGCAATATTTCTTTAGTGTCTTTGAGAGACCTATTGAACAAGTGCCCTAGATCATGCATCAAGCTTGAGCCTCTATGTAAAATATTGATGTTTGGAGACTTAAATTTGAGAATTTTAATAATATTTATGTCCTTTTTCATCCTCTTAGTGAATATTACATAAATTAAGGTCATATTTTGGTGTATCACCCTAGTTAGATAGGTTTTCCTTTCAGTTCACCTTCTTCCCTGTTTCCTTACAAGTTGGTAGTGTAGAGTAGGGATACTAATTGATACATCAAGGGGAGATAGCCCTTATAATCTAGAGATTCAATCCACCTATAATACCAACCATAGCCTAGGATTGTCTCCATGTTATTTTAGACTATAAAGGCCTAAAAATGCCTTCACAAGGGTACAAATTTAGAAGATAACAGTAACTTGATAGGTGAAGTCTACCTGAGAGAGGTTTGTGATGGACTCATCAAGAAAATAAAGAGGAGGAGGTTGATTTCTTGATAAGGGTGTATAAATTTATTGGGTTGGCATCACTCTGAGAGTTGGGAGATAAAGTGATGAATGGATTGGATCTTCCCCTTAAAGATATAGATTTATTTGATGTGAGAAGGAGGAGGCATGTTGAGGATTGCTTTTATTTTGGCTAGATATAATTCTATTCCTTGATGGGAGATAATAAAGCCAAAGATTTTTCCTAATAAGACTCCAAAAATACACTTCTTTGGGTTAAGATAGACATGGTAATAGATGAGTCACTCAAAGATAATATCGAGAATGACCAAATGATCCTTACAAAATTTGTATTTTTTAGGGAGGTCATCAACATAGTCTCTGATGATTTTGTGGACAAGGTCATGGAAGATGTAGGTCATAACATGTTGTTAGGTTACAACAATGTTATTTAGTACAAAAGGCATGACCCTATAATATAAAGTCCCCCATGGGGTGATGGAGGTAGTTTTTTGTTGATATTTGGGGCTAATTAGGATTGATTGTAACTTGAGAATCCATCCATGAGAAATAACATCTCATGGCCAGTTGTAAGATCAACTAGTTGGTTAATGTTTGGTAGAGGAAAGTCATATTTTAGGAAAGTAAGGTTGAGGTCAAAAAAGTCCACATAGATATGTAGTCCCCCTATGGCTTTGGTGATATGCATGATGCTAGAGACCCATTGGGGTGATTAATGGGTTGAATGAAATTAATGGATAAGAGATGTTAAATATCTTCTTTGACAAGGAGGGATATTTATGGGTGCATTCATCAAAGTTTTTACCTAATGGTCTTGGCATCATGGTTGGTGATTATGTTATGGGTAATGATGGAGGGGTTTTTTTATAGCATGTCACTATAATACCAAGTGAATGCTATGATATGGTCTTAAAGGAAGGAGGGGAAGTCTCAAAGCTCCTAAGAATTTAGTGATTAGCCAATTTTGACAATGTGGGGGTTGTTCAGAATGCCCAAGTTGATATTTATGGTGGATTCATTTAATATGGTCAAAGTCTTAAGAGGAAGAGATTTGTGGATAGAAGAATATAGTACACCAAGATAGGTGATAACAAAATCATCATCCTGATGTTGGATGGTATTAATGTTAGGAGAGTCATCTCCTATCATCTTGAGATGGGATAGAGGGATGGTTATGGTCACCCTATCCTTTTTATAAGTTAGGGGTCTAAGGATGATCATGTCAATGAAAAAAATGTTAGTGGGGATGATGTAATAATCCTTATTTGTCAATGGCAGAGTGGATGGTGGGGTTGGGATTTTCTCATTAATGATGGTAATAGGAGGTGGATTGGTTTGCTGTTTAGGTGGCATGAAACTGAGGCCATGATTTTCATGAGGTTTTTGGGTTTTTATTAAAAGTAACTCATGTGGCCTATGTTAATATTGATAGAGGATAAATCCATTCTAAGCACACCTATAGAGGTATGTTTTGGAAAACTCTAGTTTATCTAGGTAGGATAAGCTAGAGGTGAATAGTCAAGGTGAAAATGAGGTGATAGAAGTGTCAAGGGGTTTATCAAGTCCCACATAGATGAAATTAGTTTATCAAGTTGAGGATCTAAAATAAATAATGGTTCTAATATTAGGGTCATAACCAAGTTGATGGTCAAGTCTACCATACTCTTGGGGAGTAGGGAAAGAATCAAGGGTGAGGAGGTGATACTCTCCCAATGAAAGACACTAGAATGTGTATTCTAAAGGGTTTGTTATAGGGATTTGGGTAGAAGGAATGGAAAAACTAGTGGATGTTTTATTGGTAGAAGGAGATGGTGTTTCATCTTTTATTGGTGAAGGTTTGTTAGGTAGAGGAAGGAGAACATCATTGCTTTTGTATGTCATATTTTAGGATATAAAGGGATTGGGGTTAGATTGTATGGTAATAAATTGACCTTCATGATCAAATTTAATGCATAGATGTAGAGTGGATGGCACATAACCCATGTAATTAATAAAAGGGCATCCCAAAAATACATTGTACTAAAACTCTCCTTCCACTACATACAAAAGCTCAAGAATCATGTGGAGTCTTAGGTAAATGTGAAGGATGACAATTCCCAAAGTCATAGCCATGATATCATTGAATAATCAAGGTACTGGTGAGATTTTTGACATGATTTTCTTAGGTAATTTGAGTTCGTTGTAGGCATGGGAGGAGATGATGTTAATACTAGCTCCCCCATCAATCATAAACCTATTTTCTACAATTTTGGTTGATATAAATGGTAACAAAGAGAGGTGTATTTGGGTCATTTGGGTGGATAGAGGGTATTTTCAAATCCTTGAAGGTAATAAAGTTGGAAATGTGAAGAGATTTAACAAAGGCTACTAAAGGTTGTGGGTCTTTCACTCTAACCTCTATAGATTATAATGCTTATATCATTACTTGGAAAGGGTGGGTGAGGTATTGATCATTTCATACAAACTCATCTTCACTAGCATTTGGTGAAGCTATTTTATAACTATGTGTTGGATTGACTTAGATGGATTAGAATGAAAGGGTCCTTAGATGGACACTTTGGGTTTGGATAATGGTGAAGGCACTTGTTGTCTAGGTGGTTGGGTGGAGGAAGATGGGTATGTCCATGGAATGGACACATTTATCTTCCCCTTATCCTTTGGTTGAGCCTCTGATCATGTGACCACATGGATATTATGGATTGGGGGAGGAGTCAAGATAGGTGTTTACTTTAATTCCTATTCACTATGAGATGAGAGTGGAGGGATAGGTAGGTGTTGGTCAATGGTTGTCGGTTCTTGGATTGATGTCAAGCTCATAGGGGACTCATCTAATAATAAGTCATCCTCATGATACAACTAATGGGATATCACTTAGAGAGCTTTGTAGTTCTTTGTGTTATACCTAGGTGTCTTATGATATGAGCATACTAATTTGTCATTTTACCAAGATGGTTTAGGACTATGTACATCAAATGGTTGATTGGTGGAAAGGTTAATCAAGATGTTTACAATAGCCTTTTGAGAATGGTAGAGTAAGACTCAAATAATGGTGGCAGAGGCATGGAGGTCTTAGGCTTGGTAGTTGGGGTGGAAACCTTTTAGGAGTGGTTTTGATGGCCAAATAATTAAGTAAATGGGTATTCTGGGTAGATGGTTTTGGTTTTGGTAGAGGGGTTGAGGGTTTGGGTTTATAAGGTGGTGGGGTAGATGTTTGGGAGATAAGTGGTTTGTTTATAGCTAGTTGGGAGAGAGGAGGTATGTTCATGGGTGGCTTGGTAAAAATAGGTGTGGATGAAAGTAAAATCTATGGTGTAACCAAAAGTGGTGGTTGGATTTTGACTAAGATGGTTGGTTTTCAAACTAAAGTAGAGGTATGGGGCCTTAAAATAAAGGGAAAAGTGGAGAGGGAAGGCAGAGTTTTGGTTTTTGGGTTCTTAAGTGGTTTTACCTTTTTGTTGGATTAGTTTGGGGTTTTTTTGGTAGGTTTAGTGGGTTTATGTCCAAATTTATTGATGGGTGAGTAATGTTGTGGGTAGGAAATGTGCCAAGGTTCATGGTGGGTTTAGTTATAGTGATAGAAGATGATTTGGTGACTTTAGGTGAGTTTGGTTTTGGGGGTGTTGTAATGGTCTAATGGGTAGAGGTGTTTGATGGTTGGGTTGAGGTGATACTTCATTTGATAGTGGAAAGGGTAGGTTGTTCTAACAAAGAGGGCTCCTTCTTGGTTTTATATGGGAGTCCAAGATATTTACAAAAGGTGGGTCAATCCAAGTTAGGGTCAGATATGAATTCTAAGTTTTTAACTAGTTTGGAGAAGGGTTTACAGATGTGTCTAAATCCATTGGTAGTGGATTCAAAGGATATACCCAAAGTTTGAGGGGGAGCAATGATTTCCTCATCCTTTTTCTAATCAAGAGGTTCTAATATCTGGGGAGGTAACTCCTCAGTGGGAGGTGTAGGAAAAGTGGTTTCTTCCTTAGGAGTGATCACTAAAGGAAGAATGGATTGTTGTATGATTGAAGAAAATGATAAAGTGAGAAGGGTCTCCTCATATGATGTGAATATCAAAGGAGAGGTTGGTGACTCCACTACCTTAATAAGTGGAGTGGGGGAAGAGGTGGTTTAGTCGATGGTCTCCTTAGCAATGAGTTCTCTAAGAACCATATGATAGTATGGGCATTATGGGTATGAGAAGATTCTACTTTGTTTTTACTATTGGAAAAAGGGGTGTGGTCAAGAAATGATTGTCTGAAGATGTCAAGTGATTGGTTTAGGGGCACATTAGGGTTATCAAAGACAAGATACCCCTTGTTAATAAGGGTTTGGATAATGTTCTTGAAGGTGTTACACCTACTAACATCATGTCCAATGACTCGATGGAAGGTGCACAATTCACTATCATTATACCAACTAGGTGTAGGATGAGAAGAATCAAATTGTTGTAGAGGTTTGATGGGGGAAACTATATGATATTGGATTTTAAAAATTTCTCCAAGACTAAATAATACAACCTCCAAGTAGAGTGAATTATTTTCTAGGTTTTATGGTTTGGGTTTTTCGTGTTTTGATTGGAGGAGTTAAGGGAGTTAGATTGGTTGTGGAGGGGAGGTCTTAAGGATAACCACATTCATGGTTCCCTTATTTTTGGAGTTAGTGTTGGTTTGATTATTTGGTTTAGAAGAGGAGGCCTCATTTGATTTTAAGGTAGAGTTTTTATTTCTCAAGTTCAACTTAGTTTGGGGTTGTGTATCCCCATAGTTGTAAGGTAGGTTGAGTTGGGTTTGGGTAGGTAGAGCATATGGGTAGCTTATGGGGGGTCAAGAAGCTATCACATACTAGTATGTGGTCATGGGTGGTTGGGATGATGCCACATATGAATACATGAAGATATGTGGTTGGGTGGAAGGTAGAGGTACATACCCTTGTGGGTTAGGGATGTAGCTTGGGTTTGGAGTGATGGGTACATGTTGAGAGATCAACATAGGTTGAGTAGGAGGTATGGTTAGGTAAAATGATGGAGGGTAAGTTATCACTTTGGTATTGATGGGTAGAAGGGAAGAAGGTATGGGAACCACCAAAATATGAAATGGAGTAGAGGTAGGTAGGTTGGAAGTGAGAGAAATGGTGGTGGCACTAGAAGAGGGTACTCCTATAGTAAGGGAGGTACCAGTGTCCAAAGGTTAGGTTACTCTTTTACTAAGAGGGTTAGTAGTTAGGGAAGAAGGTGTTTGGATGTAGTTTGGTTGCATGGGTTAGTTCTAAATGGTAGTATTAGTGGGGTTATTAGTAAAGGATGATACTTGGGTGACTAAAGGTTGTGTAGAGATGGTGGATGTAAAATAATCACCCATAATGTGGGATAACATGCCATAAGGTTAGTCAATAGGTAGAATCGAAGTAGGGGTATAATGAGATATGGTGTTAAGGTAATGCTATTAGGATATTGGGTTGTTATCCAAAAAGGTGGTGAAGTTTGCATCACCTTGGGAAACCATCTGAGGGATGATATGACTTTCATAAGGATGAGGATAACTATCTGCATCTGAGATGTACTCCATGGATGAAAGAGAAGAGGGAGGTGGATGATTAGGAGGTGGGTCCTAATTTACTTGGTTTCTTAGTTGTTGCCTAGTTAAAACCATGCTAGTGAAGAAAGAAGTAAGAGTATAAATAATCTCACAACTCAAATAAAGAGAAGACAAGAAATAATAAAGGAAAATAAAACACACACTAGAGTACATTAAATCCTAAGGTTATTTTTAGTCTCTCTTATGGCTTATGCCTTAAGCTTTAATAATTATGTGATCCAAATTAGCTTGTAGAGAAAGTACTAGAAAATAACTTAATGGTTAGTTTTAGGTTATGTTTAGACTCTTAAAGGGATATATATTAGATAATAGTATGTGGCTTGATATTGGGACCTACCCCCTTTGTTGATAAGGGTGTCAGGTGCTTAACCAAGATATACTAATTACCAGAGATTATACTCAACTAGAAAGTGGAGTTGGTTCTCTCCTTGGTGATGAAATCTAATTAGGATAGCCAAGAAAGGTGACCACTAAGTAATAAAATCCTAGTCAGGCCTTATGTTAATGTTTGATTCTTATTGAGATGTAAGTGGTTTAGTCTTGTGTTTTTGACAAAAGTGAAACTATGATTGATTAATTTTTCTTTAATTAAGATATATGAGATAAAATAATAAAAAAAAAATGTATGTATTCAATTTTAATCCCAAAAAGAAATTTTGATTTTGTTGTATGAGTAGAAAACAAGAAGAAGAAGCACCTAGATGAAAATATGAACCCAAGAAAAGAATCAAGGGTCCCACTGGGTGTGCCAAAATGTTTTAGAGAAATTTTTATTATGTTCTTTGGAAAGAAGAGAAAAGAAAATCAAGAAGGGTATGGTAGAAAAACCTAATATGTTCTACACACATTGAATCAGATGGTTATATATACTCCTATTTGGCTTGAGAGGAATGACCTATAGATAAGAAAACAATAAAATAAATGGTTGATTAGTTATATAATAGGGTGGATTACCTAGCAAGCTATATCCAAGAAGCACGAGCTTCCTTGGAGGCTATCAATCCACATTATTAGAAAATCAAGTTTTGAAAGATAAAGTACTTGCATATAGCACATAAAATATTGAAATAAAATACAAGAAGTTCTTGATAAAAGAATAGATGAAATTGACTAATTATAACATTAATCAAGTTAGTACTAATGCTAAATACATTGGGTATAGTTCATAAAATAGGGTAGGGTTTTGTGATTAAGTAGACGGTCTAAAAATTGGATTTGGTAGGGGTCTAGTGGGTGGAAATTTACACAGTGACCATTAGTGGTTGGGGTGACCATCGGTGGTTAGGGTAACTATCAATGATTAGGGAAACTGTGATGGTTGGGATAGATTATCAGTGGTCAGAGTGACCATAGATGGTTATTATGGGTTAGGTCTAGTCAAGAAAAAGGCTATTTAGATGAGGTCATAGAATGAAACTCTAAGAGATGGGTTTAGTCTAGGTTGATTGTGAAATAGAAACAAAGTATCTAAATGATTGAAAATAGATACTTAACTTGTTGGTTGTTGGTCTGATGAATGGTTGAGGTAGTTGGTGATATACTCATTAATGGAGTTTGGGGCAATTTTGATAAAGTAACGATACCTGGATGTTGGTTGATGGATGGTAGCACTTCAGATCTCTATCACACTTGCTAGTCCATTGGTTTTTTAGGTGAATTACCTACCAAATAAATTTTTATATGATAAGCTCTTGATAGTTACAGATCCCTTTTCACTTTCTACTTCTCTCTTTTTATATAAAAAAGAGGTGGAAGTGTAGGTTTTAGAGAGGTTAAAATATATTTTCTAATTTTAACTCAGACATGAATTTATCCACACATGGATAATGGACAAGTTAATTATAAAAAATTAAGGTGGTGTGATGTGGTAGTTTAGTGGTTCAAGTGGTGGAAACCTGACCGTTGGTAGTCAGGCCTAACCATCGATGGTTAAGGTGACCATCTATGGTTGAGGGTCCAATTTAAAGTTTGGTAAAAAGTGGGTTAGTGTGACTTAGGTTTGGTTTTTGTTCAAAAGGTCATGGTTGGTCCCTAGAGGGTCTAGGGATGTTTCAACACTTGGAACCATAGTGTGCAATTTTCCAATGTCTACAATGATAGATGATCAAATTTTATAGCTAAAATTTAACCCCTATAAATAATACTTATCTCATACCCTATTCACACTTATGGGAGTTGCAACATATTGATATGATTCATTCATAGCAAATAAATACAAATTATAAAATATTGGTGACAAATTATATTATGTAGATAAAATAAAGGAAACAATGACATAATATGAGCATATGATAAATGTGAAACATAATTTTAATGATATTACACATCAATCCCAACTAAAAATAAAGATAAATAAGTCTTAGACAAAAGAGAGATAATATAATTCATTAAATAATTTGAGTTGTCAAATTATAATATTCCAATAATATTAAAATTAAAAGGACTCTAAGATCATAGTACAAGATTATAATTGATTCTTGACCACAATCTCATGACATTTCCATCTATTTGAATCAATTCATGGGGTGTATTTTAAATAAAAATGTGAAGTATATTATAACTATCATAGAATGATGGGACATGATATAGATCACAATGAAGCATTGCAAAAATAAATTCAAAAAATATAATGACAAAGATATTATGTAAATTTTACAAGAACAATAAGAATAACTAATATCAAAATGAATATCATAGTTTTTGTAATAACTGTTTTCCTCTATTTTTTTACTCAACATTTCATATCACCACCCATGATAAATAGAATTCCCTTGATGAAGGATTATAGGTGGTGATACGAAAGGTCAAGTAAAAAATAAAAGAACATAATTATTCCAAAAGCTATAATATTCTTTTTTATAGAATATGAAAGAATAAAATATCAAATAATATCAAATTATATATAGATGAAAACTAAAACAACAATGTCTATAAAATATCTTCGACAAGAACCATTGATTATCAATATATTTATGGAAGGTGAATACTACAAAAATATTTAGATTGGTGATAATAGATAACATCCCGTATGCATTGTTATAGGTTTAAACTAGTTGGGACACAACACTATAGAATTATAGTTCAACACATAGTGGCCATAACCTCTCAGATATATATTTTTACCAATTAAAAGTGGGCTAAAGGTGGTAAATACACCCATATTTATCATGCTTCCTAAAATTAGAGTTTCACTCAAATTAAGATAATAATAATTGAAATAGAACTAGTATCTCAATTTTTCACATGAAGAAAGACTAATTATGATTTGACATGATGATGATGATGATGATGATGATGATGATGATGATGATGATGATGATGATGATGATGATGATGATGATGATGATGATATAGAGGCACTATGTTTAGAATCAATATAATATACATAAGTGGATGAATCAAAACCAAAATAAAAAAATAAATACAATTATATAACCTCAAGGACAAACCTAGATATGAAAATTTTGACACTAATAAAAATGGTCTAATTTTAGATACATGATTTAAAATTTCAAATATTATAAAAATAAAAAATCAAATAATCAAAAAATTCAAAAACATTCAAATATTTAAAAATACAAAATCAAAACTTGAGCATGACACAATGGCTAGTTTAAATTTTTACATATGTTATTTATCATATGTTTTAGTATATGTCATATTATTTATATACACACATGAATTCCATGGTATCTTCATGGTATTTATGGCATACAGGTTACATATGGACATATAAATGTTGATTTTTCCTCTACCTAGTGATCACAGTAGGGGTATCTTGTTCCACACTTTTTAATATTATAGGTTATATATTTCTATGGCATTTTTACCATGTCGATCCATCCATATTACTTACACATGCCTTATTATTTACTCATTTCTTACATAGTGTCACTTGATATGTCATTTTACCATGATATGGCATTGATACATATATACAATATAAACTAGTTACTTATTCTATGCTCCACTGATGTTGTTACTATTTTACATGATAGATTAATGTGTGTGAATATTTTTTGTGGTCCTTGGGATTACATGATGTGACATACATTGATGTCCATTTTTCATGACATTTTTATAGCATCCTTCATTTAGCCTTTCACCTTGATTGTTGTGATATATTATGTCTTTTGATGTGGTCATTTGGCCTCTATGTGACAACTAACACTTGAATTTGATGAGTTTGATGACATTGAAGGGTGCCATGATTTATATCATGAATTATTACTTAGAATTTATATTAATAGATACTTATAATAAATGATTCATTTATATATGTATCTATACATGACACTTACATGACTTGCATTCCATATGTTATATATATGCCTTGATTAATGCAAATATTACTATGATGACATACTCTCCACACGATTAAATGATATTACATGAAATTATCTTTATACATGACAAGTGACTTAAAGGATAAATCCCCCATATCAAAAGGGGACATTACAATAGTATTGTGTTAGAGACATAAGCCTCCATGAGCAAAAAATTAGAACATAGTACAAGTTTAAAATATTCATAGATTCAAATGGTTCATTTATTAGATTGTATTAGATACATTATAGAGATTGGAAAATTTATAAAAAATACATGGGAATATGCTATGTATATATATTTAATTTACAAACACTTAATCAGATATTTATATGCAATTATGTGCATATACAAGGGCATATTCATAAAAGTTTAAAAAAACATAATTTTATAATTACACATTCACATTAAATTTGGGATATAGGTTCTCAGATTCAACATATAGATTTATGGTTCATGATATTGGTTCATGCACATATACAACATAATTATATTTGAATGGAATTTTTTTGTCATTCCACTTCACACTTATCAAAACCTACGTACATGATGTGGGCATGAACATTGCTCATTAACTTTCAATCATGATTATTTATTTTTACATGGATCAAAATTGATCAAACTGCAAAAAAAAATCACATTTGAATCTATAATCCATATGAAATGGTTGATTCATTTATTATAAAACCTTGCATGATTAGTTTCATCGTTTACATATAAAACATTTTCATTTGGAGTTGAACCTTGTTTGGTCTTTTTCATACATAGTTATTTGGTTTAGAATAAATTGTAATTATCCCCATGTACACAAGGGTTGGGACATATTTACTTCCCAACTTAGTATCTATTGATGCTTGAAAGTGTATCATAGGGTGGTCTAGAGTGTCTAAGAGACACTACTCATTTCTGAATTCAAAGAATTTCATACATGAGTTATAGGTTTTGATATTCAAGATATTTATGGTGGAATAACAATAGAACAAGTGAACTATTTCAAAATATTTATAAAGTTTGGTTGTTGGGAGTAACTATGGATTACTAATTAACCTTTAAAAATAAGATTAATCTAAACTAAATGAAGTGAATTATTCTCAAAGAACTAAATCTAAGTCTAAGATAAGATGGATATTCACAATGAAGCTAATCTAGAGTGAATGGATCAAAGAAAAAGCAAAAGGAAGGGTAAGTTAGAGAAGGAACACATTCATGTTTCTGATCCTTAACATAGATATTATGACAAAGTTCAAATATCATCCAAATATGTACTTAAAACCAATGTATAACATGAAATAACATAAGCTCAAATCCTAATACACATTAAGAGAGCATATGAGGAAATGAAAGAATGCAAATAAGAACTTGATTTAATTTGAAGATTTACCCCTATAGGTAAATAAAATAATCACATCCACAAGAAAAGCATAGAAAATGAAATAAACCTAAGAAATTTTAGTAAACCTAGTATTAGAACAAGTTAACAACTCTACATTTGGAAAGTGCACATCAAGAATCAATAAGAACCATTCAAATCTAAATTGTAAACTAGACAATTGAGTGAGAAGACATGATACAATTCACACAAATAAATGAGACAAAATTTTCAAAATTATCTATCTATATTAAATTACTCTAAAATTAGCACAAGTATTCTTGCTCAAAACCTCCCATTCTTATAATGGATAATACCTATTTATATAGATAATTCATGAGTTATGTTGGTCAGCCATGTCAAATTATAGTAGTACAAGTGTTAGGGATAGTTGTCCCTTATACATATTCATAGAATAGTCTAGACACTTCCTAATGGATTGACCTATATGAAATGTAATTTATAAGTTTCACATGCCTTTACAAAATAATATTCTCTTTTAAAAATATTATACATATTAAGTTACAAAAGGAATATTCATAAATCAACTAGTTTGGTCTTGAGATCCCTTTGATGTTAAAGTGCCCTATTATTGCTATTGACAGATATTCATTGCCTTAGCATGTTGATTATCTATTTAATTCAAAATAATAACATGATTCATGAAGATTTCATCCTTTTGATATTCTAGGTCTCTCAATTATTTATCATCCTTTTCCATGGCTTCTTTAACACTCCTTGCATTCCCTATCCTTTCTTCAACATTTAGGATCATGCCTAAGATCCTACTATTGTCATCCCTAGTCCTTCCTTGGATCTAGTTTCTCACTTCATGAATGAACTTAGTAGATCTTACCTTGAATTATTCATTAGTGATTATATCTATCTGGATGATTAAAGTTGGGTCAGTGATCATGCTCCCAAGTATTCATTAGTGATTATATCTATCTGGATGATTAAAGTTGGGTCAGTGATCATGCTCCCAAGTATTTACTCCATCTTATTTATTAACTGCTTCTCATCTTTATGAAGGTCCTCCAATTTCTTAAACCATTTGCTTAGACCCTTGATCTTGTCTACCAAAATTTCCATGGTGATATTTAGGTGAGACAAGTTAATTTTTTAAAATTCAAGAATTTGATCATCTATCAAGATACTGATCAAGTTCTTTATTTTGATGCTTAAGTTTTGCCATTGGTGGACTAGATTCATAGCCATATTACTCTATTGGCTCACCACATTCTATTTAGATTTTAGTGATTTCAAAGATTTGAACATATCAAACAAATGTGCTTTAAACATCTTTATCAAGGCTTCTAGTACTGAAAATATAGCTTGCTTTTCCAAATTCTCTTTCTGTTGTTGCATGCCTTTGAGGATAGCATGAAATTGTGCTAACTATGCTTGGGCTGATTCAAGCATGTTCTCCTAAAAAATAGGATTCCCATTGGGATTTTATCATATAATTGGAGTCAAATTAATCGAAGGTTATACTTTCTAGAAAGTAATCTCCTCTCCACTAACCATGACCTTCTTCTCTACTACTCTCTACAATCTGGTTGTCTTTAGGTTAAACTTGACACCAATTGAGGATTGTGTTACCTATAGTACAAGGATCTCCATTTTTACTCCACTTGGTTCTCCTAGGCAGCCAATATTCTTTCTTCCTTGTCTTGTAGTGAAAATATCCATGGCTTCAGTTCATCATGTTCAAGGATGTTGATGGCTTGCATCATAGCCCAAGGATGGTGCCTAGTGGGGACTTTATGAAATTTAGGTCCATAAATGAATCACTTTAAAATAGATGGTCCATAAATTAGGTTCTCTTTACTAAATAAATTGAACTCACTTAAAGGATGAGTGAAAGTCACTTTGGGTTTCTTATTTTTTGAAATAATGGCTAGCTCAATGTTTTTATTTGGAGGGGTGGAAATAAGACCTAGATCCAATACTTCCTTACCCTTTTCCTCCTTTGTTTCCTCCATTTATTCATCATTTGATTCATAGGCACTGGATAACATTTTCAAGGAATCCTCAATAGTCTCATTGGGGTCTAGGGATACCATGTGAATCTCCTCAACATGTGATCTTTTTTGTTTTACCTAGGTTGAAGATGATGTAAAATCATCAAGCCTTCTTTCATCTAGTCTCTGATCAGTGTGTGTCTTAGGTTTGTGATCTATTTATGGTTGATATGATGGAGGTATAGTAGGTGCACTAATAAAAAAATGGTATTTCCTAAGCCTAAGTTACCACTTATATCTCCTTTCTAGTTCCTCTCTAGTCTAGGATTAGGTCTAAGGTTATGATCCTTTAACCTCTTTGTGACCTTAGAGTAGCTAGATACCTTGGTATAAATGGGATAATAAGCACCAAGATGATGATCATAGGGCACACTTAGAATATTTTTGATCCTTAAATTCTCCTTGACCCTCCCATAAGGGTCCCACTATTTTAGCTCATCTATTTATAAGTTGAAAGAAGTCTTATGTTTAAAGGCTACCTTAGTGTTGTCCCATTGTTTGAAAATGGTCTTGCCAATAGTGATGGGGAAGTTATGGAGGAACCCTTTTCTCTTGGTCCTAAAAAAGACCATCTATACCATGAAATAACTAATATGCTACTTTTTACTCTGCTATCTTGTCAGGGACATGGATGGGTATCCTAAGAGGAGTGCACTGGGTTTTCTCAATTCTAACAACTATATAATTTGGGTATAACCAAATACCACCCATAGCTTAAACATAATTCATGATTAATAGGTTAACTCTCTACATGGGATGACCAATTATGGCCTCACTAAGGGCTAGATAAAAATAATCACATATGAATTGGATGTGATCCCTATAATTGAATATATGCAACTTGGAATAGTACTCTAAAATAGTTTGTGTTCCACTAAGTGACCACTCCCTTTGATTTGGGATCTTGGTAGTGGAACAAAGATCATCCAATAGGTATGACATCATGTAGAAATGGGTTCTCTTCTTCTACTTGATGACATAAGTTTGTTTACTCAAATAAATGATAATTATTTCACTTAAGGGATGGGTAATTTACTCTTCAATCATGAAATAGATAATTGGCACTTAGACATGATCAATCATGAAATAGATAGTAGACACTTTCTTTTCCTCCTCTCTGGTGATGGTGGGCTAGTTTTCAATGGTCTAAAATGGCTTCAACCAATTGTTATCTCCCATATTTATAGTAGTGGGGTTAAAATCGATGTCTTTGAAAACCCTTCCTTCCATGTCTAAGGTCAAATACAATTCCATGTCCTCATTTGAGATACTCCTTTGAGATTTCATGGATGTAATTTTGATCGAATAGATCACCAATGGCCTATAATGTAACTTTAGACTAGATTATCCTTACACAAAAAATACTTTAAATCCTTTTAGCTTGATTTCAATGAACACAAAGTCAAATTAGGGCTTTTGTATATACTATGGTCTTTTATAGTTCAAGCAGGTACACATAGATATTTAATGGTGAAAACATAGTTTGAATTGAGAGATTTATGACTTAGATTTACATTTAGATATTATATTTATACCTTTTCCTTTTTGGGTCCATGAAATCTCTAAATGTAACTTTTCACTTAGGTGGCCCCACCATATCACATAGCTCATTAATATTTAAAAAGTCATCATTTATCTTTTAAAACATGTGTCAACATCTCATTAGGTCTCAGCTTTTTAAAAAGTCTACCTTACCTCATACCATTGATTTGAATCTAAGAGGTCAAGTGATATTTGACGATTTTATTCTTGGCATTAAAGATTATGTCATGTGTTACTTTTTTGGGTCTTCACCATGATTTTAGTTATCATTTTACTCCTAGGCCAATGTCTTTGCACCATGTGGAAACTTATCATTCATCCTTGGGATCTATTTGAAAATTTAACATTCAATATGCACCATTAGATCTTGGTTGCATAGATCAACATGTGTCATTGATTTGGATACTTTAGGTTCTATCCTTTGCTTCATACACCATTGATTTTTTAACATAGTCTCCATGATGGTGATTCTTGTCACCTTCGTACTCTTCCTAGGGCTTAGTTGAACTTTTGACTTAATGCTCACCATTGATCAAAATGTGTATGCTTGGCCATGTACTATCGATCTTTGAAATATTTCTCAAGTTTTAAGTGTCCATTATGTGCATGACACTTGTCATCTCTACACTTTCTCACAAGGTTTGTTAACATTTTAACCTTGTGCCATTAGATCTACTTTGAGTATATTAATGCATACCATTGGATCTTGATATATGAAGTTGGACATGATTGGTTAATTTATTTACTTGTAGGATCTTTGACTTATTGATGCCTCTCTCACCATAGGATCATCCTTACCCACTCAAACATGCATCATTGATCTTGGTACTTGAATTTTGACTTTGTATGGGTCCCCAAAAACCATAGATATTTTGCTTGAGCCCTGATATCCTGACACTTGTCATCCTTTTGTTGGTCCCTTCTATTCTTATAGACAAAACAAAACAAAATAAGGCTCAGGGAACATATAGGACTTAGGATAAAATATTTAACCTAAGGTTTTGCTCACATTATTAAATGTGATTAACAACCTTAGGGTGAGATTTTAGACTAAGTTTAAAATATAATAAAAGGACCTTAAATTTAATTATCCCATGAAAATAATAAAATAATTAAGGGGGTATTGGGTCATAAAGAACTTAGCATTAAAATTTTAGACTAAAGTCTTATTCATGTTAATAAACATAAACAATATATTTGGATAAAATATAAGCTAATTTTTAAGAAAATAAAAAGTGTTCCCATGTAGTTTCTAAATAAAGTGACCCTATGTAAATTTGAATTCAAATTTAAAAATATTAGTCTAAAATAATTAGACTAAGGGTTTCTATATGTTCAAACATAAATTCAATTAAGAAATTAAGAGCCAATGACTAATTGAAGGGTTAATTTATCATTAAAGCTCAAAACCCTAGACATTGTCCATAATGTTGAGACTACATTAAACCTAAAACCTGTAAACACAAAAGAAACCATTAGCAACATTAGGCAAAATAAGATAAGGGTCAAATGGAGACATATGAGCTAAGATAGATGAGAACTAGGTGTGGATGATCTTCAAATAAAGGACTCTAATTAAGTGGCATTTTTAACTCAAAGCATAAATTTGCAACAAAATGAAACAAGGGTCCCAATTTTCAAAAATGGAGGTATGTTGACTTCAACAAATGGCAAATTTTGAGGAAAACATTTCCAAATGTTAGAACTTAGATCCTCTAGTTTAAACTAATAACTAGACTAATCATTCCATATGATCAAGCACCATTATTGAGATTGACTCATGATCAAAATAAGTCTTACACATGTAGAATTAGGTTTAAAACACCAAAACTTAGTCATGTTTTGTGTGTACTATGATTGCTTAACTGATTGCTATGGGATTTAGAGGAAGACTTCCATATTTCATAACCTTGATCATTAACACTGACTTATATCATATTTATATGTTCATTAAAGATCATGCTTTATAAATAGGGAAGGCTTGAGCATTGCTCTGCTACTAGTTAGGTGTCCATATCCCTAAAAGAGATACATTTGGCTCTAGTCTAGGCCTTGATCCACTTCCATCTAGGCATCTATAGCCCTAGTGGAGGTTACCCAAATCACCTTCACCTAGAAAGCTTTAGATTTTCAATAAAGCTCTTATTTTTGTATTTATATATATATATATATATATATAATTTTATTTTCCAACAAAGGTTCCCAAATGTTTGACCTTTAGTCAATCATATTTGGTCATGAACTTCTTCCTAGGCAATAATGTTCTTTAGGTATTAACATGACCTCATCTTAATAATCCAAAATTTTACTCAACATGTTTAATACTTATTATAACTAGGTTTAAATTAGAATAAGGATTAATATTTTAAGGAATAATTGATCTAGATACCAATCTTTACCACTTTCTCCAAATCATAACATCAAGCTCACATTTATATAATCCATGATCAACCATTGGTTAAGGTTCATACCTTCATTCTTGGTTTGTTGACCTTTGAGTAACTACATGCATTGGAGCTTGAGGACTATCTTAGAAAGATGTATTGAAAGCAAGGAAACAAAACAAAGGAAATGAAACATACAACAAGTAAGCCAATAAGAAATATGAAAAAAAAAATTTACATGCACTACGTAGAAGTAATAAATAGGAAAATAAACCTAATCTAATCCTACTTATTATAAATCTAACAAGTCTTATAGGTTACTCCATATGGACTTGGGGTAGAGCAATAGATAATTAGTGCTTGAGACATTGCCCATTTATTGGCAATGTAAAATCCACTCCTTACAAGTCTTGATCTTAAAGGTGTTGTCTCCTAGTATCTCAATAATCTAGTAGGGGCTAATCTATAAAGGTGTGAATTTTCCATGCTTTCCATTAGGTTTAGATTCTTTATCCCAAAGAATAATTGAGTTTCCTTATCTAAACACCTTAATTTTGGAATGTTTATCAAACCATCTCTTCACTGTGGTTTGGTGCATGCTAAAATCGGTAAAGACTTCTTTTCTTTCATCTTCCATTTGAATAATTTCAAGTAACCTTGATCTTATAAACTCTTGATCCTCTCCTTCCATGTACTCTTGCATAAACTTGTAGGTTGAAATATTGAGTATGATGGAGAATATAGTTTCTTGACCATATACAAGCATAAATGGTAATGATTTTAGATCTTTCTTAACTCTTGTTCTATAACCCAAAGGGCATACTTGAGTAACTTTTTTTAGGTTCTTGGTTTGTCAGCAACAAACTTTGTTATAGCCTTCATCAATTTTTTGTTGGTTGACTCAGGAACCCCATTACCCTGAGGGTAATGGTTTGATGAAAACTTGAGAACAATGTTGTTGTCATATTCCCACTCAGTCATCTCAATGGATATAAAATCAAGTCCATTATCACAATCTAGAGACACTAGTGTTCCAAATCTACTACGTATGTTCTATTCCAAGAACTTTATCACATCTTTAATCCTACATTGTTTGGTTGGTATTGATTTTGTCCACTTGGTGCAGTAGTTAGTAGTAGTGAGAAGATATTTATGTCCTTTTAAAGATTTAGGGTTGATGACCCCCATAAAATCTAATCCCCATTAAACAAAGGGTTTTTTAATCATTAATAGCTTTAATGGCATGGCTACTTTGGGATCTTTGGTATTGAAAATTTGGCACTAATGACACTCTCTCACGTGATTGTGAGCATATTTAAAGATAATAAGCCAATAGTAACCATCCCTAAGGATCTTATGTTCTATTTTCATTCTTGGTGGGTGTTCACTTCCAAGCTTCTCATGGAAATTACATAGGATCTCACTAGCATCCTCTTTGAAAACACATCTTAGGTATATCCCTTCATAACTCTTCCTAAAAAGCACTTCATATTTGATTAGGAAATGAGCTACCTTGAGCCTTAAAGCTCCCATTTTCTACCTAGTCAACCTTGTAGGATAAGTTCCATTGATTAGTAAATGAATAATAGGGTTATACCAATCATTGGTTGAAAACCTTGTTGCTCTACCTGCATGATACTCAACTTTGGATTAGTATTAGAAATTAATTGAATGAGTCCTTGATAACTTACCAATTTAGCAATCTTAATTTATAGATCATATTTTTGAAGTATAGACATAGACTTACTTATCCTCTCCCTTAATTCATATTGTCTAAGCATGATTTTAGTGGTAGGGTCTGGTAGTATTACATACACTTTATTTCTAAGAATATAATACCTAAATTTCTTCACTAACATGACTAAAACACATGCCTACTTGTAAATTAGGGAATAATTTAACTCGTAATTTTAAAAACTAGTACTCATGAAAGCAATTAGATGATCACATCCATCTATCTTCTAAGTTAGAAACACGACAATTGTATGGTCAGAAGAAAAAAAATAAAGATAGAAGTCTCTTGAAAAATTAAGACTTATTAATACTAGTGCCTACATAATTGCTTATTGTATGTCCTTGAAGGCTTTCTTTGTCTCTTCATTCAAAGTGATCTTGTCTTCTTTCTTCAACATATCATTTAATGGTCTTATAATCTCTACAAAACCATAAATAAACTTTATCAAAAAGTTAATCTTCCTAAACAAAGATTTAAATTCCTTTATACTATTAAGGGGTTCTATTTTTGATATAGCATTTACTCTATTAGGGTATATATAAATTCCCTCTTTAGTTATAACATGTCATAATATTTTTCCCTTAGTAAAACAAAAATACTCTTCTTTGGGTTGATATAAATTCCATACCTCCTAAATATTTCAAATACCTACTACAAGTGCATGATATGGTCCTCCCTAGTTTTTAAAAAGATAGTCAAGTCATCCATGTAAATGATAATACACTTACATATCAACCCCTGGAAAGCATGGTCCATAGCTCTCTGGAAAGTTGAACATATTTATTAATCTAAAATGAATTCTTTTGTAGGAAAAAGTGTCCCACTTAGTAGAGAATAAATTATTTAATATATCTTCCTTATTCACAAGCACTTGGTTATAACCTAAAAATACATCAAGAAAAGATAAAATTGTATAACCACTAACAATTTGGATAACTTGATCAAGAGAAGGCAAATGATAGTTGTCCTTTTTAAAAGCTCTATTTAAATTTCTAAAGTTTACACACAATCTAATTTCCCCATTCTTATTCTTGACTGGTACTAAGTTAGCTACCCAAGTGGAGTGTCTAATGGGAAACACTATCTTTGCATCCAATAGCTTCTTGACCTCCTTGTATATCAATGGCTCTAGGACAGGGTTGATTGGTCTTTATTTCTAACTAAAAGGCTTACATGCTCCTTTAAAGGTATAGAATGAGTTATGATTATAGGATCAAAAATATTTAAGTCATCATATGACCATGCTATAACATATTAATATTTGGTCAATAGATTTTTATCTTTTCTCAAATCATCATTAGTGAAATTTGTACAAATGTTAACTAGTTGGGATTGACCTTGTGTTCCTAGGTTAATTGATTTATAATATTTCCCATTCACTTTGGGAACTTTGATGTTTTTATCTATTTTATTTGTATCAAATAATCTTTCTAGGGATACCATGCCCTTGGGTATTTTATTGTCACTTAATTACATAATTTTGTCATCAATGTTGTCTTTATCAAAAGTATTTTCATTAGCTTCATCAATGATGTGAGCCTCAAATACTCCTAAACTATTCATGAAGTCTAAAATCTATTGGTCATCATTGAATACCTAAAAATGGTTGATATAATCAGGGATTGAGGGATAAGGAACCAATTCAACACTAAGGTTTCCTAGTTTTGGTTGGGCATAATATTAGCTATAGTTGAGGCTAGCTCATCATCAAGCTTGTTTTCTTCCCTAGGAATTGAGATAATTTTAAAAGCATAAAAATACTCTATCAGGTCCCAAACTCTAAACTTATATTTCTTAAGGTAAGAAAATTTTCATTGGTACTTGCTTCTTGATTAACTACTAGTTCTGAATCACCATGAACTAATAGTTTTTTGACCTTATCCTTGATGAAAAATTATAAACCTAAGATTAGAGACTCATACTCTAACAAGTTATTAGTGTATGAAAATTGAATTCTTTAAGTAGTACTAAATTATTTTCTAATAACATTAATCAAGACAATCCCTACACCATCAAACTTACACCTTGCACCATCAAAATACAATTTTCATATCCCAGGCATAACATGAGTATCTTTAAAGTCACATACCCTAGAGGTGTCAAGAGTATAAAATCCTAACTCAGAATTAGCCATGTTGACCCTTTCATTCACATCATTATACTCAGTTATCATATGTTTCATCTTGGGATCTCTTTCAATTTGAATCTGATTTAGAACTCGATTCTAAGGAAGCTGCATGTGTGAACAGTCAGTGGACACGTAACCATTCAAAGATCTAGTACATTATCTACTATCATTCCATAAGCATCAAGAATATATACCACTTAGATGTATATAAACTATTGTATCCTTAGCTTAGCTACAATTTTCATGTGAACATTTAATAATTATCCAATTACTTTCACTTTAGATTTATCTAGTTGAGTAAAAAATCTATCAAATTTAATTGGAGTTAAACCTAGTTGCTCACAAATAACCTTAGGCATGATGTTAGTAGATACACCTGAGTCTAATAAATAAATATGAAAATTCTTACAAGAAATCTTGACTATAAGTAGGAAAGGTAGAACATTTGCTTTGTTTTTTACATAGTGACATTAACATTTGTAGTCTTAGATGACTTACTAGGTTTCTTCGATAGAGATTCAAGTAATAAAGACCTTTACTTATTTATTTGAGTTATCTCATGAAAGGTGATGTTAGCCTTAATACTTTTCATGTCCTCAACTATATTGTATTAACCTCTACTAGGAGTACTAGATGAATCAACATTAGGCTTAGAATTACTTCCCTTTGGAGGCTCAGGATTATTGTTATCTATAGGATTAGGAGGAGCATCAAAATTATTTGGTGGAGTTGAAGTGTTCAAATGTTAATTTTGATCCCTATTACTCAAAGGTTAATTCTTCTTTAGGTACTTCTAAAAATCATACACCTCTTTAGGGGTATCTTCAGGCTCATTTTACTCTTGGAATGGGAAGTCAAATATCTCCACCATCAAGGTTGTATCAATAAAATTAGATGACTTGGAAAATCTAAATGTACCTACAAAATTATCTCTATTAGGCACACCTTTAGATGTATTCAATTTATCTTGAAATAATTCAAATGCATTACAAAATTCAATGCAATCTAACTCACCATGCTTTGAAGTATTGTGAACCTTAAAATTTCAATTAAAACAACATCACAAACATAAATCTCAAGGTTATTCTTTCTTGATGATGACTCATTGTTATTGTTGCTATTATTACCATTATGAAACTAGTTTTTAAGCCTATTGAACCTTTGATAAGAGTGATTTCTCTTGGATTTCTCTCTGGTATTTCCTACTTACTTTTACAATCAAAGGAAGTTAGTACTAAAATTTTGAACCATTTTAAGTATGGATTCATTCTCATTATTTGGTGCCTCTAAGTTGTGAAATTGATTATTATTATTGGTTATGGGGACCAAGACTCTTTGTTCTTAGGGATCAAATCCATTTGTATTATTGCTCAAGAATCCTAAGTTTTGGCTAGGATGAATATGACTTAAAGGTAATTGGTTCAAGACTGTCATATGATTTGAAATAGACACATTATGATTAGAATTAAGAATGACATTCAATATAGGGAAATTAGCATTAACATTGGGGATGACATATGTAAGTTGACCTTGAGGTTGCATTTGATCATTTATTGTTATAGCTTCAACATAGGCTAATGCTAGTGTGTTTATGACTCCAATAGACCTTTTAAGAAACATAAAAGTCATGTGGTCCAAAGTATCCTTATAAATTTCTAAAGCTAAGGCATCATCAAGCCTACAAGGAGATATGGTTCTACTGAACATCTTATAGAATCTAGAATTAAAGGCTCTAATGGTCTCAATAAAATCTCTTTTAATAATGGTGAATCGCTGATACAAAATGCAAGGAATAATGATTTTACTGAATTGATTAATAAATAACCTATTAAAATCATTCTAGTTGGTAATATAGTTCTTAGGAAGATTGAGAAACCACTCATATGAATCATCTTTGAATGTGAATGAAAAAAATATACATGTTAAATCTTCATGAACTACATTGAACAACCTTAAATAAACTTTGAAAGACTTAATATGTTCTTTAGCTATGACAATAACATTAGGAATAAAAGATGTCAAATGTTTCTTAGGATTTTGGGGTAGGTCATGTACTTGACCAGGCACATTGATGTAAGATCCCCTTAAAAAAGCCATACCTTGATGAGGATTGAACACAAGATCACTTAGAACATGCAAAGTAGGTTGAGATTTAGAAACCCTTTGCTGATCTCTATCTACTCTTGCTTTCCTATGATCTTCTAATGAAAGGAGAGGAATTCTTGATTTTAACCTTGAAATAGTATTAATCCTTGGTAGTTCCAAATTGTAAACCTTGAGTCCCATCCAAAATATGACTTAGAAACCTTATCTTTTCAAAGATGAATGATATTTAGCTCAAGTCTTGCAAATAATAGCTCAATTCTTGCAAATAATAGTCCAATTCTTACCTATGAGTAGATTTGCATGTTTAATATCCCTATGTTAGGCAATATTTGCATAAATTTATGTAAATTTCTTCAAAGAACAACCATCTTTGACTGAATAATCTCAAAGATATATCTAAACTTGAGAATATTAATCATCTTTACACATCCAAGTCAAAAAAACCTAAATTTGCAAAGAATCAATCAATATTTGAACAAATTTTCCATCACTAATTTTAAATGAGGAAGATTCACCAAACTTAAGCTACCTTTGGAATAATTTAACATGAATCTCCAAATAATGACAATCTTCAGCTAAGTGAGCCTAAATATTGGTCTCAAACCATGATTATTAGTGATTTTTACATAATTATGCTAAAAGAAATACAAACATGCAAATAATTCATATACCTTTAAATAGAATTAAATAAAATTAGAAATGATACCACAAATTTACAAAGATTTAACTAAGGTCCTCCTTCTAGCACCAATAGAATGTGTCTTCCTATTGATACCTATAAGTGTATCATAGGGTGGTCCACTATGTCTAAGAGACACTACTCATTTTTGAATTCAGAGAATTGAATGCATGAGTTGTAAGTTGTGATATTCAAGATATCTATGGTGGAATAATGGTAGAATAAGTGAATTATTTCATAATATTTATAAATTTTAGTTGTTAGGAGCAATTCTGGCTTACTAGTTAACCTTTAAAAATGAGATTAATATAAACTAAATGAAGTGAATTAGGCTCAAATAACTAAATATAAGTCTAAGCTAATATGGATATTCATAATGAACCTAATATAGAGTCAATGGATCAAATAAAAAGCAAAATGAAGGGTAAGGTAGAGAAAGAACATATATATGTTGCTGATCCTTAACATAGATATTATGACAAAGTTTAAATATCATCCATATATGTACATAAAATTGATGTATAACATGAAATAACATAATTTAAAGTCCTACTACACATCAGACAAACATCAAAGGAAATGAAAGAATGCAAATAAGAACTTGATTTACTTTGAATATTTACTCTTATAGGTAAATAACATAAGCACATCCATAAGAAGAGAATATAAAATGAAATAAACCTAAGAAATTTTAGTCAACATAGAATTATCACAAGTTAATAAATCTATATTTGAAAAGTGCACATCAAGAATTAATAAGAAACATTCAAATTTGAATTACAAACAAGACAATTGAGAGAGAAGCCATGATATAATTCACACAAACAAATGACTCAAACTTATTAGAATTCATTTTTTATATTAATGATCTAAAAAACAAAATTTTTGGTTGGAAAATATTTCAATAACACAAAAATAACACTATAACAATGAATTCTTTGAGAAGAGATGTTTTATTACTTAAGATAGAAATACAACTATATGCTTATCTCTAGGAAGAGATGTCTAATTTCCATTTTAGGTTACATATTTATTTATACACATTTTTAAATCAAGGTGAGGATGTGGAAGGTCACCAATCTCTAGGGAGATTAAATGGTTTGACTTCCATGATTTAAAATAATACAGAATTTGAGGAATTACTATTTTTAGAAACTTACTATTTTTAG
Organism: Torreya grandis; assembly: GCA_037957365.1. Lineage (NCBI taxonomy): Eukaryota > Viridiplantae > Streptophyta > Pinopsida > Cupressales > Taxaceae > Torreya > Torreya grandis. The sequence goes on along the minus strand of JARHVA010001688.1, from coordinate 1,638,795 downwards.
ATTGCACTACTAAAATTGAAATTTGAGGCACTTCCATTGGGTTTTTAGGGGTCAAAATCCATCGAGTAGATATCCATTCCATCTCACCACTTTATCCTCATTCTTATATTTCCAATGGTTTAAATGGTGAGTCAATTGGAGCTACGGTGCAAAAGTTATGGCTCCCAGAAGTTCTGTCATCAATTGGGGTGGAACCATCACCTAAATTATTGCTCGAATCAATTAAATTGATCTAAAATTAGAAAAAGTATTATTTCTCAAAACTCTCCCATTTTTACAATGGACAATATCTCTTTATATATACAATTCATGAGGTATTCCAATTAGTCATGTCAAATTACAATAGTACAAGTGTCAGGGATAGATTCCCTTATACATCTTTTTAGAATAATCTAGACACTTCCTAATGGATTGAAAAATAGGAAATGTTATTTATAAGTCTTACATTCCTTTACAAAATAATATTCTCTTTTCAAAATATTATACAAATTAAGATATAAAAGGAATATTCCTAAATTAACTAGCTTGGCCTTGAAATCCCTTTGATGCTAAAGTGCCCTGTTGGTATTGTTGAAAGATATTCATTGCCTTGGAATTTTGCTCATTATTAGATTCAAATTTAAAATATTATCCATGAAGAGTCCATCCTCTTTATTTTTTATGTCTCTAAAGTATTTGTCATCCTTTTCCATGGATTCTTTAACACTCCTTACATTCCATATCCTTTCTTCAGCATTCAAGATCATGTCTAAGATCATGTTGTTATCATCCTCAGTCCTTCCTTGGATCTAGTTTCTTACTTTATGCATGACCTAAGTGGATATTAAATCGAATTTTTCATATATTATTAGACCTATGGGGATGAGTGAAGTTAGGCCAATGATTATGCTTCCAAGTATCTATTTCATCCTATTTATTAGCTACTTGCCATCTTCATAAAGGTCCTCCAGGTTCTTGGACCATTTTATTAGACCCTTATTCTTGTCTATAAAATTTTCCATGGCCATATCTAGGTGATCTAAGCTAATCATTTTAAATTCAATAATTTGATCCTCTATCAAGATATTGAGTAAATCATTTACTTTGTTGCTTGAGTTTTGCCATTGATGGACTATTTTCATATCCACATTACTCTCTTATATCACCATATTCTATCTAGATTTTATTACTTTCAAAGAGTTAAACATATCAAAAAAATATTCTTCAAACATATTTATCATAGCCTCTAGTACTAATAAGATAACATGATTTTTTAAATTCTCCTTCTATTGTTGCATGCCTTTGAGGGTAGCTTACAATTATGATAAATGTGATTAGGTCAATTAAAGCATGTTATCCTCAAATATGGGATTATCACAAGGATTTTGTCCTACAACTAGAGTCAAATTGGTTAATGGTTCTACTTTTTGGAAAGTGATCTCCTCTCCACCAACCATGACTTTCTTATCTATTACTTTTTACAATCTAGTTGTCTTTGGGTGAAACTTGACACCAATTGAGGATTGTGTTACCTATGGTACATGGATCTCTATTTAAGCTCCACTTGATTCTCTTGGGGTATCCAATATTCTTTCCTCCTCTTATTATAAGACAAATATCCATGGATTAAGTTTACCATGCATAAGGATGTTGATGGCTTGCATCATAGCCCAATGATGGTGCCTAGTGGGGACTTTCTATAATTTAGGTCCATAAATGAACCACTATTTAATAGTTAATCCATAAATCATTTTTTATTCACTAAATAAATTGAATTCACTCAAAGGATGAGTGAAGTTCACTTTGGGTTTCTTAGTTTGTGAAACAATGGCCAACTCAACCTTTCTCTTTAGAGGGGTGGTAATAGGAACTAGATCCAATACTTCCTTCCCATTTTTTCCTTTATTTCCTCCATTTATTCATTATTTGATTCATGAGCACTAGTTAACATTTTCAAGGCATCCTCAATAGTCTCATTTAGGTCCAAGGCTACCATGTGAATCTCCTCAATAGGTGATCCTTGTTCTTCTACCTAGGTTGAAGATGATGCAATCTCATCAAGCCTTATTTCCTTTGGTATTTTCTCAATGTGTGTATAAATTTTGTGCTCTATTGATGGTTGATATGATGGATTTATAGTAGGTGAACTACTCAACAAATAGTACTACCTAGGTCCAAGTTTCCACCTATCATCTCCTTTTTGGTTCCTCTCCAATTTGGGCTTAGGTATAAGGTTATGTTCCATAAACCTCTTTGTGACCTCAGAGTAGTTGGATGACTTAGTATATATGGGATCATAAGCACCAGGATGATCATCATAGGTGAAACTTAGAATCTTTTTGAGCCTTAAATTCTCCTTGAACCTTCCATAAGGGTCCCATTATTTTAGTTCATATATTTACAAATTGAAAGAAGTCTTATGCTTGAAGGCTACCTTAATGTAGTCCCATTATTTGAAAATGGTCTTGCCAATAGTGATGGGGAATTTATGGAGGAGCCCTTTTCTCTTAGTCTTATAGAGACCATCTATACCATGAATTAATTGATATAATACTTACTTTACTAACTTGTTAGGGACATGGATGGGTAGCCTGAGACAATTGTACTGTGTTCCCTTAATTTTAATAACTTTAAAATCTAGGTATAACAATATATCACCCATAAATTGAACATAATTATTGATTAATAGGTTGACTCTCTCCATGGGATGACCAATTATGGCCTCACTAAGGTTTGGATAAACACAATCACATATGGATTAGATGTGATGCCTATACTTGAATATATGTAGCTTATATAGTACTATGAAACAATTTATGTTCCACCAAGTGACCACTCCCTTTGATTTGGGATCTTGGTAGTGGCATAAATAACATCCAAGAGGTATGGAATTATGTAAAAATGGGTTCTCTTCTTTTGCTTGATGGCATAAATTCGCCTACTCAAAGAAATGCTAATTATTTCACTTAGGGGAGGGGTAATCTAATTTTTAATCATGAAATAGACAATTGGCACTAAGACAAGATCAATATAAATTATGGTGGCATTTCCACACAATTTTTTTAACATTGTCTTGATCATTCTTATCCCTAGTCTAAATTGGCTAATTGGGATGTTTTTAATGAAGTCTGAAAAGACTTGGTTCACATAATACAACAACATGGCAAGGATATTATTAAAATCATTCTCTTTGGCCTAGGTATTGAAAGAAGGGAGGTCAATTTGTGGTTTGGGTAGCTTATAGTAATTTTTAAAGGGTAAAATAGAGATATATGCCATATATCTATGAAAGTGTTCATTAATTATCCAACATTTATCTACTTTACCATCCTTAAAAATTGGATAAATGATATCAATACAATGGAGTACCTCAAGTTTAGCAATTTCATAGTGTAGGATGGTCATTTGAATGGCAACTATGTCATAATATAATCTCCTAGTAGAAACATTCTTCTCTTCCTCTCTAGTGATGGTAGGCTTATTTTCAATGGTCCAAAATAGCTTTGACCAATTTTTATCTCCTATATTAAAATTAGTGGTATTAAACTTAGTGTCTTTGAAAAACCCTCCTTTCACATCTGAGGTCAAATACAGTTCCACATCCTCCTTTGAGATACTCCTCTGAGTTGTCATTGTCATAATTTTGATCAAATTTCTCACCAATGGTCTATAATTCTACTCTAAAATATATTATCCTTGCAAAGATAATAATTTTATTCTCCTTATATTTATTACAATGAAAACATAATTGAATTAGGTATTTAGTATGTGATAGGTTTTTTTTTAGTTCAATCAAGTTTTCACAGAGATTTAATGGTGGTAACATAGTTTGAATTATGAGATTCATGACTTATATTTGAATTTGGATCTCTTATTTATAACTTTGTATTTTTAGGTCCACAAGATCTCTAAATATAACTTGGCACTTAGGTGGCCTTGTTGTGCCACATAGCTCATTGATATTTAAAAAGTGACCATTTGTCTTTTAAGACATGTGTTAACATCTCATTAGGTTTTAACTTGTTGAAAAATATACCTCACCTTGCACTATTTGATTTGGATCTAAGAGGTCAAGTGCTATTGGCTAATTTTATACTTGGTGTCTAAGATTATGCCATGTGTTTCTTTTATGGGCCTTCTCTATACTTCTAGCTATCATTTTCCTCCCAGTCCAATGTATTTTCACCACATGGTAGCCTCTAATTCATCATTGGGATCTCTTTGAAAAGTCAACATTTAATAAGCACTATTGGAGTTAGGTTATATGGATCAATACTCACCATTGATTTGGATCCTTTGGGTCTATCCTTATCTCTATGTACCATTGATTTTATAACAAAGTCTCCATGATGGTGACACTTGTCACCTTCTTAATATTTTTAGGGCTCCAATGAAGTTTTGAATTAATGCTCACTATCGATCTAAATTTGGATGCATACCATCGATCTTTAAGATAATGATCAAATTTTAATTATCCATTAAATGCATGCCACTTGTCATCTTTACACTTGCTCATAGGGTTTGTTGACATTTTGACCTTGCTACATGCCATTGGATATACTTTGAGCAGATCAATGCAGACCATTGGATCTTGAGCTGTGGAGTTGGACGTGATTGGTTGCTTTATTTACTTATAAGATCTTTGACTTATTGATGCTTTGCTCACCATATGATCATCTTTTCCTGATTGAATGTGCATCATCAATCTAGGTGATTGAATTTTGAATTTGTATGGGTCCCTATGAACCATATATATTTTTATTTTTCCTCGAGAACCTAAAAATTTTCATCCTTTTATTGGTCCCTTTTGTTCCTATAGATAAAAAAATAAGGCTCGGGGATCATATAGGACTTAGGATAAAATATTCAATCTAAGGTTTTGGTCACATTAGTAAATGTGATTAACAACCTTAGGGTGAGATTTTAGACTAAATGTAAAATATAATAAAAGGACCTTGCATTTAATTAGCCCATGTGGGTAATAAAATAATTAAGGGGGTCTTGGGTCATAAAGAACCTAACTTAAAAAATTTGGACTAAGGTATTATTCATGTTAATAAACATGAACAATATCTTATGATAAAATATAAGCTAAGTTTTAAACAAATATAAAGTGTTCCCACATAATTTTGAAATAAAGTGACCCCACCTAAATTTGAATTCAAATTTAAAAGGATTAGGCTAAAAGAATTAGACTAAGGGTTTCTAGATGTTCAAACATGAATTCAATTGAACAATTAATAAAAAATGACTAATCAAAGGGTCAATTTATCATTAAATCTCAAAACCCTAGACATTTTCCATAATGTTGAGATTCCATTAAACCTACAACTTGGAAACATAAAAGCAACCATTATCAACATTAAGCAAAATAAGACAAGGATCAAATGAAGACATGCCAACTAAACTAGATGAGAACTAGGTGTGGATGATCTTCAAATAAATTACTCTAATTAATTAGCATTTTCAACTCAAAGCACAAATTTGCAAAAAATTGAAACAAGGGTCCCCATTTTTAGAAATGGGGGTATGTTGACCTCAATAGGATCATTCACAGTTGCATCATTTTGAGGTGTGATAATCCCCAACTCTCTAATTATTCAATGAAGAATCATCATGTCCAATAATATGGGAAGGAAGCATGGTTTAGAAATAAGACACAAGTGTAATCTAACCCTTACTCTTTCAATTTTTAGATTTTATATTTCACATATAGACATTGATTACTTCATTCTCATTTTAGGTTTCTATGGAGAAAAACTACACATTTGGAGCCATCTCCCAAAAAGGCAAAGCATGTTATACACACTCAAATATATTTTATCCTTTTAATCTATAAATTTAATTATAATAATAAAAGAGGGGTGTTTATAGATACTAAAATATGCTCTCTAGTACTTGAAAATGACAATCTTGACATATATTTACCATGCATGTTTTGAGCACCCAAAAAGGTCTAAATTCACCATCTTCTCAAACATGCATGTTATCTTATGAGTTAACCCTTATGTTCTACTATTATAAACATAAAAAATATCATTGTCCATTTCAAACCTCATAAACATCTTACACAAACACCTATAGAATATTAGAGTAGTACACATGTACACATGTCAATTTCAACAATTATGATTATTATTTCTAGTTAATAATAACCCACACTGGTTAAAACCATCTTGCTCCCAATAATGCCTATTTGTATAAAATCAAACCCATACATAGGGTTAGATCGTAAGACTAGCATGTCAGTGGAATGAATAATTATTCAAATGGATCCCTATATAAACAAATCAAGGCCTCATTCAATTCTATCTAGTATATATCTAACAATCATTTATACACTATTAAACATTGAGAAAATATGACCTAATTTTTTAAATTTACATATCTATCATTAGGATTAGTCATAATTAAATATTGAATAACTCAAAATCCAAGTCAAATAAAGAATTTTAAAGTACCAAATACAAACATTATCTACATACAGATAATGAAAGAACATAATTTCAAAATCACACTAGGTGGGGGAACTAAGTGTGCATGATTTCCCTCCTTGGATTAATGGATATGTAATCATGACCAAGAATCAGATGAGGGTGATTGTGTCAACTCAATATATTAAACTTCATCCATTTTTTCAAGTTTATATCCCTCATAAACACATCTAGGATTTCAAGGTAAAGGAGGTTGATTGCTAGATTTGTGAACATCATTAGTGTTCAAGATTGAAAACACAAAATAAGTGAAGAAATTCACAGGTGACTTTATAGTCATTATGCCCCATTATGTATAGTTAAATTATATCCAATAGATCATTATCAACTTGCACTACTAACATGATATTTCATAACTGACCCAACGTAGGAAACATATCAATTTATGAATTGAATAAATCACATGTGTATGTACCCCTAATTTAATCTTCTAGAACACATCCATAATTAGACAGTCAACTAACAAAATTAAGTATCTAAATATATTTAGTAATTTACATAATTAGAATTTGACCTAATCAAATAATAATAATTATTTTTCAATCATTTACATTAGATGTATTATTGAATTCCATATCTATTAATTTAAATTATATTTCAAAGTTATATATTAATTAGATTAACCTAATCCATTAATCCAAAATTGGTTAAAATACATTGAACATAACTTTTGGACCTCAAAATTTAGCTAAAAAATGTTAAGTGATATATGATGATGTGAGCTATAATATTTTTGTTAGTAGGCCATGGATTCACACTATAATGTAGTCTCATCTACATTACATAAATGTTTAATTATTTTATCATGAAGGGGTCATACATTCCTATCCCATAGATAATATTCCATTCTAGTTTTACCATCTAGTAGAAACCACAAAAATAAATATCCCACATCATGATAAACCATAATTATCTATTATGAAACCTAAATAACTTATTCTAATGGATCAAGCATAGACATTTTAACATAGTGATTATAATAACACCAATGATGATGATGATGAAGAAGAAGATTATATGTATAATATATTAGGCATATATTTATCATGCATTAAATTTACTCCTATCAACCTTGGTGAATATAGATATGACATGCATAACTTTGGAAATAGCTAAGTAAACTTATTCCATTATATATGGTTAATGATACACCATATTACACTAATAAGGGTAAAGGATTTATGATAAGTAATTGTTGAACACGTATAAATAAAAAAACCTCTAAATATTATTTAAACATCACTAACCTTATGCAAATTTGGGTTCACATGTGCAAAACCAATGGGGTACAAGGTTCATGGTCTATCTAATCATGACAAGGAATAAAATAACCTATTATTTATATTTTTCATCACTTTAATTAAGGAATTAGATGTAATGAAAACTTTAAAATAAAAAATATACCTTCTCAAGTGAATCATGGAACATTTGGACACCCTAATTCCTCCACCTTAGTTTCATCACTAATTCACTATCATCAATATTTGACATTCATAATTTATCCTAACTAATCCATCCATCATTGAAAATATGGATCAATATTACCCTAATTACGACATGACTCCTCCTGTTGTCCCACAAACATTACAGTTTGAAAAATTAAATTATTAACACACACACACACACATATAGGGTTAATAGGGTCCCTCACCCATAGAAATATAAAGATTGATAAATAAATAAGAAATGAAGATATTAGGCATAAACATAAATAACACCCAAAAAGGTGTGGATCAAAACATAATAGGAAATAAACCTTGATCCAAAACAATAATAGGGACATATAAATCCCAAAGGGAAAGAATCTTGCACAGACAATAAACCATGATTTTACACACCTAGATAGACAACTAAATGAAAAAACAAAAAAATCACAAATAAAAAGTTATGTATCCATTACCATATCAACAACCACCTCAGTAACAACTAACCCCTATATAGACTAAAATTGTGAACAACCACTCACTTCACTAATACTATTGAGACAAATAACCAATATGGGAGGCTAAGTGAAGGATCCTTTATAACTAAATATTTGCTTCAGAGTACCACCCTATGCATCAAAAATACCCTCTTCCCAAATGCACTTTTATAGAGAGAAGACCTCCCCAATCTAACCATGTTTTCCATTACCTACAACATCATCTACATGTGTAGATATATATATTTATTCATGACTAGTTTCAAAGATAGGTCCTCTAACCTATCCCTCCTACCTTTTAATCCCTCTATTGTAACCACCACTCCCCTATCATCATATAAGGATACTATAAATTGGGCTACCAACACCATCCTTTTGGATTCAAACTATCCCAAAAAACTATCCAAGGTGAGAAAAGGTACCATGAGATATTTCATGGAAAAATATGGCACCCCCATAGATCTCCATTACATACACTAGAAGAGCAAACATTTTGAGAAACTATCCTTCCAATTCCTAAAATATCGAGGGTGAGATCATCCCCATGTAGTTTATATTAGAGAAAAGGAGTATATAGACTCCACACACCTAGATCATCTCAACCAAGCACACAAGACACCCCAAAGACCATGCCACACTAGAATTTACACCACCCTTCTAGTCACAAACCCATCCTTCACAACTTGAAGAAGACTACTTATGAAAGTTTAAGTGACATCCAAATTGGTCTTGTTATTTCATATCACTTGCATGTACTCCTAGCCAAGAATTACTTTGATTGCATCTATCTTTTTAATATTCATAGTAAAAAAAAGACTAAAGTTGTGGTCTAGGACATAGTCTTTGAAACCCATTTCACGTTTTTTTCCTAAGGGAGAGCACATGAATGATCCTTGAGATGTTATCCACTATAGAGTTCATGACCATTACCTAAAAATATTCCTAGCTAATTTGTATAATTAATTACCCAAAATACACATTCGAGCCATCATAAATGTGCCTTACCTCTAATACTTCACACCTAGAAACATTGAAATCTAGTCATATTTGTAGAAAACTAGTCAAGAAATATAATAAATGATATAACATTCCTTAATAGAAAAATGAGCTTAGATTTTATCAATAAACTCTAGAACCATCCATGTGTCCTAATTATTATCAATTATTTGGTCACTCCTCTGGTCAACCCCCTAATTTACTAATAAATCTTCCTACTTGTTTTATTTCCTAAAGTAATGCCCAACCATCCATGATGACAAATCATCCAATAATGATGATATATTAGCTAGAATATTTTTTATCCTCCATGCCTTAGTTTACTAGTTTCACAACACTTCCATAATGATCTTAGAATCCCATTATATCACTAGATTTTCAATGCCACAATAGTGTGCTAATTGAATTCCCAACATCATTACTTGAGATTGAACCTCATAGTTCATTCTTAAATTTTTACTGAGAGGCCCTGATCATATATCTAGAATAGTCTTTAATACAAAAACCAAATCCTGATGCACCTAGATTACCTTTTACTACTCCATCAAAATTTAGCTTAAAAATCCTATAGGAGTGGGGTTGAATCCAAGTAGCAATACTATGAGTTATAAAAAAAAATTACTTATCCTTGACCCATTTATGGGGAACTAGTTCATAAATATTAATTAGTTAATTAGGCATAAATTATTCATCTACACATAATTAAAAATAAATAAATAAATAATCCATCTCATCAACCCACTCTAACTAATTTATTAACCCATTAAACCACTCATTTAATTATTTAACCCTATCATTAAAATTATTAAAACCATTAAAAAATCATTTAATCCATTCAACTCAATAAACTAAGTCATTAAATGATTCTCTCAACTTACTCAATCGAATCATAAATTCCTAACTTCCTCATTAAATGCCTTTGACTTGTAGACAAAATCTCCACCATACAAATAAAAATATCAATTAAATATGGATTTATCCTATCCATTCATTATCCATCCAATAAATCTATAAATTGAACTTCCTCTTTCATTCTAAGGATATATGGGATAATAAAAATTCTATAATCATGTTGAGAGAGGGAAAATCTAGAGAATATTATCATCAAAAAATCAATCAAGGGTACACCTTGCTGAAATTATTATATAGAAGTTTCTTATGAGAAACTGCATTCCAAAAATCATGAGTAAATACACATATAGGAATGAGATCTTCAATTTGGTAATTGAAGGTAATTTTTTCTTGATTCTCTATCATCACTCGATAAATTACCCAAATGAAATCCTATAAATACAAATAAATTCACACTTAGTACTTGCTTGGAACTTGTCTATCAAGGATATATACACTATTACACATTGATAAAATCTACCTTATTCTTCCAAAATTACAAATTAGTCACTTAGATTAGTTATCAACAAAGTCAAGAGTGAATATTATAAAGCATTTAAAAGTGAATATTATAAATCATTTAAAGTCTTATTCTAATGAATTCATATAGTAAAGGATCATGATTTCTCATTCACATTAAATGGAATAACTACATGTGGATTAAACTCCATCTTTAGAGTATTGGCTACATAAGAAACACTCAATGATCAATGAGGGTGATTAGGTTCAAAATAGCTCATTAAAATTCCCAAATATTTATATGTTTTTACCCTTCATAATTGGGCCTACGGTTTCAAGGAGAAGAATATTGATTTATATAGTTGTGTACACAATCAGGTATCAATATTTCACATAAAGAGGTATTAAATGTAGGGGAAGATGACTATATAACCATAAAGAGCCAAATTAGCTTAATATATAAAAGTAAGACTTGATATTTACCATAAATGGATTTGACCTAGACTAATGTTAGTGATACAATATGCATAGATAATTAGTTTCACATTTAAGTGAATCAACATCCTAATTCCAACCCTTTTTCATTTTCTAAAGTTAGTCATAGTCAATCAATAAATCAAAAAAGGTAATTACCTTGATATATTTAGTCTTTTACATATTTAGCACATGCCACTTGGAAAATCCATTTTAGTACTTTACATTTAGATTCATGCTTGATTATCATACTATTTTAACTATTTAGGAATTAATGGATGAAAATTATAGGTTGTTAAGGGGGATAAATAAACTAAATCAGGGTAGAAATATTCAATAAGTATAGACACTAATTTGTAACATAATTTAATTAATTTGACCTTTCCAAAAATAGAAATAAACAATGTAAACAGGGACTTAGTTGGAAAATGACCAAAACAAGAGATCTAGAGGTTGCAAACTAAGTTAGAGGATAATCTAAGTGTCACAGATAAGATCCAGGTGTCAAAACCCTTCCTAGATAATAGTTCCCTCATTGGATAGTAGTGCCATGTGGTGATAGTGTCCTTATTTTAGTGGTAGTGTCCTTTGTGAAGAACTATTTTGAGCTTTTAGGTGTATATGTGTCTAGGTCTACCAAGCCTATTTTATGTACATGAGTTTTAGATCTCTATAGATGACATGTTTTGATTGATTTTAAGTGAAAAAAATAATACTCCATGTTACTAGTGAACATAATTGACATAAGTATTAAAGTGTGTTATTATTGGGGTAGGCTGGACATCCTTAACACTCCAATATGATGAGAGTTTCCTACATAACAATATGCCAAAGATGAATCAAGCTCAATGTAGTTATCCCCACCTAAGTATTGGTGTAAGTACAAGTGAATCTAGTATTAATTTTAGATTAAGTGATTTAAATGTGCTTGAGATTTTAAACCTAAGTAATCTAAGATTAGGAATGTTATATATGGTTGTATGCAAACATATGGTAGAATAGGGATTGATAACCTTGATTATGCACAACTTGTTCTGAGTTTGTATGTGTAATTTAAATCTAATGGATACATGGATAATAGTCATGTATATATATTATTTTAGTGTTTATGTATGTTTTAAAAGAGGTCTAGGCCAACCCTAGGTAGTTATTCATATGACTAGATATCCATTTGTAACAAAATGAGGGAAAAAGACAATAGTGCCAAAACTTGGACACTAGCACCATAGTGTGTTACTATCCCTATTATGACACTAGTGTCTAAGTGGTATAACTTGAGTCACTAGGGGATATGATGCTAAAATAAGGGTTTATGACTAATTTAAGGATGTTTAGGGATGCATGTGACCTAAAAAAAGGCTAGACAAATGTCCAAATATGCCCTAAAATAGGTTTAGGGCTGACCTAGGGATGGGTGGTCTCAAGTAACACTCTTAGCTCTAAAGTGTCATATTTAGGTGATTAAATTTTCACCCAATTTATTATATAAATACAATAAAGAGAAATGACTAGGATAAATGAAAAAGAATCATACTTGGACTTACCTAAGAGGTGAATACCATGAACCTAGATCTGAGTATGTTAAGCATGTCCCATTACATGTCCTATAAATGAAATTTGCATATATCAATCCTTACTTAACATATATCAAAATCAAAAGAAAAAATTGAATAAAGAGATAAGAGAGAAAAATAATGAATACACCTCACTAGGTATGTAAACTAATGCATATACCTAGTGATAACTTATGTGTATGCATGTAGATAGTGATCAATCAGTGAATAACTTAGACTAATCTAATGTTTTTTCTCAATACCCATGTGTGGGTGGCTTAATAACTCAATTAGACTATGAATCCATCATTTATGATCCATGTGTAGTAGATGCATTTGAAACCAAAACTATGTGATGTAACTGGAGATGTGTAATTGTAATTAAAACTATGTATATCAACTTTATGTCCACTTTGGAATATTAAGAATACTTAGGCCACTTGAGAATGAAAACACTATAAATGTAATAAGGCATGAATATAGTGTATAAGCTATAACATGGTGTTTTATGTGTATAATGTAGAGAATGATATGGAGTTTGTCATTCCATATAGTCAACTAGTGTATGAGTGAGCATATGAAAATAATGTGTTGTGTACATGCCCCAAAATTTGATATATGAGTATATGGATTCTAGATTGAGTTGTAATGATCTATATATAAACATATAAAATGAAAAGAGAATGAACATTCCATACATGATGTCCCAATTTGAGCAAATTGGTATGAATATGAGCTAAACTAAGCCAAAACTGGTAATATTTAATTGAACATGTATAAACCTAGACTACACCTATTGTAATTTTATGGCCAATCTAGATTTTTTTTTACTAAGACTATTGGATAGTAGTGCCCTATCTTGGATAGTAGAACCAAATGGTGTTAGTGTCCCAATTTGGGCACTAATGTCTAACTTTTCTGATTTCTATGCAACTATAACTAATCTTTATGTCACTATTTCCCACTATGTTTTCCTGAAACTAATTTCTATATTCTATGCCTATATGCTAAAAATTATACTTTGAGTGTATTCAAATAGCCTAATATCTATGACAAACCCTTATGAATGCCCCTCTTTTGAGGGGAGTTGTACCTATGTAATAATTGACCTTAGAATATACATCTCTACAAAATGTGTGTTATCTAGAGCATATATGATATTTTCATAATAAACTAGTATGATGTGCATACATAACATTAGAATATAATTTAATCTAAGCATACATTTGTAATGTGTGATTTATGTTAGGTATATCATTCACAAGGCTATCAATATAGATATAATAATGTATATGAACAATAAATCTAAGTAATAATTGAGTAGCTACGTAGGGGGATGGGGTATGATGTCCATCATGGAAGACAAGCAGGAATGGGAGATGCATGAGCTCCCTCATGGACTATAAAATTGTAATGTGTAACAAGAAAGAGACAAGTGTCATTAACATGAATTCATACAAGTAAACATACATACAACACACATGGGACACACAAAGTAGGCCAAGGGGCCATAATAAAAGTGACATTAGCACATGCCACTAAATCTGAGAAAGCAAGACATACAAGGACATGTTAAAATGTACACATATGAAAACAATAAATAAGTTAGATTAAATCCACATATAAGGACATGTTTAAATGTACACATAGACAATCAATAAGGAACACACAAAGGCATGGGCACATTTCTATAACATACATATAATAAAAATAAGTGACATAGATCCATATAATAATGGCATATTCAAATTCTCTTGAATAGAAGAAGCATATAGACATAATCAAATCTAAACTAGGAAAGATAGAAATGAAAGTATGCATGAACATATGGTATAAATCTATATAAGAGTGAAGATGTACATAAGCTAAGTCTAAATTAATAGTAGTCAGTGAAAAATATGAGTAGGTGTAGGATGATCAATATCAAGATATAAATATGCTAACTCTGTGATGTAGAGTTTAAAAAATGTAACATGACAATCAAAATTGTGTATAAGATGCCCCCAAATGGGAAAATGTATCAAATGAAAAACCCATGTATCTATGTGTATGCTCTTAGTAGGTAGATTAAAACAAATTTAGATCTATGTAATGGACCTAAGTCCTATAACAATGTACAAGAACTCAACAAGAATAAGTGAAACATGTATGTATGATAAAAATTGACTATACTAAGATAGCTAGCATATGTAGTGTCTAGAAAATAAAAGAGATGTAAACATGGTAATGCATAAAATCTATAATTTATATTTTTTGAGAAAATATTTGATTGTTTTTGTATTATTTTTGTATTTTATAGATATAAGCTATGTATAAGCAATATGAAAATGAAACTATATAGAAGGAGCAAGAATTAATGAATCTATGTAAAACTATGAAGGAACATAATAATTGATGAGTCTCATAAGAGAGACTCACTACCAAAGTTTCTAGTATTAAATAATGGAAGAATGATCATGCATGATATGTGAAAAGGTATATGTTTAATTGGGTGTCATGTTGAAATTATGTTTTGTTGTGCATCATACATTACAAATATCTTAATTGGTTATCATGTTAAAATTATGTTTTGTTGTGCATCATGTCTTGTAGATTTTTTAATTTATTATCAAACTAAATTATGTTATATTGTGCATCATGTCTTTCAAATATCTTAATTAGTTGTTGAATTAAAACTATGCTCTGATCTCTATGATCTATACTTAATATCTTAATCGATTGTCATACTAAGATTATGCTCTAATCTCTATTATTATTTCCAAATATATTAATCAATGGTCAAATTGAAATTGTGATTTGATCTATGTGATTTTTACCAAATATTTAATTTGTGGGTGAACTAAGACTATGCTCTAATATCTAAGATTTTTACCAAATATCTTAATCAGTGGGTGAATTGAGACTATACTCTAATCTTTAACCTGGCTACTATCTTTGTTGAATCTATGGTGTATGAGATCTCACATAAGTAGGTGTCTTAGAAAACACATGGATTGTATAATGAGTAACTAATGGTTCCTTAAAAGGATAATCTTGGGATAACTCACTCGTAATGGAGTGTGATCTAAAAAAATGTGGAGAATTATATTTAGATGCCCCATGTGTAAATGTTATAGTGCCTCTGTCAACATATTAGTAAATATGATCTTAGAGTGCATAATATTTTTTGTCCAAATGTTTATTTATCTAATGGAAATTTCAATATGGTTAATTATATTTCCTATGTAGGATGCGTATTGGATGGTGATGAGTATAAGGGTGATCATCCCCCTATTTAGTAATGTGAGTAATATGTCATGAGGTTTATCTCCATCTAAAAATTGTATGGCCCCACTACTAGTGTCTTATGCTATATCCACTATATGTGATGATATATAAAGTGGCTCTTTGCCTTTGTTGAGTATTTTTATTGGTTGTTCTTTTTTCAATTTTTACTTAATCATAGGTGTATTAGGTTTTTATACCATATTAGATGACTATGACTCTAGGAAACCTGTATCTAAATCTAATTCTGAATGTGTAACAACTAATCCCAAATATTTTTTCTAATTCCATAGTTGTTTTACATAGATTTATAAATTATTTAGATGTCTAATATAATAATTTATCCTTAAGAGGAAAAATGAGGCCTCTAGCAAAGATGTACTGTGCCTCTAAATCTATCAGGTGGTAGATCAATTGATGCATACATGAATTGAATCTTAGAGTGTACTCAATTATTGGTTCTATCTCACCCTGGTGTAGTGAATGTAACCTCTTATATGTGACACAAGGTCCCTTACTCTATATGTAATTCCTAAGAAATATTGCTTCTAACTCAACATATGTATGTAGTGAACCATGAGGGACTACATGATGAAACCAATTTAACGCCCCACTTTCTATAGACTTTGGAAATAACTATAGTAGAGTCAACTTGTTGGTGACATGTGCCATAGAATTTACATAATACTATAGCTTTAAGTATGTATTTTTATGCCCATGAAATTTTGGTAACACTAGTATCTTAAATTTGGGTGGAAACTTTGTAGTAAAGTTTCTGTGCAGAATAGGATTGCCATGGATAGCATTGGAATCAACCCAAAATTTGTATGCCTTACTCTCCAATTTTAGATGGTTTAATTATTTTTATAAATCACCTAAAATATGAATCAAGGATATTAAATCTTATGAAGGTATATTATCATCATCAATGGGTTAATTTAACCCTTGAATTTTGTTATTTATCTTAGACATTAGTACACTATATTGGGGACCTTTTTTAGGAAGGACTGGTTTGCTCTTTATAACCTTTAGAGGGATGATAGCTTGGACCTAGTGAGAGGAAAATGGGCTATCACCCTCATGGAGGTTAGGTTGAGAAACATGTTATACTATAGTAAGGGGGATTGAGGGAGATTCATTGCTATCTATTATTTTTTTAATTTTCAAAGAAGTATCACATGTTACTAGACTAGAAGATACATTATTATCATGTGAATGTAAGTTATGTAAAATATGAACATAAGAATAAGTGTGTTTTTGTTTTTTAACATTTGAACTAGCATTAGTTTGAATATGAAAAATAAGTCCCTGTAGGGAGAGAACTACAAGATTTAGACTCCATTTCTTCTTCACCAAAATCACAGTAATCATCATTATTCCAAGGTTCATAAAAATCAAAGTTTAATTCACTTGTAGAGATAAGAGTAGAAGAATTTTCATTTTCATGTTCACTAATAGAGAGCATATAAGAATATTTTAACTTTATAATACTATGCAATATATCATCATGTGTAGGTGCAATGCAATTCATGTCTTCACTAGCTATGAGTGGAATACATGTATGATCATTATTTTCAATCTTGGAGTCAAGGGTAGGATAAGTATCAATCATTTTTCCATTTGACACATAATGACATGTAAGAGAAGAGTTAGATATATTTGAATTATCTCCATTTTTCATAGAATCATTGTGTTAATCTTGAAATGTAAAACAAGGTGCTAAAGTAATATTATATGCTTTAGTTTGTGCATAAATAAAAGGTGCAATATCATTTTTACATGATTTTTAAAATTAAATTGAGAAGGGTAAATAATGTGTATTTTGATTTTCTATGCTAAGAACATAATGTATAATTTTACTTAAACTATATAATTTTAAATTTATTTTATTATTCTTATATTTATTTAATTTTAATAAGGATGTAGCAAAAGTGGTTGAAAAGATAGGATCACATTAAAATAAAACACTACCAACAAGGGGTTATTTTGGACTTATATTATTAGTTTGAATTTGAGAAGGAGAAGAGAGGAAAAGGAGAAGAAGATGCATCTAATCTATCCTCATATTTTTTTTCATTATATTACTCATAGATATAATCATATCCATAATTATGACAATAATCAACATCATAATTATAAATTAAATCATACTCATTATCATGTGATAGTGTTCAATTTTGAAAATTTGTCTTTTAATTTTTATGATTATGTGAAAAGTTTAGAAATTAATTGACTGGGTGAAGGGAAAGAGGCTTCTTAGATGTCATTTTAAACTTACCAAAGAAAATAATGTAAATAATGAATAATGAGAAAATAATAGGTAGAATTTAATCTAAATTAGGTATATGTGCAAATATGGGAAATATTCATCCCAATGCATAGAAAAAATCATAATTTTATTTGAAACCCTAAGGGCTAATTTTTGAGTGTTTGGGGACCTCATATGTAGATATAGGGTTTGGAGGGTTTTAGACAAAATTTTAAAATATTTAATCAATCAAAACCTAATATAGGACTGAGATGGATCAAATATGTTGTGGAAAAATTAGGGTGCACCTATGTCTGGGTATACCAAGCATGTTACTATATGTACAAGTTATGGATATTTATATATGACCTATTTTGATTAATTCTATGTACAAACCCTAATCTTCCATGTTATGACATCCAATTGACACGAGTAGTAAATTCTATTTTTAGTGGGGTCTATTGGACATCCTCAACACCTTGTTGTGATGAGAGTTTCATACATGCCAATAATATAAATAAGAGTAAAGATATATGTAACTATCCCCACCTAAGTATTGGTACAAGTGAAGCTAATATGATTGTTGGCTTGAGTGCTTTGAATGTGCTTGAGATTGGAAACATGAGTAATATGAGATTATGAATGTTATATATGGTTGCATGAAGAATTAGGGTAGAATAGGTATTGATAACCTTGATTATGGACAACTTATTCTACATTTTAATGTGTAAATTACATCTAATTTACATCTAGTGGATAAAGGGCTAATAGTCATATATATAGTGTCCCAGTGTTTGTGTGGGTCTTAAAATAGGTCTAGGCTAACCCTAAGTGGTCGTTTATTTGAAAACATATCCATTGGTAAAAAAATGAGGAAAAAGGAAAATGATAAAAAAATTGGGACACTAACGCCATGGGGCACTTCTATCCCTATTATGGTCTAGGAGCTAGGATGCTAAAATGAGGGTCTATGACTACTTTAGGGATGTTTATGGATGAATGTGGCCCTTAATAAGGTTGGATAAGTGTCTAAATAGGCCATGAGATAGGTTTATGGATAATCTAGGGATGGGTGGTCTCAAGTAACACTCTTAGCACTCAAATGTAATTTTTAGGTGATTACACATACTTTATAATATAAATCACATTCAATTTTCTATACTAATTAGGGTTTTACAAACCAAAAATAGGGTAAAACATATTTATGAACCTAAAAATTTCTTGAATCATGTCAAAACCTATCTACACCTAAGGGTTTCATCCTTCTAAGGTTTTTAAAATTTATGCCTTTGGGTTTCATTTTTAGACCTGATTTTTTATTTTCCCTAATATTAAAAAATACACATGGCCATAATGAATGAACATATTGTCTATTTTTTGTCAATCAATTATTGTGATATTTCATGTTTTTCTACTTTGATTTGTGAAATTTGGATCAAATATATAATCAAATGAATCAAATATTTATACACTAATAAGGCTAAAATTGATAATGAAAAATATTTAGCCTTGCTAAATCCCATTTTTTGGATATCTAATCTACATTAATCTCTATTACTATTTCACATCCCCTTGATAGAGTTATTACGAATATTTAATTAATAAATACTAATGAATAAGAAACAACTATGATGAATATATTTGATAAGGTTGATGAAAGACAATTAACTAAATATGTTGACATAAACATGTAAATGTTTGATGCAATGTTATGTGTAGTGAGATATGAGTATAAAATGTTGGATCAAGCTAGTACATATAAGAAAACATATTCCCATTATGTGATTTCAACCAATCATTTCCTCCTACCAACTCAACCAGAAGTATTCATAATTATACTATCGGTACTATCCATACATATAAATATGTGATGTCCACCCAAGGTGAGGAAAAAAAATAATGTTTCCCAAAATTTTACATACCTATTCCTATATAAATGACCTATTCCCATATTAGTATGGATATGCATATTACATCACCAACCTCTCCTACTACACGTTCCCTTGAGTAGACTATTTTAGCTATGTAGACTAAGGTGTTGAAATTAGAGTAAGGTACATATAAATATAGTCATTCAATGGATTCATATGCCTTGATTCATAACCTATTATCCCCTGAGAAGATGGATTATTCCTTACAAATAATATTTTTATCTCCTAAGATTCTAATAAATGATGGTAAAGGTGATCTTGAATAACACCATCGATCCTTCCACACAATGTTCTTACATTATGCAATCAATGATAGATTATTGACCAAGTTAATCTTAATAAATATCAAATAGTATGCTTTCAAATAATTCTATGACCTCCTCATCTAATTATTTAGAGCATTAAAACATTTTAAAGATCATTTTATAGCAAAATTTTCTATCAACATTGATGATAAAATATCTTATGAATAAATTTCAAAACTTAAGCAAGGGTCAAATGAGCCATATAGTAACTATGTAATACATTATAACTAAGGTGTAAAATCCTATAGCAGATAATGTATTACATTGCACCTTTAAGATTATTTTTACACCATTATAAGAATTAATAGTATTCAATAAATTTGATGCTTTAGATGAGTTATGTCACAAAATGAGAGATAATAAAGTCAACACCATATATTTGAACAAAATCAATCATGCACCCAATACTAAAAATACTTCAAAAACTAAATTTCAAAGTAAGACAAGCTACAAGGTTAATTAAAATGATAAACAAATGAAACAAAGATAAAAATTAATGCATTATGACAACCTAAAAATCAACTACAATTATCTTTACTATAAAAGAGGAAATTTTCAAGATTACTAATACCTCCTTATGTACTACTAGAAAATTTACTTGAGTGAAACTTCATCTCTCTTCCTCCACCATAAGATTTTGATGCAAGCAGACCAACACCTAAGAATTATTATAGTAATGCATATTATAATTATCATATATCTCTTGGACATTCTATAAACATATATTAAATTTAAGGTGTAAGATACAAGATCTTATTGATGATATTACTATTAAGTTTCATACACCTACATAGGAGCATATGCCACAAAAAAATTAATATTTTAAATTTAACATATTTAATGATCTATTTCCCAAACATTAGGGAATAGATACCAAGGATTCTTCCAAAGTACATCATACATATAATGAAAAAACTTCACCTGTGACATAAAAAATCCCATATAGATGGGATTATTGGTACACTTACAGGTGTCTTACCATATTTCCCTATTATTACATTTGGTGATAGTGAGATTATTGATGAGTCTACAATATGACTCATCATATCTAATAAATGGCCTAATTTTACTCTTATTTACCCTTCCTTATAGTGGATTTTGATGAAAATATCTGGGCTCACCATTGATTTTAAGTATAAATTAATATATTTATCTTGATTATGTTTTGAGAGTCATTGTCATATATTTAGTCAAGTAAATTCTTATATATACATGGAAAGGATGCCAATTTTACATGTACATGTAAAAGTTAAGTAATAAAATCAAGATTAAATGTTTTTTGAAACCAATATATATATGTATATATATATATATATATATATATATATATATATATATATATATATATATATATATATATATATATATATAATAAGGATTATTTTTGAAGACTTAGTATCTCTAAGGAATCCATATGATAGTTTCTTATACTTCTAGCCTAGCTCTGAAAGTCACTAGTCTAGCTCCTGAAGTCACTAGTCTAGCTCATGAAGTCATTAGTCTGGCTCCACAAGTCACTAGATTGAATTTAGAGATATTTAATCAGCCACATATGATTGATATAATGATAATATTATTGATAAAAATATGTTAATACAAGTTCTAAAGAGTTATAATCCATTTTTAAAAAAAAATTGAAGTGCTAAAAATAGACTTTCCATAAATATTATGTTTATATATAGTAACTGTATTTACGGTGTTTCTAAAAAGGTGACTATAAATACTCTATTTATCTTGAAAATATAATGTGAGTTAAATAATTTTAACTTCCAAGGGTAGTTCAAATCATTCATTAGAAATGAAACATGAATATCATTTATGTGCCAAGATCCAACCCTTTTCACATTTTATTCCTAAAAAAGTGGAAAGGATGTTGTTATGAAATAAAATAGATACATGTTTGGATTTAACCTTATTATTTTATTACTCTATCCTTATATTTTTTTTTGTAAACATTTTAATATATAAAAAATATTTTTTTGATAGAGGTAGAGAATTTTAGGTGTGAATAGTCTGAATTAAGATAGAACTATTTTACTATCTTATTGTAATCAAGTTTTTAATATCAATGAGAAGATAAAAATATGAATATTTTCCAAGTTTAAGATTGTTTTAATCATATTTTAATAAGGATAAAAACTCCAATCATTCTAAGGAATAATGATCAATTTGTATTTATTTATTTATTTATTATGTTTTGTTATATGTTTTGGGTTTATTCTCAATTTTTATACAAAGTAATATTTTCTGTGATTAACTTGAAAGGTTATGTGTGAGTGTGTTTATCCTCAAAAAACTACTTTTAAAATTTCCATGCCAAGCATATAATTTATAATAATTTTAATTCCAAAGTAATTTATATTTTAAATTTATCATAAGTGCTTATTTCCTCTACTTCCAACAATCTACATTTTTCTCTTTTTACAAACATTATTCTATTTTCCATTCATGCAATTTAATTTCGATAAAATTATATTAGCATTATGATTTAAGTTATATAAATTTAAATTATAGTAAAGAGTCTGATTTATTTCAAAATAAATTATATTAGAGTTAAACACAAGCAAGTAAATATTTAGATTAGTATATTAGATGATCAAAAAATAACCACAAAAATTGTTAGTCATAACCTTTGCATATCTTATTACATATATCCTTTAGACACTACTTAGATTGACATGACACATATAACTAAATGAATATGACACACTAACCCTCATAATTTTTTGTGCCATTATTAGGGAATTTCTAAGTATTAATAGGGTATAAGAATTTAAAACTAATAATTGATTAATAAGTACTTAATATAAGGCAT
The DNA here is from genome assembly GCA_037957365.1 of Torreya grandis. Lineage (NCBI taxonomy): Eukaryota > Viridiplantae > Streptophyta > Pinopsida > Cupressales > Taxaceae > Torreya > Torreya grandis. Next base: position 1,615,465 of record JARHVA010001688.1, on the reverse strand, counting down.
AATATATTTATGAATAGAAAAATATATTAAAAAGGAAGATTCATTTATAAAAACTCCCAAAAAAACACCACAAGAACCAAATCATCAAAAGAGGAGATTGGGCTATAATGACTTATCGGGAAAAAAATGCTTGGGGAACTTCCCATCGTTGAAGAAGAATCACCATTCCCATCACCTGAACCTTAGGATAAATCCCCATAAGTACATATTTTCAAAGAAAGCATTATAGTCTAAAATAAATTTTAAGACAAATATTTGATACATAATCTCAGTCAAGTAGCTTTGAAACCAATTAAGATGAACCTATATAACTAGAATGAATATTTATAATATTTAGTGGGAATAAATGGGAGACAATTTAGGAAGCATATTAAACCCAAAAGCTAGGGATGAATCAACTAGAGCTCATCTAGTAAGAATAAAATTTGCCTATCCTATTATCATTTATTAAGATGAAAATTCTCAAATGAAGTGCATATCCCCATCTATACTACCTACCTTTTAGGCAAATGCCAGTAAAATATATCAACTAATTCTTTTTTGACTTTAAGGTATCATGTCAGACATATGAATACAAATATGATAATCAAAATTTAAAATAATTTACTTCCACACTCAATGAATCAGTCATGAGATGGTTAATGGGGTTAAAAATAGACTCCATTCACACATGGGATGCAATGGAAAATTAATTCTTGTATAAATATTAAGATAAATGTAGGATACACAAGGAATTATTTCATATAAAATAAAAAGAAGATGAAAAATGGAATACTATCTTGATCATTTCCTCTTTATCTTTAGAAGGTATGGATATGAGTTGGATGAATAATCAAGAAAAATATTTTTCTTAAATGGAATAGATGATGATTCTAGAGAATCCTTGAACCTAATGGGGATAAGAGATGTAAATAAACTTGGTCTTAATGATATTGATAAATTATGTAGAAACTACACAAGGACAAAGGCTAGTATTAGAAAACTAAAAACAAGGAGGAGTAATGAGGTAAGTCAACTCATGAATGAGTTTGAAATTATCAAAATATACATCTTAGTACACCTAAATACCACATTATATGGGATACAATAAAATTATAACACCAACACTAAACCTTTATCTATATAGTACCCAATATGTAGGTTAAAACAAGCCCTCTATGATTTTCCTCTTGAAAAAATAGATACATCTAATTTTTATAACACAAATGATCATGATAAAAGAAATTATTGTCTCTTCCCTGTTGTTAAGAATAAACTAAAACAAGTACCCAACTTGGGGAAGAGCTCAATTATATATTACAAAGATAGGGGAATAATTTCTCTTACCATATAAATTATTTCATACCTAGAGCTCCTTTTAATCCATGGGTGATGTGATGGGATGGACCAACACCCTCCATAAAAGTAGGGACCACCAACTTACTATCCATAAGAATGGATACCACAACATCCCTAGGTTTCATAGTAGAATGTATAACCATGGATTCCTCAAAATAATTAGCCATGGGTAACTCAACATGTATTTAATAATTAAAGGAGATTCCCAACTCAAGTGGCCTTGTTTCCTACTCTTATCACCCAACCCAAATAGAGTGAACAAGTAAACCAACCATAGTTACCTACCCAACCTATGGAAAACCCTAAGAATATATAGGTAGCTCACATATATGGTATAAATTGATAAGAAAACAAGTGTTATATTATGTAAATGATGATATTATTCAGTTACATTCATGAAAAACATTGACCAATATTTCTCCACAAACTATCATATAGATAATCAATAAAAAGGATGAAAAAAACCTTGCTAATGAGCCAATCAAGGAGAAAGAGAACATCCAGGAGAAGGAAAAAATTCAAGCAACTACTTCTCCTTTTATTCCATCATCAATACCATTACCTGAGATACTCAAATAAATAACACACAAATGTGAATCTGAGTTAATTTAAGAATTAAAAATATTGATCATGGAGATACCACTACTACAAGCCACAATAGACATCCCTAAATTTAATATAATCATTAAGGGTATATGTATCAATATTCCAAGAAGAAGAAGACAATACCCCAAGAATATACAAGTAGATTGTAAGCTCATTGACCTTCTAGTAGGAAAACTTCTCTTACTAAAATATGGAGATGCTAGAAGTCCAATCATCATACTAGTAATGAATAATAAATAAATATCTAACATTTTAGTATATTTAGGTGTTGCTATTAATGTAATGACTCCATATACATGAAAATCAATATCTCTAATTGGGGTATAACCAAATTTCATGTTTATATAATGGTTGACTAGTCAATTACCAAATTATAAGGGGTCATAGAGGTTATCATAAATGTAGTGAAATAATGGGAATATCCTATAGATTTTATGATACTTAAGCAAAAAATTTAGAAATTGGGTTCTCCACCAATATTGGGAAGGCCATGGTTGGACATAGTGGTAGATATTATATATTGTAGGTAAGGAGATATGCCAATCTCAAATAGAATTAAAATAAATAAAATTTATTTATATCCACCTACAAAACCATCCCCAAATTATCTAGACCATTTATGGTTAGATAAAATACATAACAATAGAAATAGTATATCTTTTTTAGTAATGGTGGTAGTCAAAAACCATGGAAATGAGTTGGAATAAGAGTTAATAAACTATAATGAGGGAGAAAATCTATCTCTAGTAGTCACCAATCTAGTGCTAAAAAGTGCCACACTGTCTATGGAGGGTTGTCAATATAATTATAAGGATACTCATGGTATAACTAATGATCACATATCTGTTTAAGAGAATGTTCTCAACTAGGCACAAAGTAGCTAAGCATTGTTCCTTAAAAATTTTCATTTCCTATTAGTAGGAGTAAGTTTATAAGGAGATTCTTTATTAAAATAAATAACCACATTCCATATATTATATCCTCATACTTTCCCATTGAACTTAGTAATGAGTGAATATTGGTAAGTAAATTCAATCTATCTAGACATAAAATAGATTTCAACACAAATAAGCAAAATGTTGAACATAAATAGTTGGTTGACTGATGAACAAAAATACAAAGTGATTAACACATTGAAAAATCATAATTTTTTTTCCTAAGAATACAGCGATATGAAATCCAATTTTCTGCACCCAACACATCTATACTGAAGACATAAAACTAGTTAGACAACATCAAAGGAGGTTAAATATTGCATGGAGGGACATTATCAAAATTGAGATTAAAAAAATATTATAGGTAGCATTCATATATAATATATAATATAGTCAATGGGTTTCACCTCTAGTGATCATACCTAAAAAATTGGCAATTGGATGATTTGTGTAGATTACATGGAACTTAATAAAGCAACAATGAAAGACTATTTTTCACTACCCTTCATTAACCAAGTCTTAGATAATCTAGTTGGGAAGAAGTAATTTTATTTCTTGTATGGATTTAGTGGGTATACCCAAATACGTGTAACTCCTAAATATCATGACAAAACTAGTTTTACATGTCCTCTGGGGTATATTTACATATATATTTTTACCCTTTGGACTATGCAATTCACCAACTACCTTTTACAGAGTAATACTTGCCATCTTTGTTGACCTCACTAATGAGTGTGTTGAAGTGTACAAGGATGATTTTAAAGTGGATATAAACTCATTTTTATTAATATTTTTTTAAAAATAAGTTATTAACTAGGTGTGAACAACATCAACTATCCTTAAGCCATGGAAAATGATTAATGATGGTAGATCAAGGTATTGTCCTAGGCTATCATATCTTTGATGAAGGGATATAGGTTGATCATAAGAATATTGAAGTCATCTAAAAATTACCTTAACCTAAAAATCAAATTGATATCAAAATATTTCTAGGGCATGCAATATATTATAGGTGTTTCATTAAATATTTTAGCAAAATTACAACACTGATGTTTTCCCTGCTCACCAAAGATAGTGAATTATGTGGTCTAAGAAATGTTAGTAGCATTTTGAGGCAATAAAGGAGAAGTTAATTTTTAATCCAGTATTGATAGGGCCTAATTAGGAATAACATTTTCATATACATAATGAACCTCTAATAATGCAATTAGGGTGGTCCTTGGGTAGAAATATGAATAAGGCAAGATGTACCTATTTATTACATTAATAAAAACTTAACCCTTATTGAAATAAAATATAAAACAAATGAAAATTAATTCCTTGGTATCATTTATTCTATGAAAAATTTACATAAATACATTAATAAATATAAAATATTCATCTATAGATATCATTTAGACATAAAATATCTGATGAAAACTAGTAGTAGGAGGTAGAATCATTAGATGGTTACTACTATTTAGGAAATTGATATAACAATTATTGAAAAGATAGTTAAAGTTAATATGTTTGATAATTTTATATCAAGATTGAAAGTATCATAAGAGGATGAGATAGTGGAGGATAATTTTCCATATGAATAATTATTCACAGTCTCAACACATTCACCTTGGTTTGCTGACATGGATATTTATCTAGATATAGAGAATATCCCTTGTGATTTCACTTTAAGTAAATAAAATATTAATAAAATATAGTGATAACTATAAATGGATCAATGGAATATTATTCAAGTTCATACCTAACTTGGTGCTTTTCAGGTGTGTTCATGAAGAAGATATCTATGAAATATTGAGATTTTACCATGATGAACTAGGAAAAGATCATTATTTAGCCAAATAAACTATTGACAAAGTCTTAGGGGTTGGATACTATTGGCCTTCACTTCACAAAATGTTAAGAGTTATGTTTGGTATTGTGACTCTTGTCAAAGGATGGATAAACCTACACTATCAAATGAAATTCCCCTCCATCCTCAAGTGGAATTAGGAACTTTGGAGAAATGGGAGTTAGATTTCATTGGTCCCATTGATCCCATATCTCAAGGAAAGGAGTACATCTTAATATGTACTGACTATGTCACAAAATGGGTCAAAGTGAATGATCTACCATTTACTCATGAGGAAATTTTTTTTGAATTATTTTACAATAAGCTTATTCATTGATTTAGAGAACCTAGATACATAGTTTCATATCAAGGACCTCAATTTGCATCTAACATGATCCAAGATTTCACAAAGCACTACTAGATCAACCATATAAATTCATCACCTTACCATCATCAAACCAATGGATAGGTAGAATTCACCATTAGATAATTAGATAAGATATTAAGAAAGATAGTAGACATCAACAACAAGGATTGGGGAATCAAGCTACCAGAAGTAGCTATTTATAATAGAGTTTTAATTGTAGACATTAATTAGTAAATGGCAAGAAGTAATTACTTGTAATAGAGTTTTAATTTTAGACATTAAGGAAATCAATAAAATTAGGTATAAACTTGAAAAAATAACAAAAATAAAGAATTATTAAATCAAATGGATTATATATGAGAATTGAAGCATTGCAGTAAACATAAGTTATTCAACATTAGAAGAAAGCATGACATGAATATCGTATCAAGAAAATAAAATTTAGAGGAGACTGAGCCTTATTGTTTGATTCAAAATATCAACATTTCAAAGGTAAAATTTATACCAGATGATTAGGTCCTTATCAAATTAAAAAATATTTGATAATGGATCTACAATTGTTAACAATAGATGGAAATAAGAAAACTCTTTTGGTGAATGGACATAGACTAAGGATATATCACCAATCTCTTAGTAAATAAGAGTTTTATAAATAGATTCAATCTCAAGTAGAGTTTGGTTAAATGTAAAAATCTTTTTATTTCATCATAACCAAAGGTTAAGAGTTTGAGTATAAATAAAAGAGGGTTAAAAAAAAAATGGTGGCCCTCTTCTAAAAAAAATAAAAGAGAGTGAAAAAGCTAAAAACTAGTAAATGACAACTTTTTGAGGAACAAAGCATTAAAGATAATAATTTGGACTAACCTCTTGTGCTCTTTTCCATCATCATAGGACATGTTGGAGAAAAAAAAAGCAAAGTAAAATCATAAGTAATCTAAGGTATATAATTCATTTCTCCATGATTGAAGTAAACATTGGGTTTTATTTTGTAATTCAATATCCACTTTTCTAAAGGGGTTTTTTTTTCTAAAAAGGGGAGTATTTCCTAAATACGGGTCCAAAAAGTGGGTTTAATTTAAAATAGAATTTTCCTAAAAACATTAATGCATTATGATAAGACATGAAATCACTAAATATGATGTAAGAGGGGTACTAATTATTTTAAATGATGAGTAGGCATGGGTAAAGAAGTAATGATTGTAGTAACATCAAAGGTGGTAGTGGATTTTTCATGTGGATGAAGATGAGAATTTATTGAATTTACTTCAAATCTCTCCTCACACTTACATTAAATTCTCATTTTCTATAAAAACATATAATATTTACAAATAATATAAGGTTACTGGATATTTTAGGAGCTCGACCATTATTTATTATTATTTAGATTGTGTGTTGTCTTTATTTGGAAAAACCCTCTATGTCTGATTCCTATTGTTTGCCCTCTCCCTACCTAACAAGTATACCTTTCCAAAATGATATAATTCCTTCCAAATTATATCATGGGATAAAAAAAAAATTTGAACCAAAGTATGCATAACTCTTATTATAAAGTGAAGCAATAGAAAATGTGTTTTTGGTCAGATTTTTGGAATAAATTTCATGGATAAAATGAATAAACGGTAGAATATTTCATCACCAAATTATAAGGAAATAATTCCAAGGAAAAATTGGTTAAGATACTAGTATGTTTCACCATCATTAGTGAATTTTATATCATCCCTGAGATTGACATGTTATTAACTAGCCAATCCTCTTATAGGGACTTTATTCAAATCTTTCATGTAAAGGGGGAATTAATGTTATAATTAAATGTAATCCTAAGGGGGTTAAAAGGGTATAAAAAGAGATTTTTATGGAACCATAGAGGACTATATCCTTATGGGTTATTTAGTTTTTCACTTGTGATGGTCAATATGAGTTTATATTTAGATATGCAATCAAGATTTTGAACCATCTTAAGTAAGGAAATGACAAACCTAAATGTAAAATAAACTTACCTCAATTCCTATATGGTGATATTTAGGTCATTTTAGATATATATTTCCAAGGATTTATATCTATTAGGCATCATAGTATAATACAATTATTTTTCCAACATCATTTCTGAAAGAAAATTGATGGAGAGGAAAAATGATAGGAATTTCTAGAAGGTAAGCTGAAGAAGGTGTCTCAGATCAAGAGAAGACCATTATTTTTTGTTCTCACACCAAAGTTTAGTATAAAATGATAAATCATAATGAAAAAAAAATCTTTGGAAAAAATTAGAAGAATGAGGTTAAAGAAACCATAAATATCCAAAACCACCTCAAGTGCAACTCAGGAACCTACAATAGAAACCATACTAATAATGAAAATTTATGACATTGAAAAATAATCTCTAGATATTAACTAGCCTAAAATATTAAGGAATGATAGGAGGAAGGATCTAATAAGGCAATTTAAATTATAAAAATTGTTAAAGAGAAGGAAAAGACTCATCCTCTTTGAAGATAATGCTACAAAAATATTATAAAGATTCAATCAAGGAAGAGATATTGAAAGGACCAATGCAACACTTGAATTTGAGACACTTACATTCATGATTGAATAAGATAAAGATAAATATGGAGGAAAAATTTATAGGCATAAATGAACTTACAACTATGGTTGAAATGGAGGAGTTCACAGCTAAAGATGAACTAGGAGAAGTAGACATAGGGAAATACCCTCCAAACATGAGGGAAACCACAAGTTAAACCTTAGAAGATCCTTCTCATCATTTCTCTTCTATACCTATTGTTGATAAGTTCAAGGACCTTATATTTTAATAATAATATCAACCTTATAGTCTTGATGAAGAGGATCAAATACAAGTAATGGAACTATCAAGAGTCGAGGCAATCATCAAGAAATCATAAGAAGAGATTAGCTTCATCAAACAAATACTCCAAGGTAAGGAAGAGACTATTTATAGTTTACAACATAAACTAAAAGAAAATAAAATCCAATCTCTTAATAAATATGATGCAATTACTAAGTTATAATACATAATAGTATAATATCCCTTAATAGCCCCTATAACCCAAGTAAATCAGTGTACAAATAGAATTAGTCTAACTAACATCATGAATACCTAGATGAAAAATATAAAATTTTAAGGGAAGTTAAAGTAAAAAATAATAAGTTGAAAGGGGAAATTTAGAAATTAAGATAAGAAAATGAAAATGTTGAATCGATATTATAATAAACTTATGAAATAAGAGAAAAATTGCTTGCCTGCAAAAGGCCTACTTTTGGATATGGTCTCTTTTTAAAAGATCAATTTCCTATATGGAAAATTATTATAATATCATGTGGATTACCCTATGATTTTTAAAATGACAAGGAGTTTTTATAAGCCTATTTTCTAGTTTTGTTGATCAATAAAATCTTTTGTGTGAGATATTTTTATAGAACTATCTCCTAGAACATATTTCATCTTTCCTCATCAACTTTGTAGGAAAAGTTTAGATCAGGGCATATATTTATACCTTTTATAATCAAATTTATTTGAGTCAAAGGATTTAGGACTATTTTTTTCAAGTAAAAACTATAGGGATCATCATGAGAGTTGAATTTCCCAATCCAAAAAATCTTGTTCCAATTTTCATAAGCTTGCTATATGCCACCAGGATTAGAGATCACTACCCCAATAATTTTCTTAAAAGTGACATTGATTTTGATGAATTCACTTAGAATAATTTCAATACAACCCTTGTTGTATGAATAAAATATGGGGAACATTAAATATTACCTTAAAAAAAGATAAGTAATTTCCCCTACTAATCTAAGATGGTGCTTCAAGAGGGCCAGAGAAATGGTGAAAATGCTAAGAGAATTTAGAAATTAATGTATTGGTATGAGGTTTATACCTCCATTGATATTGAGTCCCATGCCTATATGGACAAACTCATTACCACATGGACTAGAATAATTTGATAAATGGAGAGTTAAGGTCAGAAAATTCAAAGCTCATGCCAATATTAGGTAGCAAATTTGGGACACTTATTATGATGTTTATTATCTTAGTTAGACCCTAGAGAACATGACACTTTCTCAAGATTAGTGGAGGATGTATCTTGCAAGTGAACTTGAAATAAGTTAAGTATGGGTAAATGATAAGTTTGTTGATGAGTCATTTGATATGATACAATAACTTAGGCAAAGCAATGAGAATATTCTACCTCACCTATTCTAAAAGGAAACACAAAATTATTTCCCTAAGCTCTCTTTAATTAATTCATGGCATATTAGATACCTTAGTAACCATTGCATTTAATGTTTCAATCAAGGGTACTTTACTAGTTTTGGAATATTAAACATAATTGTTTGTATCTTAGACAAATTATTATGTAGCTGGTGTTTTCATTCAATTTTCAAATGTGTGTTTTAAATGCATGATAAGGAAAAAACATATAGATTTTACCCATATAAATCAAAATTTTGAGGTTTTAAATAGGAGTATGACAGATTTTAACACATTCATTACATCATATTCAATAGTGAATTAATGGAAATAAAAATAAATATTATAATCGAGATAAGAGTAATAAATATATTTAATTCATGGACTAATCTAAGCCTAACTAATAGAAGAATAAAACATTACAAAATAAAAAGGGGAAAAGAGAAAAAACCTACTTACATGAAGCTAAATGTAGACACTAGAAATTAACACACCTCATTTTTGAATGTCAAATATCCCCTAGACCTACCTAGGACCCCCTTCAGACCAACCTACACCAATATAGCCTCACCAAACCCATCCACACTTAGTTTTACCAAATTGTATCAACCTGACCTTCAAGACCCTTTTCCTTTGGACCCTAACCATTAATGGTTAGGGTGACCATCAATGGTCAGCCTTAAGAACCCTTGACCATCGATGGCTAGGATTCACCTCTTCACCAAAAGCATGCAAGCTTTACCATCCTCTTATAAATATAAACTCATCTAATTTTTGTTTCAAGACCTTGCATGGATGAATTATATTTAGATGGCCTAGTTGCACCTTCAATTCCACCTCTTTCTTATGCCTATAAGAGAGAGAGAGAGAGACCTGAGAGGTCAAATCCATCTAGAATAATTACCAAGAGTTTAAACATTCAAGAGTTTTATTTTGCAGGTCAATCAACATCATCAATGTTATCAAGCATCATTAGCCTTCTTATTGAGAGCTGACTTCTCATCACCTCTCAACCAAGCTCTTAGGTAATATTACTCTATTAGAATCAAACCAAACTCCACCAATAGGCCAACTACATCAACCACCCACCTAATCAAATTATATTAAGACAAGTACTTATTTACCAATATTCATGTACTCTATTTCTATTTCATAATCAATCTAACCCTTACCCAACTCTAGGAATCCATCTATTGTATCTTGTTATTTAGCTATTTATCAAACCCAAAACTTACATACTAATCATTGATGCTTGAACCAACTACTGATGGTCTGTCTAATTGTTGATGATTAGCCTAACCATTGACAATCACCTTAACAACCGATGGTCACCCCAACCACTGATAGTCACATGTGGTAGTAAAAACTAGAAAGCTATTTTCACCCACCTACTCCCAACCAAACCTAATTTTTTATGTTTTTGATCACTCACAGACCCCTTTCAAATTTTTTAAAGTAGACCCTGACCCTTCAGTACTAGTATTATTTAGTTTATCACTAATTTGATCATTTATAGTCTATTTTCTTAGCAAGAATTATTGTGTTAAGTTTTATTAATATTCTTTAATTGATGCAAGTGTATTTTTTATAGTTTTGTGAACTTAATTATTTAAAATGTGTGGATTGAAATCCCCTAAAGAAGTTCTCACTTTTGAGATCTAGCTACTATTAGGCAATCCACCCAACTATTTGTCTAAAAAATAAATTTGATTTAGTGTTTTCTTATTCATAGGTCTTCCTCCCAAGATAAAGAGGAGCTCTTCACAATATTATGATTCAATGCATGCATAACCAAATAGTTTTTTCAACCACACCTATATTGAGTTTCTTTTCTCTCTTTTTCAAAGCTTAAAGTGAAAATTTACATGAAACATTCTGGCATGCTCAGTGGGACCTAGGGTCTTTACTCACATTTTCTTTGCATTTATATGGTCTTCTCTCTATTTGTGCTCATAATTGAAACTAAAATTTCTTTTGGGTTTAAAATCAATTGCATCTATTACTTGATTTTAACATTATTCACTTGGGATTAAAGCACAGTAATCTCATTGTAGCACCATTTTTTTTACACACACTATCCAAACCACATTCATCAATCAAACATCAAAACAATTTGAGACAAGAATCTATTGGGATTTTATCACCTAGCGGTCACCTTACCATTTCATGACAATCCTACTTAGAGTTCATTACCAAGGGGAGAGCCAACTTAACTCTCTAGTTGAGTATAAACATTGGATATCAATATATATTGGCTAAGCACCAAACACTCTTATCATTATGAGACTATGAAGTGAGGGGGTAGGCCTAAATACCAAGCCACATATTGATTCCAATATAGATTATTTTGAGCACATAAACAACCCAAAACCAACCATAGACTACTTCTATAAGACCTAATCTACAAGCCAACTTCTATCACACATTCTAATAAACTAAGGCATAAGCCAAAAATGAAATTAAAACTAACCTCTAAGCTTAACATTATTTATAATGTGTGTCTTGATTGCCTTGATCATTTTCTTGTCTTCTTCTTGTTTAAGTGGTGAGTTTGTTCTTATTTTCTCTTCCCTTTTTATTGTATGGTTCTCACTCACCAAAAATGAAGAAACCTAGTAGAGTAGAATCCATCACTTAAATCAACCTCTTCTACCTCCTCATCTATGGAGTACATCTCTAAGGTAGAAGATTAACTTCATCCATTGGGAAGACCTAATTTTCCTTGGGTATTTCCCTAAGGAGACATAGAATTTACCACTTTTTTAGATAATAATCTAGTTGCCCTTTAGTACTACCTTAACACCTTCCCTCACCATGTCCCGATTCTAATTCCACCTCAAGATCTTCCTTATGGCATGACATCTCACCTTATGAGGTGTATCCCTATTGTTGTAGTCACCTCCCTAGCTTTAACTACCCAATAATCTTCATCTACTAACCCTTTATATTCCATAGCTGAAAACCAACCTATCCAACCAACCACTACCCTTACACTTTCTTCCCCTACTAATGAATCCTCTAACTTAGGATTAAACTTACCATTAACCCATCATGCTCCACTTATTATTGGATCATATACCACTAACACTACCAAAATCCCCTTTATCAAACCTAACCCATTAGTCAATACCCCTTTACTAAGATTATGTGTATCTATCTCTTCTATTTCACCACCCATTAGCACAAAGGTCACTACCTCACCTGTTGTCACCAAACCAAATACCACCCATACCCAACCCATAAGAATCCCTCAATAGGTATCCATCACACCCAGCCTAGGTTACATCCCTAACCCATAAGGGTATGTAACCACTACCCAACCACCCTCATCTACCTACCCTTACATACCACCTACCCAACCTTTAGCATCCACATTACAAAATGTGACAACCTCTCAACTATGAAACAATTACCCATATGTTACCCAATCTTAAACACATTATCCACCTTAAAATTATTTTAGTCTACCACCTCAACTTGAATTAATGAGGATGCTCATATAAAAGATGAAAAACCTTGATTCATCCATTTTAGGGGCTCATAACATCCTATCCTATGATTAGATTTGTAATGAACCTATTCATCATTCTATCCCCATTAGAGCTTACCTTCCTCAATGGGAGCTTCCAAAATTTACTAAATTTCAAAGCAAGTAGGACCCCCAACAACACCTTAGGGATTTCAAGCATGAATGTTACATGATTGCTTAGGATGATGCCCTTCTCCTTCAAACCTTCCTAATGTCTCTATCCATCCTGACACTTGACTGGTATAGTGCCATCACCAAGAATTCAATCTTTTCTTTTACCTAACTAACACAGGTCTTCTTATATCACTTTTCCATTTACATTTCCAAAAATGTCTCTATCACAAACCTATATTATATTAAGTGATTCAATGATGAATATATTATTGAATTCATCATTCATTAGAGAAGCTTGATTAATTAACTTTCATTTTATTTTCCTCAACTTAAACTCATAGAGCTTTTTGCTCGAGCCTGCACCAAACATACATCTTATACAATACATGTCCAAAGCTTCAAATTTTTTAATGACGCTTTTACCATGGCATGTAAGCTAGAGAATAAAGCCATATATGAAGGAAAATTGAAGTTAAAAAATAAGAAATCTACCTTTAAGACTAATAAAACATCTTCCTTTAAGCTAAGAAACCAAAACAATACCAAAACCAAGATCAAGGGAACCGTGAATGTCATTGTCATTAAAACTACTCTTCCATCTAATGTCAACCAACAAATCTCTTCCATTATCTCCAAACAAAACATAAGGAACCTAAACCAAAGCAACTAAAAAAATTTCACTCCACTTGGAGAATCTTAAGATTTGGTTCTAGAGAAGCTACTAAAAATTAACCTTATATAGCTTCTACCCATCAAACCTCCCTAGTAGTTTGATTCCTCTCATCCAACACCTACTTGGTATAATGAGAATGACCTTTGTGTTTTTCATAAGGTAATTAGACATGATGTCAATTAATGTAATACTTTTAAGAATGTTGTCTAGAGCCTTATTGACAAGGGGGAACTCATGTTGTATAATCTTAATGCCCCTCAAAATCAAGCTCTTCATATCTTCAATAAGCCTTTTCCAAACCATGCCCCTATCAAATGCAAGGACACACAAGTTGGATATTCTCATGATGCCCATATGGTCAATATGGTCATTGACACACTTGTCCATAGGGATCCTATCATCCAACCTACCTATTTATCTCCCACTCAACCTGTCAAAGTGGTGGAATCATCTTCTCTTCCTTTAGAAGCACAAACTGAGGAGGTTCCTTTTTCCTTTACTATATTCATACATGTGTTGGAATCATCAAGCACCCCTTTTGATAGCCAAATTGAATAAATAACCACTCCTAACCTACCATCTCCCCTAACTACAAATCAAGCCATAACCATGGACATCATGCTTAGGGAAACAAATCTTTCACAAACACTCGTCACAGAGTAGCCACCTTGTTCAAACTTACCTCCCTTGTTTAAGGATGCAGATGAAGCTATTAACCCTCCTCCTTAACCCTTAGGTGTATCCTCAACACCTGATACCCAGGGGATAAAATTATCATTTAGACCTTTTTCTAAACTTGTTTAAAAGTTAGGTATGGACACAAAACTAGAAATAGATCAAGCCACTTTTTGGTAACACCTAGGGATCCCTTACATCAACAAACTTGAACCTTCTAGAATGCTTCCAACCAACTAATCCATCATTTTTCCACCACATTTCAAACCAATTAGAACTTCTACCAACCCCTTACATTCTCAATCAACTAAAATAGTCACCTCTTTAATGGCCACACCACCAGCCAAAACTTCCAAAACTTTTTGTGCCTTCCCTACATGAAGGTTGGTCCACCCATATTTGAAAGTGGAATTATCCCCATCTAAATACATACCCAAATCATAACCCAAACCAACCAAGGGGATGAAACTATTAAAGGGCCACATGAATAGGTCTCTACCTCCCTTTACCTTGACCTCTCTATTTTAAAACTTCACCCTTGTAATTTGATTGAAAATAAACCTCCTTTTAACATATGTCATCCACTTCCATTGATTACACTAGCCCACTTATTATCTAATGCACCGGTCCTTCTCAGATTACTAATAGCCAGACCATCAAACTTGACCACCCCAACCAACATCATACCTAGACTAAAACCATTAAATAGAAGCACCAACTTACCTAAACCACCTTTCACCAAACTTATTTCCATCAACATGCCCATCTTACCAACTAAAACCATAGTCCTTAGACCTTTCCCACCTTTAGAGGAATATTATATGACCATTCTTAAAAGGTTATTATAGACCTCCTACCTCACATTACCTCCTATTAGACCCTTTGATCCTCTTAGTTTAAAGTTAACTTGGTACAATGACCATAAAATATACTCCTATTATAGGACACCAGAGTATGACATGGAGAATTACAAATCCCTCTAGGATATTATTCATTAAATCTATGGTGAGGATGATCTTTTATTAGATGAGCTTCCATCCATTCCTCTACTAATACACCCAACAACCATTCACCAATACATTCCTAATCCCCCACTCTCACCTCAGAGTGATAGAGAATCTTCCCAACCTCCTATCACACCTCTTCCCTCTATCCATACCATTAATGTGGTCACATGATCACAAAAAAAGGATAAAAAGAAGTCCAAAGTGTCCATTCTATGGACATATCCACCAATTCATCCTAAACCAAACCATATCCAATCCTATATGCTTATAACTTAGCCCAAAGTTACCATATTAGGTACCTCTAAGGCTAACCCCTCTAAATCCATCAAAAGGGTCATCCTTAAGAAACTTCACCAAAATCTTGCTAAAATGAGTCTCTATAAACTAATTTCCACCTCACCTTACCATCATCAAGTGATGATCAAGGCTATGAAATCTATCAAGATCAAACTAGGTGACTCTCCACCTATTGAGGCCTTTGTAGGTGCTCTCTAACTCTCCACCCTTGTCACCTTCAAGGACTCAAAGATATCATCTATCCATCCAAAAGACCTAGATCCCCCTCTTTTTACTATTTCCCATATTAACCAAACTTACATCAAATAGGTTATGATCGATGGGGGAGTCATTATCAACATCATCTCTTCCTATGCCTATGACCAACTTAAGCTATTATAATAATGTCATGTCCAAAACTTTATCCACCCTTATATACTTTAATGACACTATGACCAGTACCATAGGAATCATCATCCTTCACATTTGTCTAGGACCTCACACGCTCCCTAAACACTTTTATGTGATCAAATTTGAATTCTAGTAAAATGTTTTACTAGGGAGACCTTTGATCTATGCCATGGGTATGTAAATTCCACCCTCCATCATTGTGCCAAGTTTAAACATGAAGATCAAGTTGTTACTATAAAATTTGACCCTAGCCCTTTTGCAGCATGCAATATGACCTACCGACTTAGTGACATTCTCCTACCTCCATCCAAAGCACCACAAATATCCACCATAAAGCCCTCACCCACAAAATTTAAAGCCATTACTTCCCATTTAACTAAGGCATCTACCAGTTAATCTATTCCTATGGACTAGATATCCATCACTGATCCTTTAGAACCTACTTTTCAATTCCTTACCCTTGAATAATACCACCTCCTCACCCTTTATGCCTTCCAAACTCCCTAAGAATATGAAAAGCTCAACCACCAACTAGGTTATGACCCCAAAATTAGAGACATTAACCCTTTAAGGCCTCTAAGTTGTCAAAACCACTTTATCTATGGGGGAATTGATAAGCCACTTAACACTGTTTCCACTCCCTCTTCACCTTAACCATTCATCTCCAACTTCTCTTACTTG
Organism: Torreya grandis; assembly: GCA_037957365.1. Taxonomy (NCBI): domain Eukaryota; kingdom Viridiplantae; phylum Streptophyta; class Pinopsida; order Cupressales; family Taxaceae; genus Torreya; species Torreya grandis. Next base: position 1,598,821 of record JARHVA010001688.1, on the reverse strand, counting down.
GATAACCTAGACTTTGCCAAACTATACCTCCATAGGTGTGCCTAGAAAGGATTTGGCTTAGGATAATATGAGCATGGCCCACACACATTGATCTTAATTAAGACCTACAAGCCTCATGAGAAATATGACCTTAGCTTCATTCTACTCAATAAGAAGAAAACTAAACAACCTACTATTACCATTGTTAAAGAAGAGACCCCTTCCTCTCCAATACCCCCTCCACCTGAGTGTGTTAATTTTTTTCATAAACATGATTACCCTCATCCCCCTAACTTATCAAAAATTAGGGGCACCCATATCTATCCCTTTAATCCATCTTGAGCTGGTAGGAGAGGACACTCCTACCATTAACATGGTTTAGTACTAGGATGATGATTCTATTCTCACATACCTTGGTACACTTGATTCCTCCATCCATAAATCCTTACCTCCCAAAACCTTAACCATGTTAAATGAATACACTATCGATATTAACATAGGCACTTTGAACAACCCCCATATTGTCAAACTAGGCCAAACTCTCACCCCTCAGGAACTATAGGACTTCTCTTCCTTATTTTAGGACCGTAGTATTGCATTCACCTAATCATATGATGACATGCCTAATATTTACCTAGACATCACCACCCATAACATTATAACTAATCATGAGGCCAAATCTATCAAATAGAAACTCTATTGAATGCATCCTCATAGAGCCCTCCTTGTCAAACAATAGCTTCAACACCTCCTTTATATCAACTTCATTCAACCCATTTTATCCCTAGTGGGTTTCAAACATAATTTTTGTCACTAAAGTCATAGGGGACTACATATCTGTGTGGATTTTTGTGACCTCAACCTAACCTACCCAAAATATGAATTTCATCTAACTAGCATTGACTAACTTGTTAATCATATGGCAGGCCGTGAGAGGCTATCTATCATGGATGGTTTCTTAGGTTATAATCAAATTTTGATCATCCCTAAAGATTAGTACAAAAATACCTTTATCACCCCATGGCGGACCTTCTATTATAAGGTCATACCCTTTGGTCTTAAAAATGTTGGTGCAACCTACCAATCTACATAACCTACATCTTTCATGACCTTATCCATAGAATCATTGAGGACTACATGGATAACCTCAAAAAATCCAAACTTTGTAAAGACCACTTAGCCATTTTCAAGATTATCTTTGAGTGACTTATCCATTATTATGTCTACCTCAATCCTAAGAAATGTATTTTTGGGGTTTTGTTAGGTAAACTTCTTAGATTCATCATTTCCCTTCAAAGAATCAAGGTTGATTTGGATAAAATTAAATCCATCCTCAAGATGCTACCTCTAACCAATATTAAGCAACTTCATAGTTTGTAGGGGAGGCTCTAATCCATATATTGCTTCATTTTTCAACTCTCATATCGGTGTCAACCATTCCACCACCTCTTGAAAAAGGACATCTCTTTCAAGTGGAATGTTGATTTCCAAAAGGCCTTTGATGTACTAAAAGAATACCTTCTATCTCCACCTATACTCAAACCTCTTAAGGATGACTAACCTTTCTACCTTTATATTTCTACCACTAACCATTCCCTAGGGGCAATGCTTACCCATTGGGATGAACAATGCAAAGAGAAATCTATCTATTACATTAGTTTTACACTTATTGAGTATGAGACTCAATATACACCAAGAAACTATACTTGGATCTAGTCTTCATGGCCACCAAACTTCACCACTACCTTCTTAACCATAATTTTTTTCTTATAACTATTACTGACCCACTCAAATATATGCACTCTAAGACATCAAAACTAGCGTATGGCCAAGTGGATCATGATTTTAGTTAAGTTTGACCTTCAGTTTCTCTATAAAAAATTAATCAAGGGGAAAGTCATTGCCAACCAATTAGTTGATGTATCCCTAACAAACAACCAACCTCCTCCTCTTGAATTTCTAGACGAGTCTATCGCAAGCCTATCTCAAGTAGATTTCACCAATCAAGTAACCATGTTTTTTGATGTTTCCAAATGTTAGCATGGTGGGGGAGTTGGTATCATCCTTATACCCCTTAGTGGTGAACCAATTCCTTTGTCATTTAAACTTGACTTCAAATGTACCAATAATGTGGCCAAATATGAAGCCCTAGTAATAGGTCTCTAAACTACATTAGCCATAGGATTCAAAATAATCAACATCTTTGGTGACTCCCAACTTGTGGTCAATCAAGTCAATGGAATCTACTAGTGTAAAAATGAGATTTTACAACTATATAGGTAGTTAGGTATAGAAATTTTAGCCTTATTCAAGTACTACCATATTCAAACCACCCCATAATATACTAATAAGTTTGATGACTCCATGGCTTCTCTTACCTCTCAGATCCTGTCAGTACCCTTAGACTCCAAACTATCAGTCATTATCCATCACCTCACCAAACCCTCCTACACTAAATCAGACACTCTAACCATCTTTAGTGTGGAGGATATCCTACTTGACCTTTGGTATCAACAAATCTTCAACTACCTTTACCTTGGAATAGTTCCCTTTAGCCTCTCTAAGAATGCTCATTGAGCATTTATTCAAATCACCTCTCATTACACCATTATGGGAGGAATTATTTACAAACATGTTTTTGAAGGCCTCCTATGCCATTGCCTCTATGGTCTAGAAGCCTCTCATGCTATCAAAGAAATACATGATGGTATCTATTTGGTCTACTTTAGTGGACTCGTTATGGTTAAGTGTATCCTCTGCCTAGGCTATTACTAGCCTACCCTTAGACAAGACTATTGTGATTATGTGAAAAGGTGTGTCAAGTGTCAACAACATGCTAATTTACATCATGTACCCAGCCATGGCATTCAAGTTTCCACTAATTTTTGGCTTTTTTCACAATGAGGTCTAGACCTTATTAGTGAAATCAATCCCCGATCTTCATAATGACACCACTCTATCATCACCATGACTAAATATTTCACCAAATAAGTGGAGGTTATTCCTCTTGTATTGACACAATCTACAAAGATTATTTAATTTATCACCCATCATATCATGTACCACTTTGGTGTTCCCCATAAAATCATCATTGATAATGGAAAATCCTTCAAAAATAAACAAGTTTAATGTATTTGTGATGTCTTTGGAATTGAACTAAGGTTTTTATCACTTTATCACCCACAAGTAAATGGATAAATAGAGGCCTCTAACCAAACCCTTAACAACAAGCTTGTCAAAGTGATTAATGGCTTAGGTCAAGATTGGCACCTGCACATCCCTTTCACTTTATGGGTATATCATACTAACATTTGAACCCCTATGGGTGCTACCCAATTTTTTCTTATGTTTGGATCTGAGGTTGTATTGCCTATTGAATTCCAAATACCTTTTCTTCACATATTTTTATGTGACCTTATTTTAGAAGATGATTACCATCAAGAATGCTTAGTCTAACTTGCACTACTTGACAAGCATCATTTGGTCACTCTTTTCCATTTTCATGTCTATCAAGAATGAATCAAATATGCCTATAATAAACACCTAAAATTCAAATACTTCAATATAGGAGATCTCATCCTCAAGGAAAATCAACATGTAACTAATATAGATAAAAGCAAAAGGGTAAAATTTACTTTTAATTGGCTTGGACCCTACATCAAAGCCCATAAGTATGGATCATGAACTTATCATTTGTTCTCTTTCAAATACAAACTAGAAATTGATCCTTTTAATGCTTCACATCTACATCCTTTCTATTATTAAAAAAGGATCACAATCACCATTTATCTAACTTAAGATCATCCCATGCAACCACATTTATTTCCCTCTTTTTAGGGGTAATTAACTATAGCTAAATCATGTGATTCTCCATCACAGTCATCACCTAATATTAAATTATGGGTACAAAGACTATACCTATGGAATGATTCTCATGGTACTTCCTATCTCCTCAAGATTAGTTCCCATGTTCATTGTCACCTACACCTCTTTTCACCTATTGAAGCCTCTTATACCTCTAGCTTTTACTTCATAAAGGTAACCCCTTGAGAATGTATAATAAAGTTTATGTCAAGTAAAATCAAACAAAATCAAAATTAATATCAAAGTCACAACCAAATCATGGATCATTTTTAGCATTAATAGACTACTCCATTAAAGATAACTATTGAAAACTCATATGAAATTATAAAACATAAGGTGGACTGCTCCTTTGAAGGACAACTATCACAAACTTTTGAACTAGGCACATAAACATAGACCACTCCCTTGAAGGATGGATAAGTAAATCACTTGTCAAAAGATAACAATTTCTTAAAATCTTCCCACATCAATTAGCTTCCCCAACCCTAAGCAACATCAAAATAACAAACAACCCATAAGTAAAAGCAAAATCAATAAGAAGTACCACAATTGGCTCTACTAAAAATAATAACTTTAGAAAGCTATAATAGGCTCTCCTAAGTAGAATTCCTACATCAATTAGTCTAAACTTTATATATGATCAAAAGCTTGCTTATACTATCCTCTTAGGATCCTAAAGAAGAGGCATGCTAGTCTGACAAAAGGTTCCAATTTCACCCATTCTCCCTCTACATATCATATGCACAAGACTATGATCTTATTTGACATAATGTGATTAAGATACCTATTTATGAACCTAAGCATGTTAATGCGAAGCATTTGAAATGATTATTTTCACTAATCCAATCTAACTCCAAGATCTATTTCGACCCTTACCAATGAAAAGGCATCATGTTTCTTTTATTATCCTCTATTGGTTCATGTAGACATACCTCTCATGATTCTTATCCCTTTCCTAAACATTTAATTTATTATCCACTTACTTTATGTATTTTCATCACACCTATACCCCTATTCATATTTTATCTCTATGAATAGGACCAAGAAACATCACATTCAAAATGTAAACATCACAAACCATGCCCATGAACTACACCATCTCTCTCTATATCATAAACATCATCCTATCCATTAACCATCATGACATTGCATGAGCATATATCATATCATAATAAACTATAATTAGACTATTCATCATCATAAACACAAACTAAATCAAATGAACAAACCATCATGGAGCATAACATATACCATCTACTATCTAACCATTTACCAGGACATTACCACAATTCATATTACAAAAAACACATCACGTAACCATAAAAAAATCCATTATGTTATCAAATGACATACATACATCAATAACACATCCATAAAAAAATTAGAATATCATATTTATTTGTCTAGCATCACATACCTAAGCTCCTAAGTCAACATCTTATAAAGCATATGCAAGAGGTTACAAATCATAAACCATAAAACATGAACATCATACATCATATATATCATCATAATCCATACATCATATAAATTGAGTCATCATAAATAATATATGTATGAATGTATCAAAATCTCTCTCAAAAAAATATACATCTCACTGCATCAACATGTAGGTTGATATCAAAATAGTGTACATCTAACACTATTAATACAAAAACATATTTGAACATGGTTATGGGGCACCACTACCATTAAACCCACTTGTATGTATAACTATACCTACACCTATACTAGGTGGTGCTCCCCCTGGGAACATTAACTAACCAACTATAGTAGCCCATTGTCATGTAGTGGCTATTGATGGCCCACTAGCCAAACTAGCTCTATACAACACATTACATATCATAGGGAAACTAATAACACCATCACCTCATAATATCAGAGCTCCTCCATAGTGGCTAGGTAGCATGCCCATGACACTATGTTTGGTGGCCCTCTTACTATTGCCATGACTGCTCTTGCCCTCTATCTCAGTAGGTCCTTCTCACTTGTAATAGTGGTAATCTAAGGTCACCTTCCTCACAGAACTCCAACTCATGCATAACACCAAAAATATATGAAATTACCTTGATCAATAAAATTTAAATGTAAAATGTGAAAATGACATTAATTTTTTACTTTCACCCATTTATTTTATAGTTTTTACCTGATCGGTGATGATCAGGGTGATTGTTGACAGTCACCTTTTAGGACCCTAACCATCGACAGTCAAGAAACCCCAATCTCCACTTTTCACTTAAAACTCCAATTAATATCACACTTAAACCAATATTTTAATAATTTAAAAAATAGTCCCTTCTCCTACCCACCCACTCACCTCATTACCTCACTATTGGTCTATTTTTTCCCATCTGGCATGCAATTTTGTGACACTTTTTTACCTAGTCCTTTGACTATAGATACAACATTACGATGTTGAACTTTTACATTTTGCACCAACTCATGCATACCTAACCCACTTGTGTCTCATTGAGAGAA
>JARHVA010001688.1:747500-987500 GCA_037957365.1 Torreya grandis | reverse complement strand
CATGAATATGTTTATCATGGGAATACCCATACATATGATCATTCATACATGTAATTTAGTATAGGATCATCATGGGAATACTCAACCACATTGATCTATGTCTTGATTATGATATTTTACCTCATTTATGACTTATCTTAAATGATGCCCAACAACTCTAACCACTTTTAAAACACTCTACTATATACAAACCCTATCAATGTACAATCACCAAGATACTAATAAAAACCAAAATCAATCTTACCCCTATAAAATGAGAGGTGATAAGTTTATGTAGTAAAAACACTTATAGATAATTGGTTTTCTCCTCAACAATAATTTCAAAAAAACAAAAAAAAAATTACCTATAATTTTTTTGAAATGAAACCAAAACTAAAATCCCCATCAAACCACCATCCATGTCATTGGGCTAGTACCAAACTCAATATGGGTCTCTAGAGGTTCTATCAACTAGGGTTATTTTGAAGGACTTATAGACCACAAAATGTAACATGTTTATATCAAATAGTACTAAAAGTAAGAAAAAAGTGTGTTACATTCATGGTTTTTTTTAAATAAAAAATTCAAACTCAAACCAATATCAAGGTGCTGGGTACTACCGAAACTACACCCTTTATGTATCAGAATGCCTTATTTATCTAGTTTTTAATATAATTTTCCTAAAAAACTTAGAAATGGATACTCCACTCAAAAAATAAATTTTTTCATGGACTCGAGAATGGAGAAAAACCTTTGAAACAAGTAATTATATGCCTAGTTTTTTGAAAAAAAATAATGATAAACTCATAGGAATAGGCTATGGTAATTCAAAATTGCATGATTTTATAATTTTGTCTTTTAACTTCATGAGAATGGATCTCTTGAAATCTTAAATACTCAAAATCTTAGTGAAATCCACTTTTAGTTGATCACTTGACATATACTCTCCAAAACATGGATATAATGTCCAATTCCAAGCTTGGCTTAAGAAATTTACTCTATATACAAAAGGACATAATGATACATAAACCTTTAAACTCTCATTTTAATTTTAAAGATTTATTAAATACCCACTTTTCAAACACTCTATATTACTATAGGATATTTATAATATAAATATGATATATAACCCATTTCGATCATGACCAAAAATTAAAAAATAAATAAATAGAAAGATTTTACATGCCAATAAAACATTACCTAGTAAACAAAAAATATGAAAATGACTAATATTTTTCACTCCATTCTTTGAGCATATGATTATAATAGTTTAATGGGACCCACACTATATTCAATACCTTTTATATATCAAATATAAATGACATTGTTAGACAATTACCCTTTCATTGCATTTTGGTTAAAGTTTGTGACACCTCCCACAACATTCTCATGCCCTAAATAGATTTTTGGTTCTACAAACCCAAGAAAATCATATATTTGTTAGAAATAAAGTAATTTTGGCATGTTTTGGCTCATTTTCCCATGCTTAAGCAAATATTTCACACCCCTAAAATAGAATTTTTGTTATTAAATTTATATCTTACACTTTAAATAATAAAACAACAACAAAATCAATTCCAATGCCCATATAATAGAAAAATCAACACATTTACGAATGAAATAACACTTCAACATGGAGTTTTTGTGCTTCTAGATACATAATATGATTTTATTAGCAATATAATAAAATTTTATATGCTTCAATAGGTTTTAAAAACATGCTAATAGTGTTTTTAACACTCTAGACAATATTTTCAATACTCTAGGACAACCCAAACAATATGTATAACTCTATTTGTAATTCTTAACAATCTAGCAGAATGATTCCAATGGTTTAGGACCTATTTCAAATCTTTAAAGTATTTTTTTCAAATCTCACCAAAAAATTGATAAATTTCTAAACCTCTCTTAGGGAAAAAACCAAAGATAAAAAATGCAACAAAAATATTATTATTATTATAATTATATATATATATATATATAAACTTCTTACTCTCCTCCCTCATTCTTCATTTAATCTCCTTCATGACTCAGGCATAACTTGGCTTCAACATCCCATTATCAATACCACTCTAATACTACTGATAGAAATAAGTGATATATGTAAATGAAACAAACTATAATTTAATTTTTTCAACTCTAAAATTTACACAATACAAAGATGGGTGCCCCCTAATTTTGATGAGTGATAGAGGAAATCATGATTTTCACCATCCGGCCCATGACCAAGTGTGTAAATGACAACCAAGTTTATTTGTGTAGATTGAATGCATATACATATGTTTGGATAGAAAAATAAATACACATTTAATGGAGCAAAAGTATTATATGTGTAGTAAATGCAACTTATATTTAATGTGAAAGAATAGGTAAAATGGTAAAATGTGTTACTATCTGTGTGCTATAGAGTAGATTCATGAAACATGTTATATGTGTTATAATAGTGTATTGCATAAACCCCTTGGCTAGATAAATATGTTACATATTTATGAAATAATAATACATGAATATTTACAACTACTATCAGTTATAAAGAAGTCAGTTACAAGTCATTTCATCTTCCTTTATGGGGGTAGTTGAACTTCCAAGTTGATGCTGACTAATGGTCCAAATAATATATTCCAAACTAAAAATTGCCACCTAACAAGCCATGCACTTATATCAAGAATAAATGTGGATGTGTAGGAGTGAATATAGGTATGGGCATGTGATTTTATGAATAGGTGATAGTGAGGCATGTAGTATTATGATTTAAGGAGTGTGTAGGCATGTACCAAGTGTGAGAATTATGCATAGAAGTGTGATCAAGATTCATGTAGAGGAGTGTGTAGGATTGCATAGGAGGTGAAATTTATTCATATAAAATAATCAAGAAGTGTATGCTACCACATAGGATTTATGCACAAATCATTCTCCCTTTTTTGAAGAATAATGGTATCCATTGTGTTAGTGTGTATTTGAGGGAACTGCACTTGAAGTTACTAAGATTTTTACCACTTAACTTGATTATCTTATTTTTCAACCTTGACTTCTCAAAACATTAGGTGTGTTATGGGTGCATGTGTTTATCATTTTGATGATCTTATCTTTCTCTATAACGTGTAAGTGTTGGGGATCCAAATTGGAAGGATTTTGTGTCATGTCTAGATCATAAAGTGATAGAATGTAATTCTTTATAATTTCCACCTTAAATATTGGCTGCATGCCCAATTTAAAGGTAGATTAATAATGAAAACTTTCTGACTATCTATGTATAGAATGGTATAAATAACATATCACATAGACTTGATCTTCCTATGTGGACCTTTGAATCACTCCTTCTAAAGATGAAATAAAAATTTATCACCAACTTAGAATGCATGAGGTGTGATTCACATCATGGTGATACTTGGACATTTATTGTGTGAGAGATAATATGTTGAACCTGATAATAAATATATTGAATGTGGCACAAAAACTTCTTAGATTTTTCCATTTCTCATTCCTATGTGTATGACTTAGTGCTAACAAATGTAATATAAGATGTGTCTAGAAGTGTCAAAGTTTGAAACCCAAGACATGTCCAGAATGGACTATTCCCCATAAATATATGAAGTGATCTATGTTAGGAATGTTGAGTTTACAAAATATTTTCATCCAAGGTGTGAGCATGTGCATGATTATACATTTAAAAAATAAGAACAAGTGTGTAATTGATAAAAAAATGTGTCCATCTATTTGTGGATGAAAATTTATTGATCAGTCTAGTAAAGTTTATTCCCATTAAGTCCCATAATTATTTCCAAAAGTGAGTTATAAAGTATGCATCTCACTAAAAAATGATTGATATTTGGAGTCCAAAGTGAACCCAAACATGGTTGAAGAGAGCTTGTGTTATGCCAACTGCATCAATGTATTTATTAGAAGTGGCCATGATAACCATATTTGAAAACATATCTAGTATTACAAACACAACATCATGTTGGCATTTAGTCATAGGTAACCCATTCATGAAATACATGATGATAAATTCCCATGTCCTAGATGGAACTAGTAGATGTGTGTAAAGTCTTAACTTCATATTCATAGGCTTCGTGATGTAATAATAAATACAAAAATTGATGTGTCATTCAATATCTCTATCCATGTGTAGGTATTAGAAGTGTGATTATTATGTAGATAGAGTATTTTTCATTCCAAAGTGTCCCGAGGTCTTAGTGTAGTGCACTCTTAGATTAGTCAATGATGAGGTGTAGCACTAGGAGAAAAAATTTTGTCAAGATTCTAGAGAATTTATTTGTATAAATAAGACTCTAAAACTTGTCTACCTTATGAAAGGCTAACATAAATGTCTACAAATTCCTAATTATATAAGTAGAGGGTTATCCAATCTATGAATTTATGTTCATACATGTTTAGTACTATCATGATCAAATGAAGGGACAATCGACTAAGGAAATATTTTGCCTTGTTGTCCTTCCATTTCTTGTGTTTGATCATGGATGTAATAGTTGTAGGTAAGTCATCCATTTCATGTGACATCTATTCTTTAACTTGTTTTGTGCCTATAGAAATTGAAGTGCCTTATGATCAAAATAAACAACTATCTTCTTCCCCAAAATTTAGTGACACCATTGCTTTATTAATTGAACAATAACATATAATTATTTTTCATAAGGGGAATACCATTTTACCATGTTATTAAACATATCTAAGTGGTATGCAATTAGATGTCCATGATGCATGAGCATTACACTGAGTGCATAGTCAAATGCATTAGTGTGAAGCTCAAAATAGTATGCAATGCCAAGAATTATGAGAATAGGTGCTTCATAGAGACATTTTTTGAGTGCCTCAAATTTGCATTATTGTGCATGAGTCAAATCAAAGTTGAATTTTGTACATGTTATCTAGTTGAGGGATAAGAGATGTGAAAGAAACCAAAGATGAGCTTGTGGTATAAATTAGTGATATAATAATTCTCATATATTGGATCACTTTTATCTTATCTAGATATATATAGATTCCTATGTAGTCAATGATGTAGCCTAATTATTCAATCTACACAGCACCAAATATACACTTTGATAAGTTGGCTTGTAAATTTTGTTGATGAAAGGTGTCTATGATGTGTGTGACATATTCCATGCACTCCTTATAAGTCTTACTAAAGATGAAATCTAATCCAAGTAGATGATGATGAGGGAGTGCATAAAAGGCTTGAGTAGATCATCCATCAAGTATATGAATGTGGTTAGCACATTGGTTAGACTGAAAGGTGTGACCAACCATTCATAAAATCCATCCTATGTATTTAAGTTTGTCTTATATATGTCTTAAGGATGTACTATAACCTGATGGTAACCTAAGTTCAAGTCAACCTTGGTGAATTATTGTACACCTCAAAATAGATCCACGAGGTGGTCAATGCAAAATAGTGGATACCAATTATTCACTATTATTTTTTAAGTGCATGATAGTCTATGTAGAGATACTTCTACACATAGGTGTAGGTACTTTCAAAATCCCACAAGGAGAAGAGTTAGGCTTTATCTTACCCTAATGGAGGATATTTTTTATTTCATGTTAGACTTCATCATTATTTTAAAATGATCTACAATACAAAGGGATATTAGGAATAGGGAATCCAAGAATTAAATAGATGGGGTGATTTACTATGGAGTGTGTTGGAAGGCCTTTAGTCTATGTGAATATTTCACCATGCTACTTTAATAACTTGTCAATCATTTGTTAACATGATATATATTTCATGATGTGCATTACTAGGGCTTACTTTGTCTTCTACACAAGTGTGTCAAGATGGACCATGAGAAACATAAATAGTATATGCATGTGACACAATTTTATGGCATTTCTTGGTAGATATTAAGGCTACTTTGGTCATGGGAACTAATTCAAAGAGGTTGTAGAAGAAATCTTACACGTGAATAGTTTAATGTTGTGTCTTGGATTGATATGTAGCTTCACATTCATAAAAATATAGTCTTCCTAATAAGATCTTGTGGACATCTAAAGGTGTGATGTCACAAGTTATGTTGTCCTCCATAGTATTTACTTTAAACTATAAAGTGCATTATCACCAAACATGTATATCCTTCCCCTATGGGAGCCACTATAGTGAATATGGTTAGGATGCATATTAGTGGTAAGGCCAAGTCATTGTATTGTGTATTTGGAAATGATATTCTTATGGTTACAAATGTTAATGATGAATTGAATAGTTTGACCCTTCACCCATAAATTAGTGTGGAAGAGACACTCATGCTACTAGAGTTGTCAATCATAATTGTATTGGTGCTTAGATAAGAGGCATCTTGATTAGTGTTGTCTAATGGTGGAAATTGTGATGCATAATGTGAGAGCAAGGATTGTTTAACATGGCATTCAAAGTCATCATGTGTGGATGAGTGATGGACATATCACCACTTATCCCAGACTTCTTCTTTTGTTTGAGGTAGAAGGTGTAGGAGACTTCAATTTATATGCAAATTTTTTTATATTCTCTCTTTTGTGAGAATTTATATACTTATGTGTGTATTATATGATGAGGAATTATTGTAGGTTTGGCCCTTACACTCAATTTTAGATGAGGAGGTGAAACACTGCTTCATCTTCACCTTAGCTTCAATCTTGGTGGCATAATAATAGGCTTGTCCCATAGTGTCAAAAGTAAATGATTCCATATTCACATATATATGAGGTGAGATTACACTAATGTAATTCAACACCTTATGTTTTTTCACAAGTTCTCTCTAAATTACATAAAGAAATCATGGAACATGTTGGTGTAGTATTCCACTAACAAATCCTTATGTTGTTAGAGTTGTTATATCTTGATGTATTCGTCTCCAAAATGAATGAGAGGTTATTATTATTATTATTTTAATACATCAGTAAAGCTATTACAAGATGAAATTATAAAAAATTAGTATACATGATCCACACTAAAGGTCTCTAACTAGTGAACCACTGAAATAGACATTTTCAATTTAGTGAAGGTGATCTTCTCTTTGAAGTGATTTATTGAGAATTATGCCTTGTTTTTTTAAATCAAGGCATCAAAGGATTTAGCATCAATAATTTCTTTAAACAAGGATGTCAATATTAAATTTTACCTTTAAGGGGGTTTTTTAATTGAAACTTCTATTGAGCATAATTTAGATGTGTGGTGGAAGTTGTCAGGTTGATCTATATCATCAACTCATAAAATTGGATAAAACATTTGGTGTGTTTTACCTCTAATGCATCATCAATAAATCTTTGAAATCTATGGCTACTTTAGGTTAATTTTGGGCATCAGGCATCCTGATTATACTATGATATTTTTATAGATATTCTAAAATAGAACTAGCTGATAGATCTTCTCTCTCTCATTGTGCTCATGTGTTTATAAGAATATAAAGGTAGATATGCAAGATTTGATACCAATGATCTACACCATGGGGCCTAAGACCAAGTTTGTAATGGAAAATTGAATTTGGTTGTGTAGACTGAATGCATAGAGATGTATTTAGATATAATAATCAATACACATTCAATGAAGTGAAAGTTTTATACTTGCAAAAAATATAAGTTCTATTTAATGTGAACTAATAGGAAAAATAATACAATATATTATATTGTGCATGTTACATAGTAGATACACAAATCATGGTATCTATTTTATTAATTTGTAATGTATTGATCCCTTTGGTAAGATGTGTATGTTACATCTTTATACATTAATAATACATGAGTAATTACAAATTTTTTTGGTTATAAATAAGACAATTACAAGTCATTTCATCTTCCTTATTGGGTGATGGTTGAAAATCCAAGTTGGTGTTGACTAATAGTCCAACTAACATATTGTATACTATAAAGTGCCACCTAAAAAACCACATGATTAGAGCAAGCTATCACATGGATGTCCTAGATTAAAGATAAGTGTTGGCACATGGGTCTATAAATAGGTGTTAGTGAGGTGCACAAGACTGTGATCTAAGGAGTGTGTAGTAGAGTGCACAAGCTATAATATTTGGTGGTCTATGTGTAAAAGTTTGTGAGAAAGAACAAGACTTATGTGTAGGAGTGTGAGAAACATTCATGTAGAGGAGTGCATAGGATTGTATAGGAGGTGAAAATTTTGTGAAATAAAATAAGTGATAATTATATTATGCTACGTTGGAGATTCGCATGGATCAAATTATTTCTTGGAAAAAAATGTATACATATCACGTATTGATTTCATGATTGTGAATCATGAAACTACATCCTATCCCATAAATTCCAATGGTATGAGTCAAGCATTCAAAAAGATACAAGAAACACCACTAACTAAAATTTGTGACATTGGTCAAGAGGATTGGGATGATAGGGTATCAAAAAAATTTAAGGGATTACTAAATAACTTACAAAATATTAAACAAGTATAAACCATTTCAATTGTTCTTTAGGAAAGAAGCAATGTTACCCATTGAATTCATAGTTACTTTGTTGTGCATATCATGTGTGAGATGTTTGCATAATAAATAATCATCAGACACAAGGATTTTGGCGATCATAAATTTTGATGAGAAGAGAATATTTGCACAATGGAACTAAGGAGTAGAAAAAAATTAGGAATAAATTTTGGCATGATAAACACATCAATGATAAGATTTTGAGCAAGGAATCCCTAATGCTACTATATGATTCTAGGTATGCTAAACATCCAATAAAACTCCACATAAGTTGTATGGGGCAGACATCATTCATGACATCCTCCAAGTTAGTGCATGTAAGTTGTGCACCTTGGATGGTGAAATGTTACTAGGTCATTTTAATGGAAGTATGTTAAATCCTCACCATGTATAACCCATGAAAGGATTACCATTAGTAAGTTGATTGGCCAAGTGAAAATGTAACTCAAAAATGATTAAAGTCATTTTATTTATGTCATTTGTTTCAATCATTTATTTTTGTGTATGCATAATAAAGAGGATTCTCTCCCCTAGTTTGGTTTTGTGTAGTACCTTTTTGTGTGCATATAGGATAGGAACTTGTATGAAAAGTTAAACTATATCAACATTAGAATGGTTAAGTAGAAAAGGTATGAATATTGTGCACAATATTGTTTCGCATGGTGTGCAACCAAAAAAGTAAGGAAGAGGGTTTTTTTAAGGAAACAAATATCAATAGGCTAAGTAATATGTAGGAAAAATGAAGTTCATGTTGAAAAGAATGAACAATATGACTAAGATATTACCATTGATACATCTATGGATAACTATCAATTGTGTAATATCTTGATTTACACTAGCACAAAAGTAAATATTTTGACCCAAGATGTGTGGTATAATATGGTGAGTCATAAGCTTCATTATTTAATAAACATATTGTTTACAATAAATACCTCATGCTTTAGACCACTATGAATCTTTGAAGACGTGGAGTTAACCACTAGTAAAATTAAAGAGGCAAATTTAACCATAATGGGGTTTGGCTCAAGGCTAACTTCAAAGTGATTAATTTCTTAGAAATAGATAGAAACCCACTTTTACTAGGAAGATCATGGTCTTATGAAAACAAGGTAGATATGTAGTATGAGTAGCATTACATGAGTTTATAAAATGGAACAAAAAGGGTGGTAATCCCTCTATATAGATAGAATGGGTCCTTTTAAATAGAGTGTATATGGTGAGGAGATTAATCATATATTAAATATTAATGCATAAGGTAAGGAATAAATAGACCCATGAGATGGAGTGTTAATATGGAAGAGTATCAAATCAATCTAAAAAATAATTAGTCATGCATGCATGATATGAGTTTAGGAGGAGTAAGTGATTAGATAGATGTGTACAAATGTGAAGCTAGGGTGCTCAAGCTCTATTAGAACTATAATTATTAGATTTGGACACAATAATATTAGGTTAAGGGTGGTCAAATTTTGAAAAATAGGTGTTTTCTAAAATTTACTCAATAACCTAAGAGAGTGTTCATACTTATGAAGTGAATATTTAGGAAACTAGTAAAATATGATGCCCCAACATATGCAATGTCTCATGCCTAGGATTTATGGGCATGTATTCCCAAGGAGGTAAATCAAGTTTTAGTATTTGTATACATGTTTCATATTAATATTTCATGATGTTAGGAAACACACAGATCTTACCTACCAAGTTGGATTGCATGCAAACAAACACTCTACATAATATGTGTATAATTTATCCCAACATGATACCAATATAGTTTGATCAGATAGATCTTGATAAATAAGAGGAAAAGATCAACAAGAATTGGACCACGAGTGAATATTTTTGTCCCATATATTTATGGATTATTATGGTGTTTATCACCTTGAATAAGAGGGTGTATATGGTATAAAAAATTAAACATAAAGAGAAATTATAAAATGGTATGGGACTTTAATGAAGACATGTTATGCAAAATAGACCCAAATAAATGAAATGGTTATGAGATTAGTCATTCATTGGATGAAGGCCAAATTTAAAATGGGATAAAATAAATATGTGAAATTTTAATTGACATGCATAAGGAAGTCAAGTATAGGAACTAATAAAAATTAAAAAATGGCAATAGTTAGGGAAATTGAAATAATGCAAGGTTTGCATGCATCATGGAGTTAATACCAAAAAATTATTATATTTTCTAGAAAAATAGAAAGTATAATATGTAAATAAGTAAAAATACTTGTAATACATGCACAATAAAATGATGAGTGAAATAAAGAGGGATATGATGTTATATCCTGATTTAACAATTTATAAAATATTGGAGTTTTATTCCTAATTTAGTTAAAGGGTCTGGATTGATAAATTAGTAAATAATATGCAATAAATAAATTAATAATTTTTTAAATTCATTTGTAATTAGATATTTTCCAAAAATATTAATACAAGGGAGAAAATAAGGCTTAGCTTAAACTACATTGATTTAATTGAGACAAGGTCTAGTATTCACTATGTAAGCCTGGGACACTATTGCAAATAGAATTATGGATTTCATTTTTTGATTAGATAGGAGCATCAAAAGTGGACAAGAGTGGCATTGGCACTATAATACTTATCTAGTGCTATTATATTGAGATTATAAGCTTTTTGGGTTTTGTTTAATAGATTTGTGTGACACTATATCTAAATTTGTGAAGCTTCACTATCAATAGTGTTCTTTATAGATATGATCTTCTTCATTTCTAATCCTTCAATGTACTTGAACAAAACTTTGGAAAATATTTAAAAGGGGTTAGTGTGTGTAAGATGCACTAGACGTGTTTCACACCCTATGTGTGGGCATGCTACCTACATACCAATACTCCCAAGAGGGATCAAGCCATATTTATTTCTCCCTTTGAAAGTGATTGATGTAATTGCGATATGAGAATGTAAAAAAATGATAAATTGGTTGTGCCCTAGATGCTTAGGGACTATTGAAAATATTTAAAAGTTCTTAAGATTGTAATAGATAGTTGTATGTAGAAAATACAGAAGATTGCCTAAGTGGTTTCACATATATTCTTGTTTGCTTGATAATATTTATCAACCCTTTCCAACTGATATTTGAATAGGATTTTATAGGGATCTATTGGTCATGGATTGAATTTTCTCACATTATGTTGATAAGGAGAAGGATGGGAAGCCAAAATAAATTAACCATTGGGGCCAAAAATGAGTTTGGATAACAATGTTGAAAGTAGACAATAGCGGAACCAATGATCCTATCCTAGTTGGGCATTATTATCCTACATAGATAAGACTGGGTGGGATGGATTGGTCATGAAAAGAGGGTCTTGGCTTAACTAGGATCAGGTTTGGAAGGCTACAAATGACTAGGAATAAGTGAAAATAAGCTTATGAGGGTCATGAGAGAAAGCAAGAGGGACCTATGGGTTAGGTGTCATTAGCCATGCTCAAATTGCTAATTTTTGCATTTTATATGACTACATTTCCCCCCATTTATTCTACTAATGCAAAAAATCAAAATACTAGGATAAAGGAAATAACAAGTGTACCTAAACTTACTTGTAAATGTGAAGCCCATGAACTTGTGTGATGTTGAGTAATGTTGGATAGTGTATAGAGAGAAAATTATGCAAGTGTGAATCTATGAAAGGAAAATAAAGAGTAGATCATTTATTTATATGTAATATAAAATAAGAACATACAAATCTAGGTAAGAAAGAGAGAGAGGAAGATAAAGGAATGAATACACCTCACTAGGTATACAAACTAATAAAATACATATTATGATGCTGAGTAATGTTAGATGTGTGTTGTATCAAGAGTAATATCAAAAATGAAGCTTAGTGCTCAATTCCTCAAAAAGTGGCTCAAGAATTTAAATGATATCCCTTTGGCTCCATCATCACCTACTAATTGAAGCTAGGTGGTCATGTGTGTGTTTATCGATATTTGGACTATTTGTCCAATCCTTCTAAATAGGTGGATTAAGAATACAAAGGCTGGCTGGACCTTTGGCCCCATCATCACCCCATTAAGTGAAGCTATAAATTGATACCATTATGGAGTGTGTGTCATATGAGATGGATATTAAATCCCATAAATGTACTATGATTTTAAAATGTTGGCATGGATAGCTAAATTTATGCTAGAAATTAGGCCACTCTTGGCCATTCTGAAAGATGGAGATTAGGCTTGTATGAAAGCCACTCCAAAACTGAGAATCTAGATTATATGGAAGCCACTTGGGAACTCAAAAGTTAGGATTATATGAAATCCAAACCAAAAATGATGCCAACCACCTACAGATGGAATAAGGCATGTAACTATTGAGAATATCTAGACAATGTTGAACTAGGAAAGAAAGAAAATAAATGTGTTGTGCACATTGCCCCCAATCATTGGTGTCTGAAACATGGATTTTAATCTATAATTTGTACCAACTACCCTACCTAAAACTATAAATGAGATCCATCATACCACACATAATTCCCCCTATATCTATATTATTTGAAAAATTTGTACCAAAACTATTGATTTTGGTATGAACTGTAGTTGATAAAACTATAATTGAACTTACCTTTTTGTCTATTTTTGGAAAATCTATTTTTTTTCTATTTGGATAAGAGCACTAGAAATGGAAAATAACACCACTAGAACTATATTCTAGTATTAACACTATTGTCCTAGGCAAAATCTGATGATTGTTCTAAATTCTTGACTATATGCCTGGTATATTCTAACTAGTTTGATGTTTGGTTACTATTCTGAGTATTCTGAAACTAGAATTTTTTGGTTGATAGAAGCTCTGATCTCTATGATAAAAATCTTATTTATTTCCCCCTCTTCTAAGGGTAGGAATGGAGACCCTATAATGACTACCCTCAGAAGAAAGATCCCTATAAGTGTGTTATGCTACATAGATACATGATATGGCAATGATAATTGATAAGATATCTTAAGATATAGCATGGGTTATAGTGATAAATTTTTAGATCAATATGGGTATGCCTAGATGGATATAATAATTTAATAGCATTTTTAATGTATTAAAATATAATTTAAAGTCTGGTTAGTTGTTATTTTTTAGTTGGAGGGATGGAGCATGATGTCTATCATGGCATCTAAGAAAACATAAATAATGCATGATATGGGTCATGGCATTTCACACAATCAAAATTAATAAATCAATAAGCACATAATGCAAGAAGTAATAATCATACAAGAGTGACTAAGGGGCCAATAAAATAAGGGACATGGGCACATGTCACTCAAATTGGAAATCAATTATACAAGGCATATTCAAATGCCACATACACACAATTGAAATAAGAAAATTGGCATGAAAGCCATAATCACATAGAGGAGTATAGGTAAAGGACATTGGAAAATGTCCTAAGGCACACACATGAATAGAATAAAATAACATTGAAAAATTTCCTAAATCACACACAAGAGATAAACAAGAACTAAGAAATGTAATCACATCAAGCTAATGCTAAGATAAAAAAGAAATCATATAAGAAACTAGAATTACAAATGCATCTAACTAATCAAATTAAGAAGTGAATGTATGTGAGTCATGTTAGTACAAGATTAGGTATATGTAAATAAATACACAAGTGTTAAATACTAGTGAGTGTTGCTAGAGTAAAATTTTTAAGCTAGTAAATAATGTGCATGAACATGATAACTAGAGTGTGTAGTGTAGGAATGACATAACCTAGATGGTGTAGTCATGTAGAGGATGCCCCCAGTCGATATGTATATCGATGTGTGTCTTGAATATAGAATTAGGATTCCCATTCAATGGGTAGATTAAAACAATCAAAGAGCTAGATATCATGATGAGTATTATGGGAGACTCCCTATCATGGTGTCTTATATCAAGGAGAGGGATCATGCATGATCATGAAGCATGATGAAAATTCTAAGACTATGGCTTTAAAGATATATATACTATAAATGATCTAAAATTTTTGAAGTAGAAACCAATTATGGGGTCCTTTTGTAACTCGAAGAAGTGGATGCATTTGTAGGGTTCTTAGAGACCCATTTGGTAGTAGGAGAAGCTCTTTGAATATGTACTCTATGTGTAGATGCATAAGATCTCAATGAGACTACCCTGGGTGTGAATATTGTAGCTAGAAGTTGTCTCGAATCCTAAAGCTATGGAGGTGTATGAACCCTCTATATTGGTGATGGATTCCTCAACTGTGTCTAAATCTACACTCGAGGAAAAACTATAATTGGTGGAAAATTTGGAATTGGAAGTTGTATTGAAACTAGTGACTATACTATAGAAGATGGATCTAAAGTGGGGAGTGGGAACTTATATGGAACTCCACCAACTGTAATAATCTTATTATTGTGAATAAATTTCATTCATATATGAATTATAGAAGGTACTACTCAAAGTTTCTAAATCCATGATCGACCAAGTAACATATCAAAAACTTATGCACTAGAAACTATAGTGAATGGTGTGGTGACATGTATTTAACCAACCTATAGAGGAAGTATAATCTCACCCAATGAACTCTATGTATTCCCACTAAATCCATTGATAATTATGTCTATCTATGTAATATCTTTCTTTGCTAAATGCTATAATAATGTCATAGTACACATGTTCACACTAGATTTATTATCTATGAGAACATTATGACTAGGATGATTATGAATGTGATCTCTAATAAAGAGTGTATGATAATCTGAATCATCCTCAATGATCTCTTTCTCTAAGAAGGAGATGGAAGGTTTAGATGGAAATTTGGAATTAAATACACCAATCATGTTGCTTAAAGGATGTGTCTCAACTAAAGGTACCCTATATGTATCTGGTGGTGGATGTGCATGATATGAATGGTGAACCCCTGATGTGTTCCATGTCTCTTATTTGGAATGATGTGGAAAAGGATTTGAAAATATTTTTAATGTTTCATCATGTGTTTGCTTTGACATAAGAGGCTCAACTAAAGTGCCAAGATTAATATGATTTCCATCTATTAATCATATATCTTATGTCTCAAACTAATGTATCTATTTGTTGTATGGCCCAGTGCCCTATGAAACTCACAAAATACATGTTGACCATATCCCCATGAAAGAGGATTTTTTGGGTCAACTTCTCAAATAAGAGGGAGATATATGATGTTATAATCTGATAGCTATTGTAAAACTCTAGCTGGAAAAATTGGTAGATTGGTAAATGTACATCAAGGAGGTGTTGATAAAACCACTCACTAATGGGGATTTGAAAATACATTAATTATAGGTTGATTTTAAATCTTGTTATCATTGATATTTACTTTGCATGGGACTTTGTTATTACTCTTGTTGGTTATTTTTGAGATACTTGTGTACTTGAGTCTACCCATTGAAATTAACTTGACTTCTCTTTTTTTTAGTGTGTAACATAATTTAGTGAAGGAAGATAATATTTTTAACATAATTGATTCATGCAAAGCTAGTATAAGACTCTATTTGAAGAGATCCCATAACTCTTGATACACCATGGGGCTAGTCATCTTAGCCAAGATATTCTTATATCAAAGAACATAATTTGTGAGATGCTCATTTGACCTTTGTTTCTATTGTGAAACTTGAGAATATGAAACCTTATCACCAATGTTAATGTTGAAATGAGATAGAAACATGTCAGCTAAAGGATTGAATACACTGACCAACTAATTTGGTAAATTATAAAACCATTGTAAAGCATAATCCTTTAGGCTTCATGTAAAGAGATTGGTAAATAGCTAGTCATTTGGTACATGGTTGAAACATGATTTATGAAAATCACTTAAATGTATCTCTGGATCACCCTTGCCATCATATAGAGTAAGCTTGGGTTAAACAAAGCCTTATTGTAGGGGTGTAAAAGCAATATGACATGTCAATGGTGTATACAAAAGAACAAAATAATCCAAGGCATGTGTAGTTCTAGTGGCACCTTGCTCAAGATGTAGCACCTTGGATTGAAGAGATCTTATCTCTTGCACAAGGGATACCACATTAGGAGATAGGGATGTACTAGGTGTAGCTAGTGGCATAAAGGTAGGTTGGGTTAAAATAGGGGGTTGTTAAGACATAGTTTCCCCTATAGTATCATTTACAATTGTCTACTCTATGGGAACGGAAAACTCAACTTATTTATCCTTTTTGATTTCTATGAGAGACTATAATATAAGAGTATGATCTCAAGTTTGTTCCTTGAGTCTTTCTCTAAAAATTTGGAGGATCAAATATTTTTTGAGTACAAATTCATTATTAATAATGGGTGGAAGTAGATTAGTAGTCTAATGTTTTGGAGTATTAGCATTAGTGTGTACATGATCATTGGTATTCTCATATTATTCATTGTTTGAATCATTCTCATTGAAATTGGTGTAATCTAGATGTGCATAATCTATAGTTAGATTCTGAACAAGTTGTTTATCCATAGTATATGGTCAAGTTAAAGGAATCTAGGTGAATTTAAGAGGATTGTGACTAAGTCTTGCACTTCATCTCGAAGGAAGAGATGCAAGGAACTTAGGTGGCATAATAAAAACAAAGTGGATAATAGTAGAAAATATTAAATGGGTATAATCTCAAAAAGGAACTAGAATGTGCATAAAAAGGATACAGAGCTTATAGACATATATAGTGATACCTCAAGAAGAAATGGGACCTAGTATATGCAACTAGGGTTTTAAAGATGATGATTTTGACAAATTACTATAAAATTTTGAAATTGAAAGTGAATTTTTGATTTAAAAATTTAAAAAATTATTGAAAAATGCTTGATTGAATAGGACCTAGTATGTATAACTAGGGTTTTGAGAAAAATAATTTTTTTGAAATTACTATTAAATTTTAAAATTTGAATGGATTTTTTATTTAAATATGCTATTAAAAATTCCAAAAATTATTGGAAAATTATTGAAAAATACTAGGACCTAGTATGGGCAACTAGGATTTGATAGAAAATATTTTAAATTTTACTACTAAATTTTAAATTTTGAAATGAATTTTTGATTTGAATATTCAAGTAAAAATTCAAAAATTTATAGGAAAAATCCGTAAGAATTTTACCCTAGGGTTTATAAGGTTTTTGTGTATAAACAAAGTAATTAAGGTTCACCAAATGATTTAACAATTTTAGGAGTATTGGGGTTTTATTCCTAATTTAGTTAAAGGGATTGGATTTATAAATTAGTAAATAATATACAATAAATAAGTTATTGATTTGTGAAATTTATTTGTAATTAAATATTTTTTAAAAATAGCATTACAAGGAAGAAAATAAGACAAAGCTTAAACTGTGATGATCTGACTGAGATGGGGTCTGATATTCATTATGTAGTCCTAGGACACTATTACAAATAGGATTATAGATTTCATTTTTTGATTGGATAGGAGCAATAAAAGTGGATAGGAGTGTCACTAATGTTGTAGTCCTTGTATGGCATTGTTGTTTTGAGATTCTGAGCTTTCTAGGTTTTGTTTGGTAGGTCTATGTGACATTGTCTCTGAATTTTTGAAGCTTCATTGTTAGTAGTGTTCCCTATAGAGATGATATTATTTGTATTTAATCCTTTAATGTAATTGAACAAAAATTTGGTAAATAGGGAAAAGGGGTTAGTGTGTGTAAGATGCACTAGACATGCTTCACACCTCATAGTGTGCACACTACCTACATACCAATACTCTGAAGAGGGATCAATCCATATGTAGTTCTCCTTTTGAAAGTGATTGGTGAAATTGTGATGTGAGAATGCAATAAAATGTTAAATTAGGTGTGATTGAGATGACTAAGGAATGGTGAAAATATTTAGAGGTGCTTAGGACTATATTAAATGGTTATATGCAGAGAATAGGAAAGATTGCTTGAGTGATTTCACTTGTATTCTTGCTTGCTTGATAATATTTGCAAGCCCTTTCCAAATGATCTTTGAGTGGGATTTCATAGGGATATATTGGTCATAGATTCAATTTTTTCATGTTAGGTTGACAAGGAGAAGGATGGAGAACCAAAATAAATTGACTGTTGGGGTCAAAAATGAGTTTGGACAATAATGCCAAAAGTGGACAATAGTGGCATTGGTGCTCCTATCCTAGTTGGGTACTATTTTTATAGGTAGATGGGACCTAGGGGAATGAATTGGTCATGAAAAAAGGGTCTTGGTTCAGCTAGTATTAGGTTTGAAAGGCTATGGATGATTGGTAATTAGTGAAAACAAGCCTATAAGGGTCATGAGAGAAATCAAGAGGGACTTATGGGTTAGGTGTCATTAGCCATGCTCAAGTTGCCAATTTTTTCATTTTATATGACTACATATCTCTTACCCATATTTCAACTAAAATTCACAAATTTTTTATTTTTACTCAGCTGATATTTTTTCAAACACTTTACATATAATCCAAGATGAAGTGTTCTTGAATGTAAACACTTATAATTATTGCAACTAGAATTTTAAGTCATAAATTCATCATGAAATCATGCCATTATTCATAAAATTCCCAAGGAAGCTTCATCAATCAGTTAGAAATATATGTAAATCATTCAACTTTCCATAGTAATAATATTAGGACAACTGCAAATCTTTTAGAACATAGACATTTTCACAAACACTTGGTATGCAAATAATGGGCACTTGAGATTTTAAACAAATAGTTTGGTAAACATGTATTAAATCTAATTTCCATTCATTATTAAGCTAAAAATAATGAAAAAAATAGTCTCTAACCTTAAAATAATTGTTTCATAGTCTATTAATGTTGATGGAATGATTTTCAACACTCTAATGAAATAGGTATAATGGTATCATTAAATTTGTACACTAAAATTTGAACAGCTCTTTTTATTTTTATAGATTTGGAAACCTTTGAAATATTAACAATAGTATTAAAACCCTTATACCCCCAAATGGTAGTGAAACATCATATAAACACAAATTAATCACTTAGCATGGGTAGATAATGCAATAACATCCAAATATCCCTAGAAAGTGTAATGACTCTCTTTAATAAACCCACATTCCTCTTTCATTGGTTGGAACCAAGGTAAATAAATCATAAACCTCAACTCATAATGGGGAATTTGAAATAGATCCTTTATATATGAATTTTAGTAGCCAGACCTCTCATCACAAAACCAAACTCCACAAAATAGAACCAAACAATGTAGAATCAAATGGCACAAATGTTCAACAAAATGATGAACTTCGTATCAAAACACTCAATATATTTCCTATATTTAGCACAACCCATGATCTTGAATGAACCATGTCATATTTTCTAAGGAATATATTTCACTCCCAAAACCAATATTCATCATAAGTTTTTCATCTTAAGGATGTTGTTGAGCAAACCTGGTCAACCTCCACACTAGGGTTTCAAGAATATGCAAATACCAAGAATGAGCTTTCTCTTATCTCCACTCCATTTTATAAACTTTTAAAGAATATAAAAATATTATTTCCCATAATATTTAATTTTCCCACTTAAAGTGACTTTATAATTTAACTTTATATTTTGGCCCATTAAAGTCACTTTTATGTCTCCTTTAAATAATTAAATATAAGTTGTCTTTTTAATTTTACTTTTTTGACAACTTAAACATTTAATTATTTTTTGCACATCCACCCAATGTTATGGAAAATATTAAACTTTATGAAATATGAATTATGACCATGCCAAAAGACACTTAATCTCTCAAGATATCTAACTTTAAGAAAATTAGTGTTTTCCAAAAATAGAAAACTTCTCCAAGAAGTGTGGAGAGCGTCTAGAATGTCAAAATTGTATCTAAAAAGTATTGTTGGACTCATCTTGATTTCTTTAACTCACTTCCATCATCACAATTCCTTTATGAAATAGTTTTTATTCTCCAAAAATCTTATAACTTTCCAAGAATGTTGGAATGGACCAAAAAGGTACATGATAGTCCTCCCTTCCCAAAATTGTTTGTCCTCATGCAATGCCAACTCAAACATCCAAATCCCTCTAACTAACCCTTTTTCAAGTACATGGATCCCAAATCATTCTTAAGAATACCACACCATGCTTTCATTGTACCACTCTGATTAAAACTAGAATATCAATGTAAATTTTCATCTATTTTCATTTCTTGTGTCCCAGAATAATGAGCCAAGCTGAGGAACACACAAAATATGGATTCTTATTCAGTGGAAGGGATCACCTAATACCAAAGTATTCTATGAAAAAAATTATCTACTCCACTCTTATGTGTCATCAAAAACATGTCCAAATTATTTTCATGTGGGTTAAAATCAAAAGGATGAACATGCCTCACCATGCCACCAATTTTTTATTCAGTTACTTACTCCATTTTTATTTAAAGTCTTGAGTGTCTCAATAATCACTTAGATCCCATATCCTTCTATTTTCACCCTCTATGTTTCCTAAATCTGAATTATCTCAATATTCATCACAAAATTTAGATTATCAACATATAATTCAATGTCTAAAGTAGAATATGTCTCATTATGTGAATTTTTTTCCTCTAGCCCCATGAGATTTCATCCTTGAAGTTCATCCTAAGTACTAATGATATGTGATATCTCCATGGTGATATAACTAATGAAATCATTATGTGGTATCTCATCACTCTTGAATCCTTCTTCATGTTTCCAAGATAAATTCAAGTCAAAATTTTCTTCTTCTTGAAGCTTAATAATTCCTTTAACTATTTGCTTAATTTTCTTTACTCTTACTTTATATTTTAGCTTATTAGGCATGTCTACAACATTCATTTGATTTTTATATTGGTAAAATCAGTAATTAAATAGGATAAGTTCAAGGTTGAGCTCATCAATATAATTTTCTTTCTCTTTGTATGCATCCATAGTCTCCTCTGCAAGCTTGCTAGCATGATCCCTAACAAAAATAAAATGCAAGTAATCTAATTTCATTTTATATAAAGATTCTTTGATGGTTGATAAGTAAGTAAGGGTGGAACCAGTCTTAATTCATTTCTACCTCTCTTCAATATGAGCCTTCCAATATAGTACTTCAATGAATTTATGTGTGATATCAAAATGTGTTAAAGCTTGCACAACCTTTTATTCAATCACCATCAATTGGTTCTTCAACACTTATAACTCTTTAGTTCCTTGTTCAAAACCATTGTCACACATTAGGATTTCTAATTTGTCTTCAATAACAAGATTTTCAAAATCAACTACCTCTCCATTATTTACCTTGCTAATTCCTTCAATTTATGAATAAATTTCATCAAATTTATTTGAGTGATCAACAACACCTATTAATCTAGAATTTTTAACCAACCTAATTTCATCATTAGGGGCTTAAAAAAATATCATTTTCATACCATCCAATGGTGTCATCAAGGGAGTCATAGGTCTCATAAAATTCACTAGATTGATTTGAATTAGTATCAAAGGTGGTTGTTCTAAAATTTATAGCAAGATTTATCATGTCATTTGTAGTTGTAGATCCTACCATGAAGTCATTGTAAAGTCTCATCTTAATTTTGTGTTGTTTTGAGTGTTCATCATTTTGAAATTCAAGATCTATCATAATTTTAGAAATTTTTGATGTTGTCTTCTCTTCTTTCTCATGATCCATTATCACAATTTCTTCTTTGTTATACTTATCACTCTATTAAAATAAACATGTAATAGAAATCATTGGTTTATCTTATTTATTATTCCCACATATGTGACTAGGTGTCCAAACTTCTTGGAAATTGAATCAATAATGTTCTCTCCCTAATTGATTCATACTCAATTTAGGATAACCTATACTCTGTAAACCACAAAAAACCAATTAATCTTTTGTCAATCCTTTTTTCAATATTTCAATATTATTATTAAACAATCTCTTTGACAACTCATGTGTAGCTGGTGAAATAACCTGGTCCTTGCTCTAAATATCTAATAAATTAGATAAAAACATCTTATAAATATCATCATTCTCACCCATAATCAAAGACATAATAAATTTCATGTAATTTATCATATAATCTATATGAGCCTCATCAATAATGTTCCAAAATATGTGAAATATTTCAAAAATAATCTCAACACAATCAATATCTAACATGATGTTACATTAATTAATATTTGTAAAAGTTTCAATAATTGTTACCCTCTTGGAAAAATAAGGACTTGTGACATCATCTAAATCTTGGAAATTACCCATAAATAGCTAAATTATATCTTTTATTATGTCATCATTGTATGGAGTTTCAAGAGATGTAATCCTTATAGTTTCACTAAGGTAAGAAGTAACTATAAATCTCACATATTTGTCTTTGTCTCAATAACTTAGGCTCACCCAAAATATTTATTACAAGAATCATAGCTACTTATATTAATTGGGAAGGTGAATGATCCACCATGTATAAACAATCCTCTACTTCCTCCAAAGTACTGAGAAGAATATCCTTTGATTGAGATAGGTGTACAAATTTATCTCTTACATTGAAAATATTTTCACCTTGTACTCAATGATGTCATGATTCATAACCACTAACAAATTATTTCAACTATTGAATCACTAAACACTCACATGCCAATGTTGATCACTAATATGCAAGGTTAAAATTTTGTTCCTCAACTAAATATTTGTAAAATGATTAGCTTCCCAAATAGGTTGGTAAGATCACCAGCTCTGATACCACTATAATATCCCTTACCTAGATTTCAACTCAAATTCACAAAATTTATGATTTTTACTTAGCTAACATTTTGTCAAACACTTTGCATATAATCCAATATGAATTATTCTTGAATGTAAATAGTTAGAACTATTACAACTAGAATTCTAACTCATAAATTCATCATAAAATCATGTCATTTTCCATACAGTTCCCAAGGACATTTTGTCAATCAGTTGGAAATATATGTAAATCATTCAAATTTCCATAGTAATATAATCAAGATAGTTGTAACTCTTTTAGAACATGGATATTTTCATAAACATTTGGTATGCAAATAATGGGAACTTGAGCATTTAAACAAACAATTTTCCAAACATTTATTAAATCTAATTTTTATTCATCATTAAGCTAAAAATATTGATAAAATCAATCTCTAACCTTAAAATAATTGCTCCATAGTCTATTGATTTTGATGAACTAATTTCTAACACTCTAATGAAATGAGTATAATGGTATCATTAAATTTGTAAATTAAAATTTGAATAGGTCTTTATATTTTTATAGATTATGGAAACCTTTTAAATATTTTTAATAATATTAAAACCCTTATACCCCCAAATGGTAGTGACGCATCCTTTAAACACCAATTAATGCCTTAGTATGGGCAACTAATGTAATAACATCCAAATATCCCTAGAAAGTGTAGTGACTTTCTTTAAGAAACTCACATTCCTCTTTCCTTAGGTGGTTGAAACCAAGGTAAATAAATTAGAAACTTTGACTCATAATGGGGTGTCTAAAATAGAGCATTTTTATATGCATTTGAATATCCAAACCTCTCATCACAAAACCAAACTCCACAAAATCATATAACCAAACACTATAGAATCAAATGGCACAAATGTTTAGCACAATGATGAACTCTATATGAATCCACTTGATATATTTCTTACATTTAACACAACCCATGATCTTAAATGAACCATGTTGTATTATCAAGGGAAGATATTTCACTCCTGAAACCAATCTTCATCACAAGATTTTCATCCTAGGGGTGTTTTTGAACAAACCTACTCAACCTCCACACTATGGTTTCAAGCATTTGAAAATAACAAGAATGAGCTTTCTCTTATCTCCACTCTATTTTATAAACTTTTTGGGAATAATAAAATATTATTTTCCATAACCTTTAATTTTCACACTTAAAGTGACTTTATAACTAAACTTTATATTTTGGCCCATTAATGTCACTTTTATGTCTCCTTTAAGTAATTAAATATAAGTTATCTTTTTAATTTTACTTTTTAAACAATTTAATTATTTAATTATTCCTTGCACATCTACCCAATGATACGTAAAATATTAAAATAGACCAAATATGAATTTTGACCATGCCAAAAGACTCTTAAGCTATCAAGATATCAAACTTTATGAAAATTAGTGCTTTCAAAAAATAGTAAACTTCTCCAAGTAATGTGGAGAGCACCCAGAATGTCAAAACTGCATCCAAAAATTACCATTAGACTCATCTTGATTTCCTACACACACTGCCATCATCACATTTCCTTTCTAAAAAAGTTGGTATTCTCTAATAATCTTGGAACTTTCTAAGAATGTTAGAATGGACCAAAAAGTCACATTACAGTCTTCCCTTCCCAAAATTAATTATCCTCAAGCAATGCTAACTCAAACCTCCAAATCTTTATAAATAACCCTTCTATAAGTACTTATATCCCAAATAAATCTCAAGAATACTACACCATGCTTCAACTGCACCACTCTAATTAAAATTGGAATATCAATGTAAATTTCATCTAGTTTCATTTCATGTGTCCCATAGTAATTAGCCAAGTTGAGATACACACCAAATATATATTCTTCTTATGTGGAAGGGACACCTCATACCATAGTGTTCTATGAAAATTTTTATCTTTCTGTCTTATGTGTCATCAAAAATATGGCCAAATTATTTTCATGTGGGATGAAATTAAAAATATGAGCATGCTTCACCATGCCACCATTTTTAAATTCACTTACTCCATTTTTATTTTTAGTCTTGAGTGTTCCAAATAATCACCTAGATCCCATATCTTTCTATTATTACCCTTTATGTTTCCTGAATTAAGAAATGTCTCAACATTCATCACAAAATTTAGATTATCAGTCAATAATTTAGCATTTAAATTATAAGATATATAATCATGAGAAATTTGATCCTCTAGCACCATTAGATTGCATCCTTGAAGTTCATCCCAAGTTCTAATGACATGTGGGATCTCCATGATGCTAGAACTACTGAAATAATTATGTGGTGTCTCACCACTCTTGAATCCTTCTTCATGTTTCCAAAATAAGTTTGAGTCATAATATGGTTGCAACATTCATCTAATTTTTAGCTTGGTAAAGTGAGTAGTGAACTAGGCTAAGTTCAATGTTAAACTCATCAATCTCATTTTCCTTCTCTTTGTATGCATCCATAATCTCCTATGCAAGCTTGATGACATGATCCATGCCAAAAAGTAAATGTAAATAATATGATTTCATTGTCTATAAATCTTATTTTATGGTTTGCAAGTGAGTAAGGGTGGCTCCATTCTTAAGTCCTTCTTACCTCTCTTGTATTTGAGCCTTCTAATAGATTTCTTCAATGAATTTGTGTGTGATATCAAAATGTGTTAAGTATTTTAGAACCTTTTCTTCAGTGAACAATTTGGTTCTTAAACACTTTTAACTCTTTATGTCCTTGTTCAAAATCATAATTACACATTAGGATTTCTAATTTGTCTTCAATAACAAGATTTTCAAAATCAGCTACCTCTCCATTATTTACCTTGCTAATTCCTTCAATATTTTAATAAATTTCATTAGATTTATCTGAGTGCTCAATTCCACATATTAATATAGAATTTTTAATCAATCTAATTCCATCATTAGTGGCTTAAAAAAATTTATCATTTGCATACCTTCCAATGGTGTCATCAAGGGATTCATAGGTCTCATAAACTTCACTAGATTGATTTGAATTAGTATCAAAGGTTTTTGTTTTGAAATTTCCATTAAACTTTATCCTATATTTTTTAATTGTAGATCCTACCAAGAATTCATTGTAGAGTCCTATCTTACTTTCATGTTGTTTTTAGTGTTCATATTTTTGAAACTCAGGATCTATCATAACTTTAGAAATTTTTGATGTTGTCTTCTCTTCTTCCTCATGCTCCATTGTCATAATTTCTTATTTTTTCTCCTCATCACTCTACTAGAATAAACATCTGATGAAAGTCACTAGTTCATCTTCTTTGTTGTTCCCACATGTGTGATTAGGTTTCCATACTTTATGGCAAGTGAAAAAACATTATTATATCCTTGATTTATTCATGCTCTATTTACAAGAACATATACTCTATAAACCAAACGAATTCATTTCATCTTATTTCAATTTTTTTTAATCTTTCAATATTATATTTAATGAATCTCTTTGACAACTCATGTGTAGCTAGTGAAATAACCCATTCCTTCCTCCAAATAGACAATAAGTTAGATAACAACATCTTATAGATATCATCACTCTCACCCATAATCAAAGACATAATAAATTGCATGAAAGTTATGACATTCTCTATATGAGCCTCATCAACAAAGGTCAAAAATATGTGAAACATTTTAAAAATAATCTCATCACAACCAATTTCTAAAATGATGTTACATGATCTAATTTTTGCAAAAGTTTCAATAATTGTTACCCACTTGGAAAATATGGGTTTTTGACATCATCAAAATCTTGGAAAATACCCACCAATAACTAAAATATATCTTTCACTATGTCATCATTGTATGGAGTTTTAGGAGTTGTAATCCTCATAATTTCACTAAGGAAAGAAGTAATTTTAAGTCTCAAATCTTTGTCTTTATGTCTCAATAACTCAATCTCACTCAAAAGAGTCATTGAAGGAATCATAGCTACTTGCATTACATGAAACGGTGACTGATCCACCTTGTATAAACAACCCTTTACTTCATCTAAATTAATTAATAAAAACAACCTTTGATTGAGATAGGTGTACAAGTTTATCTCCTACATTGAAATCTTTTCTCCCAACTCTTATTTACTCAATGATGTCATGATTCACAACCAATAACAAATCTTTCAATTGTTGAATCACTGAACACTCACATTCTAGTGTTAATCACTAACATGCAAGTCTAAAATTGTGTTTCTCAAATAAATATTTGCAAAAGGATTAGCTTACCAAATAGGCTAGCAAGATCACCAGCTCTAAGACCACTATATTATCCCTTACCTAGATTTCAACTCAAATTCACATAAAAAATTATTTTTACTCAGCTGACATTTTGTCAAACACTTTGCATATAATCCAATATGAAGTATTTTTGAATGCAAACACTTATAACTACTATAACTAGAATTATAAGTCATAAAATCATGTCATTAGTCATAGAGTTTCTAAGGACATTTGATCAATCAATTGGAAATATATGTAAATCATTCAACTTTCCATAATAATAAAATCAAAATAGTTACAAATCTCTTAGAACATAGAAATTTTCACAAACACTTGGTATTCAAATAATGGGCATTAAAAAATTTAAACAAATATTTGGCTAAACATGTTTCAAATATAATTTGCATTCATCATTAAGCTAAAAATAATGATAAAGTATCTGACCTTAAAATAATTGTTTTATAGTCTATTAATGTTGATGGACTAATTTCCAACACTCTAATGAAATAGTTACAATGGTATCATTAAATTTTTACACCAAATTTTGAATATATCTTTGTATTTTTATAGATTCTAGAAACCTTTGTAATATTAAAAACAATATTAAAACCCTTATACCCCTAAATGGTATTTTTGCATTCTCTTAACACCAATCAATGTCTTATCATGGGCACTAATGCAATAACATCCAAATATTTCTAGACAGTGTAACAACTTGTCTAAGAAACCCACATTCCTCTTTCCTTGGGTGACTAGAACCAAGGTAGATAAATAAACAACTTTGACTCACAATGGGGCATTTGAAATAGAGCCTTTCTATATGTATTTAAATGGCCAGACCTCTCAACATAGAACCAAACTCCATAAAATCATAGAACTAAACACTATAGAATCAAATGGCACAAACATTCAACACAATGGTGAACTTTATATGAATCTACTTGATATATATATATATATATATATATATATATATAGTATTCAACACAACCCATGATCCTAAATGAACCATGCCATATTGGCTAGGGAATATCTTTCACCTCCAAAACCAATCTTCACCGTAGGGTTTTATTCCTAGGCTTGTTCTTGAACAAACCTTATCAACTGCCATGTTGGGGTTTCAAGACTATACAAATACCAAGAATGAAAATTATCTTGTCTCCACTCCATTTTATAAAAAAATTAGGAATAATAAAATATTATTCCCCATAACCTTTAATTTTTCCACTTAAAGTGACCTTATAATTTAACTTTATATTTTGGCCCATTAAAGTCACTTTTATGTCTCATTTAAATAATTATATATAAGTTGTATTTTTAATTTTACTTTTTCAACAACTTAAACATTTAATTATTTTTAAGACATCTGCCCAATGTTATAGAAAATATTAAAATCAAACAAATATGAATTATGACCATTCCAAAAGACTCTTAAGCTATTATGATATCAAACTTTATGAAAATTAGTGCTTTCCAAAAATAGTAAACTTTTCCTAGAAGTGTGGAGAGTGCCCAGAATGTCAAAACTGCATCTAAAAAGTACTGTTAGACTCATCTTGATTTCCTAAACTGGCTTCCATTATCATAACTCCTTTCTAAAATTTGGAATTCTCTAAGAATCTTATAACTTTCCAAGAATGTTAGAATGGATCAAAAAGGGACACTACCTATGATTGGTGATCATAGGATGAATATGCTCATAATGAACCTAATTGAATAATTAAAATATATATTCATTAAGAATGGACATGGGAGGAAATAATTGCATGAAATCTTATAATTAAGTACATCCACACTATTTACATTGATAAAATTAGAAAATAATAAATATTCTGAGATGAATTTGAAACATAAAATATTGGTACAAGTATATGTGGATGATTGGGTTGTAAATGCATCATTACACATAATAATGAGCATTCACACATTACTAGGGAACCACACATATTATATCAATATGAAAAAATATTATGTGCACTTTATGGATTCAATGATGAATTTAAGAAAGAATAATGACTACATCTAAGTCAAATTTTATAAGGTCATTGGCCTTTAGAAAATGTATCACAATTTTTTTTCTTTTTTTAGTTTACTTGCAGTAATAGGTTTAATTGGTTTGTGTAATAAGTGAAAATTATCTTGTAAATACATTTGGGAAAGTCAATTAGGATCTATGGAGATCCTTTATTAGGCATTGAAATATGTTTAATAGGGTTAATAATGCATAATATTTGGTTGTAAACAAGTGTGTTTATTGTATGAAATGGGCTAATATCAACCTGTAACTATCTTATTTCTAATATCTGGACTCAAATAAGGTTAATCAAAGAGAACCCAATGATACTTAATGATATGAGATATGCCAAATGAATCCACAAACCTAGTAAGAAGAGCTACTACAATATAATGTCAAATCAAAAAGGCTATAAATTCTATAGGCCAATAACATAATGAAATATCTCTTACTATATATAATTTTGTAAGTAGCCTAATATTATAAATAAATAATGTAAGTAAAATGGAAGGGTTAGAAACATAAAAATGAGTAAGGAGACAAGGTAAGAAATAGGGGCCTAGGCTACCTAAAATGGATAGATGGAAAGTTCAAGTAATCCTATAGCCACACTAAGTATAAGTGTAGAGAAATATTAAAAAAATATACACATTCATTTAATAGTAAATTATACAAATTATATCTAATAAATGAAGGAGATAGGGTTAGAATATACTTATCTTGAAGAGGACCAGTCAAGCCTCAATATCCCCTTGGTTAATGGTGTTTATCAAGACACTTTTTTTGTTGTGAAGATCTCAATGTTTGAATCAATATCTAGGATAAAAGGACTCCTCATAATAAATATATAAGTCTCCACAATACAATATTTCCTTCAAGACAAGATCAAAAGTAATAACCATCTAAGTTTATAAGATGAAATAAGTATGAGTAATAACAAAGTAGAATTAATGTCTCTCCATTGGAATGAAATAATAACTTGTATTTATAGTGATAAATCACTCTAAACCATCCTAAAATTTAATTAAATTCCATCAACCCACCATGATGTAATTAAAAATGGGTCAACCTACCTAAAATTATGTCATCCTTGTTGATATAGTTATGAAGATCAATCTAGCATGTTCATAACCACATCAATTGGGTTACTATGGCATGGAAGGGACATGTGTCAAATAGGACTACAACAAACCGAGATAATATAGTAAGAAATATAGATATTCATATAGATATAAGATGTAAGGTGGAAGGAGATAAGTAGAGGATAAAATCTAAAAAATATAGAATGGATATAAGAATGATAGATATACCATAATATATATCATAAAGTACCAAAGGCCTATCCACCCCATTCTCAATGCACCTTTTAAGGCATACACTCAAAGAGATTAAATCTCAAAAGGTTACTACAAGAGGAATAATTAGTAAATGATAAATTGAAAAATATTATTTGTATACATATGCCCCACCCAAAGTTGATCATGTGTCACAATAGTGTATGATGGGATAGAAATTTAATAAATAACATAAAAATATAATAACTAAGATAATAGAATGAAATAAAAATTATAAAATAAATCAAATCAAATAAATCATAGATATGTACCTTCACTTACCTTTTTGTGAGGAAGAAGTTGTGTGTGTGTAGTAGATGATAAGAGATTCCTAGTGTGCAGAACAATAAGTGGACCTATAAAATAAGATACAATTCAAAAAAATTACAAAAATATCTTATTAGTACTAAAAAAATCTTTATCTCACCAAGATTGTAAGTCTTCTTTTAGTTTATGAAAAGTACCTATAGAAACATAGATATGGGTGAAATATAGAATCTCTTGGTAATAACTAAAGGCTGAAAATTTTGGAAATTTTATTATAACAAGGATGAAAGTTATTTATTTGCACATTTTATTTTATTTTTTAAAAGAGCTCTATGTATCCAAATTTGGAAATTTGAGAGACAATGGCCCTTGGACAATGAGTTAGACATGTTGGTGAGCACATCATAGTTGTGGATGGCATTGTACAATTACAAGGTGCATTAATTATTGGTTTTTAGCATTTGACATTAAAATGAACTAGATTAGGAAATGTATGTATCAAGGAAATCCATATAATGGATTTTTCCCCAACAAGTACATGATGAGAATAAAAAATAGGATGTGTAATAGGTAGATTATATAAAGTCATATATTAGGTTAAGGACATTTATTAGTGCCAATTAAAAAATTATCATGATGATCGAACAACATCAACCAAGCCAATATAGTTAAAAAATAGTGGTAAATAATCATAATTTATATTGTATGAACTAGTTGATGTAGTTAAGTTTTTGGTCAATGTCATCTGAGATGGTCAATGTAGTGGGAAAAATATTAAGGTGGATAATGCCATGTGGTATGGTTTATGTCATTAGCATGGTTGATGCAGTAGGAAACTTATTAATGTGGTTGATGTAATGTGGCATGGTCGATCCAGTAGGAACATACCCTAGTTGATATAGTTACTAGGTGGATGATGGCATAAAAAATAAACTAAATATGGTTGATGGCATATATCATGGCCAATGTAGTAAAGTGTAAGGTAGGTTGATGTCATAGATCATGGATAATATAATAAGGTAATCACATATGACTAATGTAGTCATATACATGAATGATGTAGTATATAAAATGGGGATGGACAATGTATTAATATACATGGATGATGAAGTATTTAATTTTAAGAAACTGTTATTTATTTTTTTATGTTTAATTTTAAGTAGTTATTTCAAATTTTGGATAGAGACTTGATTTATGCTTTATTGTTTTACATTTTCCAAAAACACTAAAGACTATGGATATTTTAGATGTGATATGTTGACCTAATTCACTTAAGAGACCATCAGTAGTGGATCAAATACAATTTAATATCCTCAAGTTTGATGGTATCATGGAGATGAATTAGATTCCACTAAGAATGGAGTTGGTAGACAAGTTCTTAGAGTCATGGGATATACTGATGAATACCTTCTAGTGGGTGGTAGATGGGAACATAATATAGGTAGCCATCACCTTGGAGGATGTCTATGCCATTTTGGGGTTACCAATCATGGGCACACCAGTGGTGTGTGATACCCCAATATGATCGATGAGAGGAGATCTCTATGTTTTGGGATACAGGCTCATAAAGATATGATCAACAAGGGTTAGTCATATGATTCTTTGATGTATATATATCTTTAAAGATTTTATTAGACTTTTGAAAAATCTCATGATCTATCACAAGATATATATGAGAGTGCCTTTGTATATTATAGACCTGTATCACTCTATGATGGAGTAGGTCACATTATATGATTTAGGATCTATTATTTGGGTACAGTTAATGCATGATTTTAATGGGATTTTGACTAAAGGCTAGTAGATGATGGGGTCTATTATTCTCTTTATGAGTTAGATTTATGAGTGTTTCTATATGTACAAGTTGATAGGGATACCCATTTTCATGGATTATTCTCTTTCACATGTGGACATAGGTGTAATATCATATGATGAGGACTATTGTACACATGCCTACATTTTAAACATTACAAAATGATCAAATCATATGGTGACCATTATAAGTTATGGTAAATGCATGGCCATAATGGAAAACCACTATATAGGTGTAGTAGAGGCAAAGGATCATAATACACTACCAATGGTGCGTAGAGACTCATATATTGATTGTGTACCAAGTTATTTTTGGTTTGGCACACTGGTCACTCCATTGGTGGTCCTAACATTTTGGGTATACCATGAGAGGGAACTATGAGATGTAAGATATATATGAATAATTTCTAAGGTATATGTGGTGAAACATCATCATCTTCAGATGGTGATATGGTGGAAATGATATAGGTGAGGATTCTATGTCATAGGAGGAGGATTAGTGGTGGTATTGTAATAGCCATAGTAGGGGGATCCTATTCCATAATTAGTACTGAGTTAGATGTTAGTTTAGTGATTACATCATGGGGCATGATAGGATCGATTCATTCAACCAAGGTAGTAAATAATTTTTTCACCACCTAATATCCATGATATCCATCAAGTCATAGGCATCCAGGTAAATAATGCCACTTTGGGTGAGTAACTATGTAGTTTTGATTACTTATATTTTATAGATTTATAAATATACGTGATAGATATTAGTTGTATATTTGGATATTTATGATATTTGATGTTATTTTGGTTTGTTTTTTATATATTTTATAATAAATGAGGCACAATGGAGGATCATGGTGGATATTACACATCATGATATCTTACATGATATTATTTTATAGCACGATACTATGCATGTGGTAGATCCTATGTTACCTTCATTTGTGACATATGTTTGTTGGCATAGACTTTTCAAGGAGTCTAACCAAGAGATATGTATATTATCACCAATTAGGGCCCAAGTTATACTACCAATGGGGATTTAGATGAAGAAATTTGTAGGCATGGAAGGCACTAATTTAGTAGAGGGTCACACATATAACTATTTTAGGGTAGGTGATGATATTATAGGCCCAAGTGGCCAATTTATAGGGTAAGGTATAGGTTATAGAGTCATGGACATAGAATATTTGATAGATTATACATGGTGGGAAATTTGGATAGGATTTAATGGATAGTGTGGCACATCTCCCACCTAATGGATAGGGTATATCATAGCCTTAGATTTGATTTTATACTATATTGTATCATTTTTTATCATGATGTATAAAAATGATGAGCCATGTGTGTGTGTGTGTGTGTGTGTGTGTGTGTGTGTGTGTGTGCGCGCGCGTGCATGCATGTTGTATGACTCATTTTGTGTCTTACATGGATGTATTTTATTTATATTAGATGTGTTTATGAGTTTTTATTTTATAGTAAAATGTTATGATGTATGATGTATGTTTTATTTTGTTCTAGACAATGTGAGCAAGTGCATGGTCAAAGAGAATGAAAATAATGTAATATGATAAATAAAATATAAAGTAAATAGATGTAAAACATGAAAACAAAATATGTGAAAAATGAATAGTAAGGTGAATGTAAAACACACCACAAAAGATGTAACATGTGTAATAAGAAGTATTAATAATTAAAATATGCAAAAAAAGATGTAAGTAAAAATATTAGTGAATGAAAAAATCAAACAAATATGTAAGTAAAGATATCAATGAATGAAAAAATCAAAAAAATATGTATAAGTTAAATATAAATGAATGCAAAATTTATGTAAATATGTGTAAATAAGTATGATCCCAAAATGCAAGACTGACATGTGGAATAAAACATGTGTGATTGAAAACAATATGAAACTATAAATAATGACAACTCAAACTTAATACTTATTCTAGTATGTGGTGTATGAAAGTATGGATACCTATGGACATGACAAGGTTGGCCATATGATGGTGTGATAAGTGATGGTGGAAATGTGTTTGTGAGGAAAGCTTAAGGATCTTATATTACATCTCAAAAACTAATCTAAGAGGTTTAAAAATGAAATGTGATCAAGGATGTGATCAGATAAAAGTGATACCCATCAAGGGGCATATTAGGGTTAGTATGATGTATATATTGCATTTGAGGCACTAAATGGGTGATGTGGAAATTCAAAACAAAAATGAGACACAAAAAAATGATCAAGTGATAAGAATTGGTGATATCAAGGACCTAGGACACTTCAACTAGAAAACATGAATCTTGGGATAAAAATTGAAGTATATATCATCCCTTGAAGGTTATATGCATGAAAATTAATATTTTCCTACCTTACCATAATGTGTTTCCTATTCCTCAAGACCCCTTACAAATCCATCAGTTGATTATGATGATTAGGTACTTGTGTGAGAAACTAGGTGGAACTATAAGTATATGATATAATGAGACCTCATACCCCAATCTATTGGCCTAACACACTCAAATGGACCATATCTCTATCATGATGATAATTATGTAATTTGAGCTTCAACTAGGATAATATATGTGCCAAATATGGGTCATGTTTTTTGGTGTGACCTAACTTTTAAGAGTGTATTTTCCTTTTGATCATTGCCTTTTGTCTATAATATATGGATTTTAAGTTTTATGGTTTTTTTATATTCCTCCTCCATATGGATTCAAAAAACCAAACATGAGTGAAATAGGTGAAAAATATAAGAGAGATTACACTTGGTCACTAGAGAGGAATACCTAAATACCATGGTGTCTAAATACTCCTAGACATGCCCAAAAGTAGGTGTGTAATCTCAAAATTGACCTATGTGTGATTCAAATGAAAGGAAATAATGGGAAGATGGGGATTGTGAGAGATCCATTAATTTAATAAGTGATATGATGATGATTATTCTTGTAATTAATCACAAGGAGACAAAATTATTATCAAAGAGATGAGGGTTATGCTATGATATACATGTCACTAAGAATTTTTACTAACCTATGAAGGATCTAGCATAAACACCAATGGAAGTATTAATCATCCCAAAAGAGGGGGAATAAAAGTTTTCATCCTTAGAATAAAAGGAATATAAATGATCAATAAAGGGGAAAAGTTAAAACAAATATAAAATAAAAACCAAAGGTGTTATCTAAACTCTAATACAGACACAAAGGTCAAAAGTAGTACCAATGGGTTAAAATTGGAAATAATTGTGTAAAAAAGATGACATAAATGTAAAGTAAATTCAAAGAAGGAAAATGCTAAAATGAAAGAGAACCATAATATAATAAATATATACACAACAAGGTATCACAAATGTTTTAATGAAATGTAAATGTCAAATCCAATCATGTGATAATGTGAATAATATTATAATATGACACATAGATGTGATCACAAATGTTGATATATATCATTTCATACATCTTTGATAACATCAAATAAGTTTTGTTGTAACTAAAATCTGTCTTTGATAATAATAATTTCTATCTTCATAAGAGTCATTTGAGGATGGCATGTTACATGATCTCTATGGATAAATAGGAATGTAGAAGCAGGAGGAGGGTGTGGTACCTCCTATGAAGGATAATAAATGTGAGTAATTTTCACTAGTGTGTGGCTTAAATCCTCTAATCTATGAGAAATCACATGTTGAAGAGAGGCCTAAGACTTTGTCCAAGAATAACCTTGAAAGTGTTGTTTATAAGGTTAAGGTGTGGTCCTTGTAAAATCACATAAATATTGTTAGAGTACTCTACATATGTTTTCATGATGTGTAGTGCACTGATGCCAAAGATAATAGACTTCCTCATGCTTTGGGATATACTCTATAGATGTCTTGGGAGGTGGAAATTTTTAGTTATTATAAGTTTGGGTTGCTTCAAGATGCACATCAATATACTAATGAATATCTCAATAGTGGGTTAAAGTATACATAGTTGTACCATAAAAGTAGTGAGTGTGCATATAAGCAACTAACTATGGAGGTAAATTATTTGTGGCATGAAGTGAACCTTACAACTATTATTGTGCTAGGGATATTTGGTAGCTTGATAATCCTTGGCCCAATGACCAAATATTTTGTGAAACTCATAATATGGCTCATATGCCCATCGTCTAAGAGGGAGAGTGATTGAATTACCAAAAAAATTATCAAACTGATATGATCTTGTCATATAATGATCAAGGAGAGTACTCTTAAGAGGCTTAAAAGTGACTAGCCCAGAATAAGAGGAAGATTATACCTACTCCTTCTTAGACCTATGAACATTAATCGAATGATAAATAATTTAAAGTGCAAAATAAGGAGAAGTAATGATATAAAATAAATAAATACTATGTAAATGTAAGGTAGACTCATGAGAATGTTATAAGGAATATTGATAGTGAAGGATTCCATGTCCTTGGATTGGGAATAACTAGCTAAGAAGGGGTCATATAGGGAATAACCATCATCATTATCAAGTGTGTGAATATTTATATGAAAGGTATCAACCACTCTATCAATCAAGGAGGAGTTGGGAGATTAATTAAAATCATAACTATCGAAGAGATAGAGTCATCAGTCATCTTATTACAATAACATCATCACAAAGAAGGGGGTAACTGAATGATAATGTTATAAGAGAGATCTGAGGTTTTGATCTCAAGATTGATCTCATTAGGCTCAACATCATCATAATATAAAGGGTTAAGTGGTATGTTTCCCATTATTTTATGGTGTCCATTATAACCATATTCAATTAATAAGATATTTGAAACATTTATATTCATAAAATGAGATTATAGGTGTAACACATGATTATTAATGTTAGTTTTGGGTTAGCACAAAAATTCAATTAATTTAAAATCCTACCACTAACCTAAATTTTCATCCTAATATTGATCAAGACTAATAATAAATAAAATAAATAAGAAAACAAACATAAATTGTTATATCCTTCCTTAGAATCTCCTTACAAAAAAGAGCGATGCGCTTAGATATAATTGTAAAAAAAAATTACAAGATACATGGTAAATGTAATTGTGTAATCCTTTACAAACAATATAATTCTATGATGAGTGATAAAAATTATTTAAGCTTTGTGTGGCTATTTAAATATTAATTCATCATCAATTGAAAGCTTGTTGATAATGAAGGGCGGCCCTTCCATTTCTAGATTTACAAGATCAATGTGGGTTGTTGATCCTTGATGAAGATCAATGCTAGAGGATTAATCCTAAAATGAGATGAAAACATTAAATTATATGACATGGAGTGTGTAATAACTTGTAAGAAAATCTATTCATGAAGGTTTGGAGTGTGTAAGTGCATTTTATATAAATTACTTACCTAATTATCCTCTTGTATTAAACTTTCCTTGTGAAGGAAACTTTTACTTTTAAAAAATGATCTTTATATTACCAAG
Source organism: Torreya grandis (assembly GCA_037957365.1). Classification (NCBI taxonomy): domain Eukaryota; kingdom Viridiplantae; phylum Streptophyta; class Pinopsida; order Cupressales; family Taxaceae; genus Torreya; species Torreya grandis. The sequence continues at coordinate 949,341 of JARHVA010001688.1, read as the reverse complement.
TGGGTAGAATGATGTTGTAAATTAGGATTTCTTAAATTTTTGTAAACATGACATGTGCATTCCATATAATTTCCTATTAGTGATAGATCAATTAGCTAATAAAATTCAATTAGCTATTAAACATGATTATGATGATACAACCACTTTTTGTAATGTTCCATTTTTATTGATCATTTAATTTAATTAAACTAGGGTGATATTAACAAAGAAAACAATTGATCTAGGATGTCTTTAAAAAATTATGTGATCTGATATAGTGTATTTACCCAATCAAGGATGCACCAATGTGTTTCAGGGTATGCACAATAATTATGTGGAAGAATTTGGGACAATTAACGGATTCTAGTTTGATTTATGCATTATTGTATAAAGTCATTCAAATATCATTTTTGACACTTATGTGATAAAAATTAAGCATCTATACTTTTCCCTCTTTGAAAGGTTGTTGTGAGATATTTAATGAATTAATGACTTTTCAAAGTAAAACTATGGTAAAATGCAAACATGCCATAATTGATGTAGATAAATTGGTACTTTTCTAAAAATGGGTTCATCAAGATGCCTTGGGTGAAATAACATGCCTCATGATGCCCCCTAAATGGATTCTACTGAAAATGAATGGGATGGACATGACCTTGAAAAGAAATAAATGGGATGTATCATGGTGGAAGAGGTCATGAAATAGAGAAAATGGGTAAAAGTAGGATGAAAAAAAGTGAGAGGGGCCAAAAGTAGGCCCTTTGGGGGAAAATCAAATGTAATGAGGCAAGTCAAAATTTTGAAATTCAAGATATAAATAGGCCTTTGTGGAATCAAAACAATTTATTATCACCCTGATCCCTCTAAATTTAAAGCTCTAGTTTTTGTGCATGAGTGTTGTAGGAAGAATGGCTCACATTCTACATCACAGGCACCTCAGAGAGTTTGTGAGAGAGTATGAGAAACCACCTAGGAGAGGCATAATTGTATGTATAATTTTTTTCTTAAAATTTTCACATTATCATTAATGTTAGGGTAAAGTAGGACATGTGGCAATTTTTCCACTGAAGTAAAATTCTACAATGGAAAAAATGCACATGCAAATGGTAGAAACACCTTCACAAATGGAAAATTTTCCATTGGAAATTTTGAAATAGTGATAGAAATGGTGATATCATTGAAAAATATAAGATCATAGGCCATAATAGCATAATTATGATATAATTGGCAATAGTGTGAAAAACAAGTTGGATATCGCTTAAATGGTGAAATAGTGAAAGTAGGTTCAAAAGCACCAAAATAATGAAAACATCCTACTAAATAGAAATTATGTGATATAGTTAATGAAATTCTAAATCAATTTAAATGTTTGACTAAACATTGATAATGTGATCGATAATGGCAGAAATAGGTTGATAGTGGTGAAATCACCAAATGAGTGGAAGATTAGTAAAATCACTTATTAAAGTGTAAAAATATTGATGCATAATAGAGAAAACACTTAGTATTGGTGAAATCACCAGATAGAGGAAGATTAGATAAATTACTTAGCAAAGTGGTGAAATAACACCATCTATAATAGCAAAAACACTCTAAATGTACCTTAAGTGTTTGAAGAGTAAAAAATATGTATATTATTCCCTTTTTAGTCCAAATGACAAAAAATCAAGCATAAAAATAGACTAGGACTAAACACTCTTGCCTAAGAACTAGGGAGAGTATAACGTAATAAGCAAGATCATAAAAAAAAAAAAACACAATACAAATTTCTTACCTCCTTTGTTGAATTTGATGATTACTTGTTGGTATAAGGATGTTTGTGCCCGGCCTATGATTATTTGATTTTTATATCAATGGTATTCCATGGTTGTATCATCTCTCCAATAGTTAACTGTGTCTTAGTGTGAAGCTTAGTATAAATTAGGGATTATAACACTACTCTCAAAGGCTTCAAGAAGGTATTCCAATAGAATAACTTTACACATAAAAGCTTTTTGGTATATGGTGTGGGCCCTTGTATATAGCTTAAATAATTAACTCTAACCCTAGGGGGTTAGGTTAAATTCTAACTTGGGTTGTGTCTAAATTAACCTAGGTTGAGTCAGTCTAACTCTGGGTTGGGTTAGGGCACTCATAAAATCTTGCAATCATAGTTTTAGATATTTTTGAGGCATGACAACTCATTTTAGATATATGTGAGGTGTGACTCATATTTTTGAATATTTATGAGATAATAAATCATTTTATTAGCTCATTTTACCTTTGAATTCATATCTGGCTAAAAAATCCATTTTTAGTAAATTAAAATTTATTAATTTGATTTAGAATTTTTGTTTAGGAAAGTTAATTAGGATTTGTAATATAATTAGTCTTGCTTAGTACTTTTTAGAATTTTTAAATTGTTTTAAATGTCTTCAATTAATAGCTTTATAGGTCAAAAGTGACAAACTACTATGTCATAATTTGACTAAGGTTAGAACTGAACTAGGTTAGTGATGCATATAGGGTAATACACCAAACAATCCAACGTCATCACATTTATGGCTAATTAAATTGCTTGTACAAATGAAATTGGGAAATTTAGGTGATTTTTAGGATTAGATGTGTTATTTTCTTAGAAATTAAACTAAATCCCAGTTTAGGCATGAAAGTGGACAAAACTAAGTGTATATAATTTTCCCCTATTATAGAAGGCATTACTAGACATAGGTACCATAATATATTTTCAATGAATACAAAATTTGTAAATCTGAAGGGTTCATGCCCCAAATGGTGATTGATAATCCCTTGATTCTCCCTTAAGAGAGTGGGTGGCAAAATAAAATCATCAAAAGTTCCCTCAAGATGAAGAAAATGACATGATATAGTGGTAATGGGGGTGAGATTATTGAATTTCCCAAAGGTGGATATAAATAGTAATAGTTGTGGAGCAATTGATTTGCCTAAAGATGGTTATAATCAGAAATGAAGTACATGACACTAGTTTAACCAAAGGTGGCTATAAGGAATGACACAAATAGATGCCTTGATAGGGTAGTGGAATGGGTACTAATTTGCCTAAAGGTAGTTATAATCAGTAATGAAAAGTGAGAAAAAACATTAATTTTCCCAAAGGTAGTTATAATTAAGAATGGAAAATAGGAAACACTAATTTACCCAAAGGTAGTTATGATTAGGAACACGTTCATTTTCCCTAGAAGGGTAGGTGGATCCTTTAAAAATAATTATTTGCCCATATACGACTATAATCATGAGCATAAGACACAAAAATAATGATTTTGCCATAGGAGATTATAATCATGAAGTTGGTTAAAATCAAATTTTTTTGCAATGAGATAAATTGGAAAGGGTAACTTATGCAAAAAAAAATTGGAAATAGATTTATGATGAGCTAAAAAAGGATAACAACATATTTCTAGCCTAAATGTGAGTTTGAAGATTCACTTTTGAATGAACATGAATATAGGTTGAAAAATAATGTTGTTAAATGGGTCTCAAGATAGGCCCAAAAATATGGTCTAGTGGTAATACAACTGAAAATAATGCATGTAGGATTAAATGACACACAAAATAGACCACAGATATGAAAAATACACTTCCTAAAGGGTGCACAATAAATATAGGCCTTGAGGGTAAAAATTTCAAATTTTAGCAATATATTCACCCATGAGATGAAAAATAATTCATTTTCACCCCATCCTTCCTAGATTTTAGATCTAATTTTTTGCATAAATTATTGAGAGAAAATGGCTTGCAAAGGAACATGATGACACATATTGAAGTGAGGGAGCATATGCAGCCACCACATAATGGGATACTAGTAAGTAAACGTAACTTGCTCATTAATTACCATCTAATAGAATTTAATTAACTTTAAAGGTAAAAAATAATGAATTCACCATTTTCATAGCAAGACAAATGATAGCTTCACCAAGGAAATTGGAAACTTTGTGTGAAGTCATCATTTCTAAAAATGGTAACAATGCTAGAAAATGGTAGAATTCACTGAAATGATGATTTCACCCATTTTTAAGTGAAGTCACCATTTTCATGAAAATGAAAATGATGTTTTCACCTTAAAATGTGAAAAAACACCTAAATGGTGGCTTTTCCATTGATAAAATAATAGTTTTACTCTAAGATCCAAAAAGAATTGATTTTGAGGACCTAGAAGGTGTCCAACCTCTATAAGAGATTCAACTATATGGAGTAGGCTAGGCTTAGGATCTATTAGTAGTATGTAGTTAGGTTGATGCTAACCATTTTGATTATAAGAGTGATTGGTTGTACTTACTTATTGTGAGACATGATCCCATTATCTATGGACACTACAAATCTATACCGAAGACATGGGGGGATTTTTGTAGATGCTAAAATTTTATGATTTAGCATGAATTCTAATTGCCCAATCTAATTGAGCTTATCTAAGTGTGCTAGTAGAGCATTAACATAGTGAGATGTTAACTTCTCACTTATTGATTAAATAGGCCATTGTCACACTTGAAGATACCTAACATATCTTCAAGCTACTAATACATGGGAAACACTTATTTTTTACACCACCAACATAGTATTAGGTAGTGTTGGATGATTTATGAATCGATCAAGGTATCCCCATGGTTTAGGGGAGGGTTGATATAGACCTAATTGGTACCTATACTGATATTTAGCTAGATTATCTACCTGTTGAGGATCCTGTTAGTGCCAAAAATTGTATTAAAGCAATTAATCCCTTGTCAAGTGTAAATGCCTAAGTTCAGCCTGAGTTGAGTTTCAAAGCCTATTTCCTTATCCATATTCCTATTTTTTAGTGTTCCTTTGAAAGGTCAAGTTCATGTTAAATTGGCTAAGTGTTAATTTGGTCTTTACTTAATGTGAAACAACCCTATTTTTTTAGGAAAAATATTCACGCAAATATTCCAAAGGCTTATTTATTTTAGACATTTTTCCCATGTAAAAAGTCTAAAGGGATATATTCTTTGAGGCATTTTTTTGCACAAAAAGATCAATAAAACTCTTTTTTTTAAGAAAAATGAAAAAGTTCATATGTTTTGGGGAAATTATTTTGAATATTTTATCTAAAATAGTTATCCTGACAAAAGGCCCAAGAATAGGAATGTCATGGATAAAATGTCTAAAATAATTCTTTTGAAGACCAAAAGGCTGAATGAAGCCAAAATTTAGTGGAGAAATTATCCTAAAAACCAAATTGTTTTAAGATACAAATGTTGAAGACAAAAGTCCTGATGACCAAAAGCTCTAAGAGCCCCATGAGAGTGATAAGTGTCACCATCTTGATGGTTTGCCTAATGATCCAATGCCATGTAGGGGTCAAAAAAAGTCAAAGAACCTCTAGAGGAATGTGAAGAGGACATGTGTCAAACTCTTGACAAGAAACCAAGCATTTTGAAGGTCATATAAATGTTATTGATGGGCATGCAGACATCATTGATGATCATGCAAATGTAAAAAGTAAGCTCAACCATTAAAAATTAGGGCATAAATTTGATGGTCATATAGACATCATTAAAGGTCATGAGAATGTTAAATCATGGGCACATAGATGTCAAATTTAATCCATGATAACTATTTAATGGGGCTTAAATTTGATAGTCATGGGATCATCAATGACATTCATATAGACATCAAATGATATGAGTTTGAATGTCAAAATTAAGCTCATTATCTATTGGGGCTTGAATTTTATGGTTATGCACTTATCATCTGACATCTACATGATGTCTTTGATGGGTGTGTAACCATCAAATTTAAGTAGTGGTAGAGTGAACTTTTAAGTAAAACCTAGACTGGATGCAGGACTACCATGTGGCAAAATGGTGATATCCCAAGTAAAGATTGACTATGTAAGGTGCATAAAACCCATAGATTCTCTAAGTGGCATGATCTCTAGGGTCTTAATGGATATTCAATTACTATCAATAATATCTAATGATAAATTGATGTCAAAATCTTGTTGCCAAGTGGTATGCTTATATTAGTCAGATAAACAAGGATATGATAGTGCTAGTCTTAGGTGGACTATTCAAGGATCTAGACCTAATGACGTATTGACATGTGTCCTATGGGAAATGGTAAAATTTAAAATAAGTGAATAGAGTGACATAGTGATGTCACATAAGCATGCATGACACAATCAAGGAATTTGTGTAAGGAAATTGGTGGATCTTTTACCACTGGCAGTAGGTTAACTTGGAAAAATTACAAATGAGGCATGGTAACCCTAAGGTTGAAAATAATGCATTCTTGCATTAAAATATATATGAGGGAAGCCTTAAAATTCAAAATGTAAAAAATTATTTAGATCCAAAATGTAAAAGTTAAAAATAACCTAAGTTGTATTATAATTTGATTTATTTGTACAAGCTCCTCTATGGAAGGAAATTACAAGCTTGTAAATCCAAGGTGGACCACCCAAAGAAGATCATTCAAATATCCATGGATCCATAATCTTCTTAGGACATCATTGAAAGAGTATCTTATTCCATGGCATGCATAAGAGGAAGGGTAGTTGTCCAAGAGGTACTAGTTGTATAAGTAAGTGGTCCAGAGCTTCTCTAGATGGTTGCACATGAAGACAAAGTTTGTTTGGCTCCTCAAAAAAATATTATCTTTACATCTCATATGAAAACATTTCTAGTCAAAATATCAAAGAGTTTATTGCATATCTTCATCATTATTTATAGAGTCAGTTAGAAAAATGATTATTTTCTTGTAAATAGATGAGGATATCAAATGAGACAAAAGTGAATATTTTGAGTACGAGCATCTTGGCGTACTTGAAGGTTTATGTTTCACTTTTGAAAATTGAGACCCGTAGTCCCAAATTTGAAAATGTATAAATATGAGGTTTTTCCTTATATTCAGGGGTTAGTTGGCCATTGTGTTGGTTGTTTTTGGTCTTTGATTGTCTAAGTATAGTCTCTTCCGAATTTTGGGATCATGGTTGTGTGTGTATTTTGTCTCTCTTACTAAGGCGGTTGTAGTTATACAACCATTAGCAAGAGAGACAAAATACACACACAACCATGATCCTAAAATTTGGAAATGCTTATACTTAGACAATCAAAGACCAAAAACAACCAACACAATGGCCAACTAACCCATGAATAGAAGAAAAAACCTCATATTTATACATTTCAAATCTAGGACTACAGGTCTCAATTTTCAAAACCATTAGCAAGATCTAAGAGTATCTCTTTATGTCTCCCCTATCTAAAATGAGTAAATCCACCATGATTGTCCCCATGGTAGCATTTTGAAACCTTAATGTATGTAATATTTTCTTTCAAGTTAATGGAAAATACTTGTGGTTCTTTATTATATCATGTTAATGAAATGCAATAATGTGTTTTACAAGTTCTATTGATTGGATATTTGGATGTGTTCATTATTGGTTATAATTTTGAGCATGTACTTAGGTTATAAATCCCTTTCTATAATTATATTTGTAAATATGTTGTTGAATATCTTTTAAGGGAACCCTGGGTTCATGAATTTAGCATGAGAAAGTATTTGATATTCTAGTTTTAGTGTATGTTCTAGGGTTTTAGAGATCATTTAGTCATTTTCATTTTATTGGCACCAATAGATGCAAATTTATATTTTAGTTTCCATGGCTTACATTTTTAGTTTTCCTACATATTTTAAATAAGTGGTGTCATGTATGTTGAAATAATCCCTATTGTTTGAAAAACTACCAACACACCACCATGCCCTTCCTCTTTATTATTATCAAACTATCCTACCCTATCCTACCTAGAAAATGATATAATCCTTGTTACATAAGTGTCATTTTCCTATAGATGCAAAAAATCTTACATACTTAACATGTATTTATAGTTTATGCCTTAAATGATCCAACACTGTAGTCTTCCTTTCAACCCCTTATTATTGAACAATTATTTAGAATGAAGGTTGTAAGCACATCCCCATCTATCTTCAGTATCTTGTATGTGATTTAGTGCATTTTTTCATTCCATGTGATAACCCTTCTTAGGTGGATTGAACAAATTTGGTTGTGCCTAATTGTATTTATGTCTCTTGATGCTAATAATCCCCATGGAGGTTGAATTACAAAATATCTCTATGTGAACAAGCTACCCCATAGGTCTTCTCACCTTAGTTTAGGCAAAGCCAAAAGTAGCAGGGAGCTTACCATACCCTCTATTGTTACCTCTCAATCATTTTATCTATGTGGTTCATTCTCGATGACAAACCCTCCCCTAGGTATAATAATATACTAGTAGGTTTTTCATATTTGTTTGCCATTTTCTTCAATTTTGAAAGGCCAAACTAAAGAGATGTATAGCTAGGAACCAACACTTTTCAGCTACCATTGTCAAGGAATAATTCTTATCACCCATCTTATGGAGGATTCTTGTAGAGAGCTGTAAGTAATTTATTTGAAAATTTATCTACCTATATTTGCATTGATTTCAATATCTTGGGTTCATCAATGTCACCAATTTTTTGGTGTCATTGCTTGGGACAAGCTAAAAACCTTGGCCCTTATATCACTAAGGACTCTTATAGAGAGTTGTAAGTAATTTGTTTGGAAGTTCTCTACCAAAATTTTCTAAAATAATCTCAAATACATTTTTAGATCTATTTATTCATATCATATCATAAGTTTAAAAATTGGGTTTATTTGAGCTACATTCAGACTATCTTGGTCATCAACACTGCATCAATTCATTGATGATATGCCAGAATTTGAGATATTTGATAATTTGACATCAGTTGAGTTTCTTTTAAAGAGTTGTTAAAATGGCATGTTGGAAGGTGTTTTTTCCCTTTTGAACATAATTCTAAAAATTTTAGTATCTTTGCTTTTTATGTCATCAATAAATTTAGAAAATATGTTTTCATCATGTATCACAATTAATGTGTTAATTATTATATTCTAAAATTTTGATTCTAGTGGCAACTCTAATTTGATCATTTAGTTTGAAGGAAGATTAGTGCCTATTTTGAATATTTTTAGTTTCAACTTTAAGTATTTTTTTGTTTACAAATATGGAATGACTAAGTTCATCCTTCAAAGGTGACTCATCTAAGAACCTTGTCTCACCACTAAGTTTGCATCAAAGATGAAGGAGACAAGTTTGGAGCTTAGAATTGAAGTGCATGACCCATTAAATGCCAATGTAAATGCTATGAATTTTGATTTTGACATTAATTAGTGTGACAAGTGCTTCTTCCCACATCCCCCATGTGATACTACTGAACCAAATGATGAAGATGTAGATTATCTAGATTATGTGTCATCTGAATATGAGATTTTTATGTTCAATTATCAAAGTCCCAAATATAAGTTTTATGCCTCCATGGAAATGATGAGGGATAATAATGCTAATTAGTTTTAGAGTGCATTTAAGAGGGTCCCAACATATGAATTTTATTATGATTCTAATATGACATAAGTAAATGATTTCCTCAATCATGATACAATTGAATATCCAAAGTGTGCTCTAACCAAAGTACTTCACATGAATGTGGACTTGGGTAAATTCATTGGAATGTGGATGTTGTTGAGTAACCCACTATTCTTAATGTTAGGTTTGAAAATAAAGGTATTGTTTGGAGAATGACATTCAATGAATATAGAGTTATCTTCTATGCCCCTAAGGATAAAAGTTTTTAGACTTAATTTAGTAGTACTTCGAGTGCATGAATGACATTATTGATCTTGAAGCACTCTTTCTTAGTATTCATTTGATTTGAATTGAGAAACATGTTTATTTATAATTTTTAGAATACCAAAATATTTTACCATGGTCTTATCAATATTTGATATCATGTAAAGATGATTTTTTTTAGAATGTCATCTCATTACAGCTTAGTAACAATAACTTTAAGAAAGTGTAGATATTAGTTTACTTCATCTTGGCCACCAAGCTACTATAAAAGTTTAAGAGATTAAGGGGTGGTAAAATTTTGGAGACATCAATTAATGGAAAATATATAAAAATTTTCCTAAACTAATCCCATGAAAATGTATATACTATATAGTGTATAGCTTTTTTTTGGTTACTTTGTTGCCCCTCTACTTTGGGCCTTGCATTTATAGTTTCCTTTCATGTTTTTATTGTGTGTTCATTTGTAGATATTCCTAATCTATTTTTTTCAATATATCATGTTTTTTGAGCCTTCATAGGTGTTTATTAAATTTACTAAGTGTTGACTTTGTGGCCCACTGGATTGTCACCTAGTTTTACATTTTGGGGTTCTTTGCACACCTGCAAGGGGTATGCATCCCTGAGTGAGAGATAGTTTTAGTACCCAAATATAATTAAAGTAATTGATCATTTATCAAGTGTAAATGCCTAAGTCCATCTTGAGTTGAATCTCAAAGTCTAAGTCCTTAGCCATATTCCTATTTTCTAGTGTTCCTTTGAAAGGTCAAGTTCATGTTAAATCAACTAATTGTTAATTTAGTATTTACTTAGTGTGAAATATCACTATTTATTTCAAAAAAAATGTTCACACAAATATTCTAAAGGCTTATTTATTTCAAACATTTTACCCGTGCAAAATGGCCAAAGGGCCATATTTTTTCATGCATTTTGTATGCACAAAAACCCTAATAAAATTCTAATTTTTTCAGGAAAAATGTGAAGTTCATTTTTTTGAGGAAATTATTTCATACAATTTATCCAAAATAATTATCTTAATAAAAGGCCCAAAATTAGGAATGTCATAGACAAAATGTCTGAAATAATTATTTTGAAGACCAAAAGGTTGAATGAAGCCAAAATGTAGTGGAGTAATTACCCTGAAGACCAATTTGTTTCAAGACATAAATAATGATGACAAAAGTCCCAATGACTAAAATATTTAAAAACCCTATGAGAGTGACAAGTGTCACCATCTCAGTAGGCTAATTAATGATCCAATAGCATGTAAGGGTCTATAAAATTCTAAGAACCTCTAGATGAATCTGAAGAGGACACATGTCAAACTCTCAACAAGTGACCAAGTAGTGTGATGGTCATAAGAACATCATTGATAGTCGTGCAAATGTCAAAATTAATCTCAAATATTATACATTATGGCTTAAATTTAATGGTCACATGGATTTCATTTATGGTCACATGAATGTAAAATCATGGGCATGCAGATGTCAAATTTAAGCCACAATAACTATCTATTAGGGATTAAATTTGATGATCATATGACTATCAATGATGTCTGTATGGACATAAAATTATGGGTGTAAAAACATCAAAATTAAGCTCAATGATTATCTATTGGGGCTTAAATTTTATGGTCACATACCCATCATTTGATTTCTACACAAACATCTTTTACGAGAAGTGAACATCAAATTTAAGTAGTGGTAGAGTGAACTTTTCAATAAATCCTAGAATGGATGTGGGGCCACCACATGGTAAAAGGGCACTAACCCAGGCAAAGATTGACTATGTAAGGTGAAAAAATCCCATGGATTCTCTAGGTGTCATAATCTATGGGGTCTTAATAGAGATATAATGACTCATAATAAAATCTAGTGATAAATGGATGTTGAGAACTTATATAGCTCCCAAGTGGCATGCTCAAATTCATCATATAAAGAAGGATCTTGTAGTGTTAGTCTTAAGTGGAATATTCAAGGATATAGACCCAATAATGTGTTGACATGTGTCCTATGGGAAATGGTCACATTTCAAGTAAGTGAACAGAGTGACATAGTGATGCCACATTAGCATGCATAGCACATTTAAGGACACCGTGCAAGGAAATTGGCAAAGATTCCACCATTGACAATAAGTTGACTTATAAAAATCATAAATGAGGCATGGTAACCCTGAGGTTGAAAATAATGCATTTTTACATTAAAAATATATATGATGGAAGCCCTAAAATGCAAAATGTAAAAACTAAGTTGGAGCCAAAACATAAAAGTTGAAAATAACCTAAGTTGTATTTTCATTTGCTTTATTTTTCCAAGTTCATCCATGGAAGGAAATTACAAGCTTGCAAATCCAAGGTGGGCCACCCAAAGAAGATCATTTTAATAGCCATGGATCTAGAATATTCCTAGGATATCATTACAAGGGCAAGTTGATCCACAGCATGCATAAGAGGAAGGATAGCTATCCAGGAGGTTCCATCTATGCAAGCAAGTGGTCTAGAGCTTTTCTAGATGGTTTCACATGAGGACAATGTCTATTTGGTTCCTCAAATGAATATTCTATTTTCATCTTGTATAAAAAAATTTCTAGTCAAATGATTAAATATTTTGTTTCATATCTTCATCATTCTTTGTAGAAGCAGTTAGAATAATGATTCTTTTCTTAAAAATAGATGGGGATCTCAAGTGTGACAAAAGGGTATATTTTGGCTGGGAGCGTCTTGGCAGAATTGAAGGTTTATGTTGCACTTTTATAAATTGTGACCCATAATCTGAGATTTAAAAATGTATATATAGGAGTTTTTCCTTCTATTTTGGGGTTGGTTGGCTATTATGTTGGCCATTATATTGGTTTTTATTAATCTTTGCTTTTCTAAGTATAGGCTCTTCTAAATTTTGGGATCATGGTTGTGTGTGTATTTTATCTCTCTTGCTAAGGTGGTTATAGTTATATAACCATTAGGAAGCTCTAAGAGCATCTTTATATGTCTCCCCTATCCAAAATGGAGCAAATACACCATGCTTGTCCCCATGATAACATTTTGAAATGCTAGTGTATGTAATATTTTATTTCAGTTTAATGGAAAATACTTATGGTTCTTTATTATATCTTGTTAATGAAATGTAATAATGTGTTTTACAAGTATTTTTGATTAGATATTTAGGTCTATGTTCATTATTGGTTATCATTTTGAGCATGTACCTAGGATATAAATCGCTTTTTGTAGTTATAGTTGGAAATATTTTGTTGAATACCTTTTAAAGGCACTTTGGATTCATGAATTTAGTAGGATAAAGTATTTGAGATTCTATTTTTAGTGTATGTTCTAGTGTTTTAGGGATCATTGGGTATTTGTATTCTATTGGCACCAATGGATGCAAATTTATCCTTGTAGTTTCCATGGCTTGCATTTTAATTTCCTATATCTTTGTGATAAGTGATGTCATGTATGTTAAATGAATCCCTATTATTTGAAAAACTACCAATACACCACCATTTCCTTCCTCTTTATTATTATCAAACTATCCTACCTTGTCTTACCCTATGAATGACATAATCCTTGATGCATATCATAAGTGTCATTTGCATGTAGATGCATAAAATATTGCATACATAGTATGTGTTTGTAGTTTATTCTTTAAACAACCTAGCACTGCAATCTTCTTTTTAACCCCTTGTTATTAAAAAATTCTTTAGAATGAAAGTTACATGCACATCTCCATCTATCTTTAATAGCTTGTATGTGACTTAGTGCATTTGTTCATTCTGTGTTGCAACCCTTCCTAGGTGGATTCGATGAGTTTGGTTGTGTCCTAGGTACATTTGTGTCTCTTTGTGTTGATAATACCCATAAAGGTTGAATTACAACATCTCTCTATATGAACAAGCTACCCCATAGGTCCTCTCATCTTAGTTTAAGTAGAACTAGAAGTAGTAGGGATCTAACCATACCCTCTATCAGTTCTTCTCAGTAATTTTCTTTGTTTGGCCCATCATCGATACCAAATTCTCCCTGATTACAACATACTAGCATGTTTTTCATCTTTGTTTCCCATTTTCTTCAAGTGTACAAGGCTAAAAAAAGAGGTGTATAACTAAGAACCAATATATCCTTCACTAATAGCATTGATTGACCATGATTTTGTTGTTGTTCTTATGACCATTATCAGTTGCATCCTACTACCTAACAAGAGTGGTTGATACTTCCATATGGGTATGAGTGGTGTGGTTAAGAGCATGCTAAAGGATTCCAAAAAATTTACCTAAGGATTAATAGTTTTAGAATAGTTATATAGAGACTTGAATTTGATAGCATATCAAGGTGGACATAATATTGGAGCTTATACACTTCTCATGGTTTAGGGATAGGAGCACATTATGATTGAGTGACCAATCAATATGCATAGGATGCAAAATCCTAAAGAGTCATTAGCTTATGGTTGGGTTTAGATAGGAGATGATCAGTGTGGGCATAGATGATACATCCCCTTATATCATCAAATGCTTGATGATATAACACCACCATTTTTCATTTAGATGCCTTACCTTGTGTACCAATTATATTAGTTCCAAGATGGATGGTAAATGGCTTACATTACTACCAAATGTTTTCTCATTGGGAGGAAATCCCATATTATTAAAGAGCACCATCCAAATTGAGAACTCAAGTAATTTAGATATACATAAGTTGTACTTGAGGGGCCACAATGGTTTGCACACATCATGTAAGAGATTAGTTTGGATACCCTAGAAATCCCAAAGAGTGAGGATACAAAAAGTTATCTCAACATACCATGTGTTTCTCAAGCCTATGAAAGAAGAGCCACATATGCATGTATCACTTTAGCTTTTATGCATTGGTGGGTATAGGTGTGCCCATTGAGGTTGATAGATCCATTACCAATAGGGGTTCAATATTCAATTTATATCAAGGAGATTGAGGTTGTGACCTTGAGCATCATTAATAATGCATAGAAGGATAATAAGGCTAAGGATGATGATGATGATGATGATGATGATGATGATGATGATGATGATGATGATGATGATGATGATGATGATGGAGGAGATGGATACAAGGGGCCATATGTGATGATATTAGACCGTAGCCCGATAATGGTTTTAGTGGCATAGGTTGGCATAGGCTAGGAAGGGATTTTAGGCACATAGGTAGATCTAAGCTAGGTAAGACCTACTAATATAGCCATAGTAGGCAAGTACACTAGTATCATTGAGTAGAAGGTTAGTGCTCAGGTATAACAAGTGGTAGGTTTACAACATCACTTATCTAATATATAAGGCACCCTAGACATGAGGGATAATGATATGAAATGGTTATAGGTAGATAACACTAAATTTAAGGCCAAGATAGCTAGGTTGGTTTAGGTATAGGGATAGCTCATTTTTGAGAGAGATTAAGATATTAGTGAGCATGATCATGTATTAGACATTGTAGATAGGTTGAGATAAGAGTGAGATACATCTTGAGGAGCCAGTACATAAATTGGATTCTCACATATTATTCTAGAGAGCCTTTGATCTAAGGATGAGGCATCTTACTATAGGTGAATCTATGAGTTTATCATGCCCAAAGAGTAGCAGGTTATTAATTTTGAGATCTAGGATGCATAGAGGATAGGGAGCAGATCTAGTCATTCTCATACCAATACTAATGTTTAAGGTGCCTTAGGCTAGTTATTTCATTATCCATGACCACCACCACTAAGGCTACCTCCATCTATAGGTATTAAGGATACTCAAAGCCATATTTGATTATAGGGGTCTTAACATTTTGGCATAATTGGGCATTATTTTGGCCTATGAGATTGTAAACATTTTTGAGACACTTATGTATTTTTGAGACACCATCATGATATGTATATATATATATTATGCATATGACATTTTAGATACATTGACATTCAATTTTGGGTCCTACAAAGCAAATGCACATGTCTATGATATTACTTTGATATAAATACAATGCCATGCTTTTCTATCTTGTTTAGCTCATGTTTAACATTGATTAGAATTATGGATGTTTTAACATTTTTTATGCTTATTCTTATGTATGCTCTATTCATGTAGTGCTTATACTATGATTATGATATTTTTTGTTGGTTATCATCAAATTATGCTGCATGACTCATATAGATTCTTATTTAGAGATGCACATCTATATAAACACTTAATAAATCATTTGTTACTCTTTTTTATTACTCATGGATTAAGGTATGTGTTTGGGTAGTTAGCTACTTTTTAAAATATTAGATAATATGCTACCATTTCACTACTAGAATAGATCATGTGAGCACATTTTTTTATAGTTTATGATATTTTCCATGATAGTTATGGTTAACTAAAATGGAAATATATACCCTTAGCATGTAAAACTTAATTTAAATGTAAATATAAACAATTTGAGAATATGATATGAATAATAAAAATCTTAAATGTAAATATAAAAAATAAATCAAGTGTAAGACTAAACACAACAATTCACAACCTAAATACATGATTTGGATAATAAAGACATAATTGTAAACAAAATGTAAGAATCTTACAGTACTCAAGGAACAAAAAAGGCAAAATAACAAATCAAACAAAGAAGATAAAAACAAATAAAAAAAATGAATAGATATAAAATAAATAAAAAATAAAACACAAACAAGCAACAAAATATAAATAAACAAGACTATACAAATAGAAACAACACACAAACACAAATAATCAAATACAAATAAATAAACTAAAATAAATAAACAAAACCAAATGACAAAATGATGAACAAATAAAATAAACAAATTGTACAAACAACAAAACACTAATAAACAAATCAAAATAAAAATAAAAAAACAATAATAAACAAAAAAGAATCACAAAAAATAATAAAACATCAATAAACAAAACAAAATACCAATAAAAACAAACAACTAAACACCAATAAAAATAAACATGATATAAACAAATAAAATAATATACGAATAAATAGCTACCTAAACACAAACTAAATAACAATAAACAAACTAAACAACAAAACATGCAAATAAAACATCAATAAATAAAATTAAATACATAAACTAATAGGATACAAATAATGACAGATAAAATAAATAAACAAATAAACAAAACAAGAAAAACATGCAACAAACAAAGTAAACAAAATAATTAAAAACAACTAAACAATCTAAAGAAAAGAAAAGTGCAGTAAACAAAACTAATATAAACACACAAACAAACTAAGATACACAAAGAATAATATACAAACAATGGTTAATCACACTGTTAGTGAAAATATAAAATAAACTATTTGTGCATGTGTAATATAGGTATTACTCTTGATGGTAGGGTGACCTATAAGCTAGGTATCAATGACATAGATAAAACAACATAGAAACAAAAGGAAAAATGTTGACTCGAGGCTATAAGGAAACAATAACACAAACAAGACAAAAAACATTACCCCTAGGACATAGGAGACAATGAAACAAAATAAACAAAATGGGGGTAATAGAAGAAAAGGAAGGGGTAGTCAAGCTAACTCTAGATACACTAGGTAAGTGGATGTTCCCTACATAGTTCCATGGACACAAGATCAAATTTAAACTTTAGGCTAAATGTAGCTCTCCCAGTATATGAGCCAAAATAAAATAGATGATAAGAAAACATGATTAACTTATAGAGGAAAATAGGAAGGGTCTTACAAAATGGCAAGTGCATGAGAAAAGAGAGAGAGGGATGACATTAAAAATAATTAAAGCATCAACACAAATAGATCATGAAAATTCAAGAGTATGGTTTAAGTTAAAATCACATTAAAATTCAAGAGATGTGTAATCTACAAATAAATTGAATTAGTAATTCATAATGTCTACTAGATGTAAGGCTTAGAATGAGAATGAGATCTTAAAATGATGAGAGTGTAAGATGAAGTTGTTTAAAAAATGGTGAGAGTGTAAGATGAATCCAAGTGGTCATTAATGTATCAAATTCAAATACACAATTCTCATAACATGAATTCATAAAACAATGAGAGCATACGGCTTAAGATGTCCTAGTTGCATTTGTGTCTCTTCGTGTTGATAATACCCATAAAGGTTGAATTAAAAAATCTCTCTATATGAACAAGCTACCCCCATAGGTCCTCTTATCTTAGTTTAAGTAGATCCAAAGGTAGTAGGGATCTAACCATACCCTCTATCAGTTCCTCTCAGTAATTTTTTTTTGTTTGATCCATTCTCAATGCCAAATTCTCCATGACTACAACATACTAGCAAGTTTTTCATCTTTGTTTGCCATTTTCTTTAAGTGTACAAGGCCAAATAAAAGAGGTGTATAATTAGGAACCAATATATCCTTCACTAATAGCCTTGATTGACCATGAATTTGTTGTTCTTATGACCATTATCAACTACATCCTACTACCTAACAAGAGTCATTGATACTTCCATATGGGTATGAGTGGTGTGGTTAAGAGCATGCTAAAGGATTCCAAAAAATTTACCTAAGGATTAATAGTTCTAGAATAGTTATATAGAGACTTGAATTTGATAGCATATCAAGGTGGAAATAATATTGGAGTTTATACACTTCTCATGGTCTAGGGATAGGAGCACATTGTGATTGAGTGACCAATCAATTTGCATAGGATGCATAATCCTAAGGAGTCATTACCTTATGGTTGGGTTTAGATAGGAGATGATTAGTGTGGACATAGATGATACATCCCATTATATCATCAAATGCTTGATGATCTAACACCACCATTTTTCATTTATATGCCTTACCTTGTGTACCAATTATAGTAGTTCCAAGATGGATGGTAAATGGCTTACATTACTACCAGATGTTTTCTCATTGGGATACAATCCCATATTATTGAAGAGCACCACCCAAATTGAGTACTCAAGTAATTTAGATATACATAAGTTGTACTTGAGGGGCCACAATGGTTTGCACACATCATGCAAGAGATTAGTTTGGATACCCTAGAAATCCTAAAGAGTGAGGATATAATAAGTTATCTCAACATACCATGTGTTTTTTAGGCCTATGAAAGAAGAGCCGCATATGCATGTATCACTTTAGCTTTTATGCACTAGTGGGTTTAGGTGTGCCCATTAAGGTTGATAGATCCATTACCAATAGGGGTTCAATATTCAATTTATATTAAGGAGATTAAGGTTGTGACCTTGAGCATCATTAATAATGCACAGAAGGATAGTAAGGCTAAGGATGATGATGATGATGATGATGGTTGTGATGGAGGAGACAATGGAGGAGATGGATACAAGGGGCCATATGTGATGATATTAAACCCTAGCTTGATAAGGTTTTAGTGGCATAGGTTGGCATAGGATAGGAAGGGATTTTAGGCACATAGGTGGATCTAAGCTAGGTAGGACCTTCTAGTATAGCCATAGTAGGTAAGGACACCAATATCATTGAGTAGGAGGTTAGTGCTCAAGTATAATAGGTGGCAGGTTTACAACATCACTTATCTAATATGCAAGGCACCCTCGACATGAGGGATAAAGATATGAAATGGTTATAGGTAGATACCACTCAATTTAAGGCCAAGATAGCTAGGTTGATTCAGGTATAGGGCTAGCTCATTGCTAAGAGATATTAAGATATTAGTGAGCATGATCATATATTAGACATTGTAGATAGGTTGAGATAAGAGAGAGATGCATCTTGAGGAGCCAATACATAAGTTGGATTCTTACAAATTATTCTAGAGAGCCTTTGATCTAAGGATGAGGTATCTTACTATAGGTGAATCTATGAGTCTATCATGCCCAAAGAGTAATAGGTTATTAGTTTTGAGATCTAGGATGCATAGAGGATAGGGAGCAGATCTAGTCATTCTCATACCAATACTCATGTTTAAGGTGCCTTAGACTAGTTAGTTCATTATCCATGACCACCACCACTAAGGATACCTCTAGCTATAGGTCTTGGGGATGCTCAAAGCCATATTTGATTATAGGGGTCTTAACATTTTGACATAATTGGGCATTATTTTGACCTATGACATTGTACCCATTTTTGAGACACTTACGTATTTTTGAGATACCATCATGATATGTATATATATTTTATGCATATGACATTTGAGATACATTGACATTCAATTTTGGGTCCCACAAAGCAAATGTACATGTATATGAGATTACTTTGATATAAATACAAGGCCATGGTTTTCTATCTTGTTTATCTCATGTTTAACATTGATTAGAATTATTGATGTTTTAACATTTTTATGCTTATTCTTATGTATGCTCTATTCATGTAGTGCTTATACCATGCTTATGAGATTTTTTATTGGTTATCATATGATTATGTTGTATGACTCATATAGATTCTTATTTAGAGATGCACATCTATATAAATACTTAATAAATCATTTTGTTACTCTTGTTTATTACTCATGGATTGAGGTATGTGTTTGGGTAGTTAACTACATTTTAAAATATTAGATAATATGTTACCATTTCACTACTAGAATAGATCATGTGAGCACATTTTTTTATAGTTTGTGATATTTTCCATGATAGTTATGGTTAACTAAAATGGAAATATATACCCTTAGCATGTAAAACTTAATTTAAATGTAAATATAAACAATTTTGGAATATGATATGAATAATAAAATATTAAATGTAAATATAAAAAATAAATTAATTGTAAGACTAAACACAACAATTCACAACCTAAGTACATGGTTTGGATAATAAAGACGTAAGTGTAAACAAAATGTAAGAATATTACAGTACTCATGGAACAAAAAAGGAAAAATAATAAAACAAACAAAGAAGATAAAAACTAATAAAATAAATGATTAGATAAAAAATAAAATAAAAAAATAAAACACAAACAAGAAACAAAATATAAACAACAAGACTATACAAATGGAAACAACACACAAACACAAATAATCAAATACAAAGAAATAAACAAAACCAAATGACAAAATGATGAACATATAGAATAAACAAATTATACAAACAACAATACACTAATAAATAAATAAAAATAAAAATAAATAAAAATGAATCACAAAGCATAATAAAACATCAATAAACAAAACAAAATACCAATAAAAACAAACAACTAAACACCAATAAAAAAAACATGATACAAACAAATAAAATAATATACGAATAAACAACTACCTAAACACAAACTAAATAACAATAAACAAACTAAACAACAAAACATGCAAACAAAACATCAATAAATAAAATTAAATACATAAACTAATAGGATATAAATAATGACAGATAAAATAAATAAACAAAACAAGCAAAACATGCAACAAACAAAATAATTAAAAACAACTAAACAATCCAAAGTAAAGAAAAGTGCAGTAAATAAAACTAATATAAACACACAAACAAACTAAGCTACACAAATAATAATATACAAACAATGGTTAATCACAATGTTAGTGAAAATATAAAATAAATTGTTTGTGCATGTGTAATAGAGGTATTACTCTTGATGACAAGGTGATCTATAAGCTAGGTATCAGTGACATAGATAAAACAACATAGAGACAAATGGAAAAATGTTGACTCGAGGCTATAAGGAAATAATAACACAAACAAGACAACAAACATTACCCCTAGGACATAAGAGACAATGAAACAAAATAAACAAAATGGGGGTAATAAAATTAAAGGAAGGGGTAGTCAAGCTAACTCTAGATACACTAGGTAAGTGGATGTTCCCTACATAGTTCCATGGACACAAGATCCAATGTAAACTTTAGGCTAAATGTAGCTCTCCCAGTATATGAGCCAAAAGAAAATGGATGATAAGAAAACATGATTAACTTATAGAGGAAAATAGGAAGGGTCTTACAAAATGGCAAGTGCGTGAGAAAAGAGAGAGGGATGACATTCAAAATAATTAAATAAACAACATAAATAAATCATTCAAATTCAAGAGTATGGTTCAAGTTAAAACCAAATTAAAATTCAAAGAGATGTGTATTCTATAAATAAATTGAATTAGTAATTCATAGTGTCTACTAGATATAAGGCTTGGAATGAGAATGAGATCTTAAAATGATTTGAGTGTAAGATGAAGTTGCTTGAAGAATGGTGAGAGTGTAAGATGAAGCCAAGTGGTCATTAATGTATCAAATTCAAATACATAATTCTCATAACATGAATTCATAAACAATGAGAGCATAGGGCTTAAGATCAATAAGGGTGGGGAAACCAAATGATAAGTGGTTACTTATGGTATAGTTAGGAGTCTCAAAAACCTTAAGGTAAATAAGTGATTAAAAAATAAATGAATGTGTAGCTAAGATAACTTAAGATACCCCATGTATCCAAGTTATACCTACATAGTCCATGTAGACCCCATACAATTGTAGCTCTCCCAGAAATGAGAGGAAAAATACCAAGGTAGACTAAAAATAAATTGAATAGATAAGACAGCTCATCCTAGAAAATTTTATTAGCTTTATATCTCTCATGGAAATTTTAAGCCATTTTTTATGATTATGTGATTTTTAATATTTTCTATATCTTTTACAAATGTTTAGGGGTTTTGAAACTATTTCAAAAGTTTTTTAGAATTTTTTAGGAATATCAACTCCATCAATAATTATGAGATACTAAATGGTCTAAGTCACAAAATGGTGTGAGTGTGGCTTAGGTTGATCATAAAAAGGTGAGAGAATTCAAACTTAAAATGCTCACAAAATGATGAGAGTGTGGGGAAAGGGTGATCGAGCTAACCCTAACATGAATCGAGCACTTCTTCCATAGTCCCATAGGACCTCAAGTCATCATAGTTCTACCTACATAAAAGGCATCTAATTAAGTACCATCAAGTTCCATATAAAGGCAAATGACAGGTTAAACAATAAAAGTAATAATAAGGTGATGCAATAATTCATGGTAAGGGTGTTACTCCTAATTTTCCCATAGGTGGTTATAATTAGGAAATAAGGACAAAGGGTTAGTGGTACTAATTTTTACATAGGTGGTTATAATTAGTAACATGAGGTGGGAATGTAACAACAAATGAAGGATGTAACTACCAAGACCACTGTCATACTACTTTCATATATTGTCATTCGAATGTGTATTTCTAAAATAATTGTTAGAACTTAATTTTACCTCAACCATTGAAAGTGCCTAAAGTAAAAATGAATCAGAACCAAGGCCAAACATGATAGATGGCATTAGGTAAAAGGAACTAGTTGGTAGAGGGTTAAGGGTATGGTAAAATGGAAAGGGTATAGTATAATTAATAGGTATAATGTGGCATATCTTATATGATCTGTGTAGATAATAATTTGAATCCCTCAAATGTAGAAATTTTTGAGGTGAATTATGTTCATTGGTTCATCAAGTTCATATTTTTTTAGTATAGTGGGCATGTATGCTCCAAAACCATAGTTGTAAATAAATACATAGGGCCCTAACCAATTTGGTTGAAACTTTCCCTTTTTCTTAGTTTTAACATTTAAATTTTTTATTATTATTTTTTAGTACTAGGTTGCTAAGCTCGAATCTGTGATGCTTAATACATCTATTGTATTGGCCTTTCAATTGGTTCTAATAATCCTAAAGATTATTCAAGGTTGCCAAGTGTTTACCATTAAGTAGGTCTAGATCCTACAAGTGATCTACTTTCTATTCATCATCATTGATGAAGTGCTATAATGAAATTAGGAGGGAAGGTAACTCGACCTCAATAGGAAGAATGGACTCAGTTCCATAAACAAGTGAATAGGTTATAGTTATTTGTAGAGTATGGAATATGGTACAATATGCCTAGAGGGTGTTAAATAATTACAAGTGTCAATTATGAGCAACATCATTGACAATATTTTTCATAATATTGACAATGGTTTTATTAGAAGCATTATCTTGGTGGTTGCCCTGTATATAGTAAGTGGTAGATAAATGTTGTTTGATGTGGTATTGAGAACAAAGTAATTTGACATCATTATTCTTGAATAATCTACCATTATCAGATATAATGTTAGAGGGGATACCATAATGGAAAATGAGATGGTTGAGTATGAACTTGGAGATCTGCTTACCAATGATGTAATTGAAGGGAATAGCTTCCACCCACCTAGTGAAGTATTCGGTAGAAGTTAAGATGTTTTTATGGCCATCTCAAGATGTTTGATTGATATTCCTAATAAGGTTAAGTCCCCACATTAAGAATTTCCATGATGTTGTAATGGTTTAAGTGTCTTGGCAAGAGCATGAATTAGATTGGTATGCTTCTAGCACTTGACACACCTCTTTACATATGTAGTGGTGTATACTTCCATCATTGTCTAGTAATAACCAGTATGTAGTAACATTTTGTCTAAGAATGCCTTGTCAATGTGGGATCCACACACTCTTTTATGGACTTCCCTCAACATCAGCCTAGATTCTAATGAAGGTTAAAAATGAATTAGAGTTCCATCATAGCTTCTATGATACAAGGTTGGTTTGAGTAGGGTATAATGAGAGGTTTTATGGGTGAAGGCTTTTTGTTTTTACATGATAAATCAGGAAGCCCTATTTGGTTCTAAAGATAGGCATATATATCTAAATACTAGGGAGATATGGGACCAACAATGTCATAAACCATATCGAAGATTTATTGTTCATGTGCCAAAACTAAGAGATGTTCAACAAAAAATTGATAATTCTTAGCTCTATTGGTGATCTGGATCATGGAACCAATAGTGTCCATAACATCAATTATTTTATTATTGGACTAAGGTATTCTATCATATTAGATGTTAGAAATTTGTTGTTTGAGAGTATCTACCATCTATTTATAGGGTACTAACTTCTTGTCCTTGGTCTAGTATTGGGTGATGACTTGATTGATGATTAACTAAGAATCACCATACATCAACAAATGTTGAATGTTCCACTGCACTACTTGATGAATCCTTGCAATGAGTGCTTCATAATCAGCCATGTTATTTTTATAGGTGAATCTAATATGAAAGTACTTGGGAATGAGATCCCCTTATGGCATAATAAATAATATTCTAGCCCCTGATCCTTGAGTTGTGAATGATCCATCAAAGTATATCTTTTACCATTCAGTATCAGGAGGTGCATCTATTTCTTCAATAGTCATGATGGCCTCATCTAGAAATACAAATCTAAGAGGTTGAGTATATTGAAGATGAGCTTCAGTGAGCTAATATATGATTACTTTCCCCTTAATGGCTTTTTCATTTGCATATTTAATTTGAAATTTTCTTAATAGCATGATCCATTTTTCATACATCCCTATATAGCCGATTTAAAAAGTATATACTTGAGTGGATCTACTTTGGAAATAACAATGGTCTTGTTGTTTAGCATATAATGACATAATTTTTGGGTTGCAAACACCATTATTAAATAGGTATTTTTAACTAGCATATAATTATGTTCATATGCAACCAATGTTCAACTCAGATAATACATGAAATGATCATTTCCTTATTCATCATGTTGTGCCAAAAGTGGCCCTAGGGCATTTTTGGTTACTACCAAGTAAAGAAGTAATGGCTTATTTAGTAGTCATGAAAAAAAACAAGTGGGTTGGCAAGATATTCTTTAAGCTGGTTAAATGTGTTTTGAAACACTTCATTCTAGGAGAAGGTAACACCTTTTTTTTCAAGTGCATAAATGGGTGGCATTTGTCAGCTAATTTTGAGATAAAGCATATGATTGATTTAATCTTGCCTTGAAAACTATGAAGGTGCTTCAAGGTATACCATGGTGGCATCTCTATAATTTCACAAACCTTATCTGGGTTAACTTCAATGCCCCTATAATAGATAATGAAACCTAATAATTTTATAAAAGTGACACCAAATACATATTCATTTAGATTAATCCTAACATTGTACTTGCAAAGTCTCTCAAATATTCTTCATAGCATAGCTGGGTGATTGGCACAAGTTTTTAATTTACCCAAGATATCATCGACATAATCCTCAATAATGTCATGCATCATGTTGTGAAAAATCACTATCATAACTCTTTGGTATGTGGCTCCAACCTTCTTAAGTCCAACTAGCATTACCTAATAGAAAATTTTTCCCCATGGAGTGGTGAACAATATTTTATGTTGGTTTTCAGGTGTAATCCTAGTCTAATTGTATCCTAAAAATCCATATATGAGAGTATTTAATAACCAGTCATTGAGTTGACTATCATGTTAATATTGGGAAAAGAGAATTCATCTTTTAGGTAGGCTTTATTGATGTCTCTAAAATTAACACATATTTTAATACTTTCTAGTTTCTCATTCACTAGCACAATGTTTAAAATCCACTCTAAATAGTTAATTGACCTAATGCATTTTGCATCTAAGAGTTTTTCTAACTCTTTCTTTGATAACATAGTAATACAAGGATGCATCTTATGCAACTTGTATTTAATAGGTTTGGCATCAGGATGGTGTACTACCAAGTGGGGTCCAAACTTGGTATGTCTAAATAAGCCCATGCAAATATGTCAATAAATCCCTTCAAAGAGGCCATAAAAATTTTACATTCCTCCTTAGTGAGGGATCTGCCTAGTTTAATCTACTTTGGGTCCTTTAGATTCCCAATAATCACCTCTAAGGTATCTTCCACCATAAATGTAGAACCATCATCTACAATAGTTGGTAAGGAATTGAACTGATTAACAATAAAAAAATCTTATAAACAGACTGTCTCATCTAATTGTCATAAATAGGATGAATCATAATCTCCTAGAATTAGCATCAACCATGATACAAATACCTTAGGGCACTCTTGAACAATCTATGCAAAATCTTTCCACTCTTTAATACTAATATCTAATTCATATATAGACTATGGGATGGAGGGCTCATGTTCTTCATAGGAATAGGGGTGAATATCCCCATATAATAGTGTTATAAACCATTTTTCACCAAGATACTTGCCTTTATTTTTACTTTTTCCCTGGTTGAAAAGTGCCCAAAAGAGGTTTTCACTTTCTAACCTCAATGTTTGATTTTATTTTATTTTTTGGCTAGGGAATTTCACCCACTTTCTAAATTAGGTAACAAGATCCAATCTAATAACAAAGCCTTGTTTATCATCTCTAAGAGGAATATGACTCCTCAATCCTAAAAATTTATATATGGACTCAACATTTTTTAACTTGTCTAATGACATTGTTGGCTCTTATTGGTCCCAGTCTATCAATTGTGGATGGTAAAGTTTTAAATGTGAAGGTTGATAATAAGGCTAACATTGTAAATGTCATGGGGGTTAAATAAATTCATAATAGTAAGGTCATCATAGATTATATAATCAGACCATGTGTCACTTCCACCATCATCATTTTTATTCATCTATGTTGAAACATGAATAATGTATGCAAGGTCACCTATAGGTAGTTTAAATCTGATACCATGGGTTACCTTATACTTAGTCATGGAGACTAGTTCAATCATGCCTTGTTGATGTAACATGGTGCCACTACCTTCATAAGATAGGTGATCCATAATTTGGTAATAGGATACTGCATGTTTTGTTAATAATCATCCAACTCATCAGTGTAGATCCATGAGTCATTTTTTGCTAAGGGGTCCTATTTTAGTCTAGAGGCTAGTTTAAAGAAAATGGGCTTATTTACTTGAGATTTTATTTTAGTTTCCCACTTTATATTAGTAGTCTTGGCCTTAGGTCTCCCATAATATCTTAGATTTTTAGGCAATTTGGCAATATGGAATGTATTATGGGTGTTATAATCTCCAAGACCTTTGTTAGTTGTATAGAAGTGGTTGGAAATTTTTGGTGGAGGCATGGCTAAGGTAGAGGCTAAGCTATTTGGTTCAATGTAATTATATTATGGGATTGATTCAATGGCCTTTCCTTTTTCATCTTCTTTAGTATGATTTAGGCATAGGGTTCATGCCAAATTGGTAGTTGTATATTTTATACTCAACCTCAAGGTGTTTATAATAGTGGTATGGCTAAAGATCAATAGGTATAATCACTTATATTCTTGAATGTGGAAATTTTATAAATTAATGCAATGTAGAAGGTATAGATCTAATATCATGAATCCAAGGTCAGCCTAATAATAGATTGTAAGATAGTTCCAAATCTAAAACATGGTACAAAGTATCATGGTTCAATGGCCCAATGACCACTGGTAGGCTGATGACACCTTGAGATTCTCATTCTTTGTTATCATATGCCTTAATAATGATGGTATTTAGCTACAAGTTGGTTGTTGTATATCTAATATGTTTTACCAAATTTAGAGACACAATGTTAAGACCTGAACCATTGTCTATAAGGACATATTTAACTTTATGGTTCTTTATACTACCTTCAATGTATAATGGGTTATTATGTAGAGAGCCCAGATAAGACATATCACTTTGGTCAAAGGTGAGATGTTGACTAGGGGCCAAATGTCCTACCATAGTTTGGAATTTGTCTGAAGTGACATCATTTGGTATAAGGGATTGGTTTATATACCCATTAAGCATGTTTTTATGGATGATAAACATATGTAACAAATCCATGATAGAGATGTGTGTAGGTGTCTTCTTTAGTCATTCCATAGTATCATAAGTCTTCCCCTTATTTATGTTAGTTGGTTTATTTTTGATAGGCACATAAGGTTTATTAAATTCATTTATAGTATTTGGCTATGGTTCTTTGATAGTGAACCTAGCTCACCAAGTTGTGATTGCATAATCTCAATCTAAAACTTGGTTTTGGTAGTTGGCTAGGTAGGTAATGATACTTGAAATGATTATTATTGTATGATATGGTGCTTGATTATCAACAAGTTCTATAGAATAATCACCAATATAAAGATGTTAGTAGGTATTGTTTGATAAGTAGGCATTATTGGGTGAAGGTCTAGGTATATTTGTAGTTTGCCTAGGGTTGATAGTGATAGTGGAAAAATTACCACTTGAAACATGTCTAATAACATTATTGTATGTATATGTAATAGCATGATGACCACCTTAGTTGGTTTGATCATTTTGTCCTTGGTTTCGACCATTTTATTGTTGTTATTATGGTTAGTGGTCTTGTTTCTCATTTTGTGGTGGAGTTCTCTATCATTGTTGTTATTGATGTTATTGGTACTACTATTTATTGTTATTTTTATGTTAGGTAAACATATTATGTTAAATACCCAAGTTACAATTATTTGTACAAGCATGTGTGTCTCTTTGTATCTCTCTATTTTTTAGCATGTTCTCAATCATATGTCTAAGTTTGATACACCATCTTATGGAATGTCTTATGACATGATGGTACTCATAAAATTCATGTTCCTTGTACTAATTTAAAAAAGGAATCCCATCAAGTAATAGCTTCAATATCAACTAACCAATCATTTTGGCTTGATCCAATCTTTAGAACATAAATTCAATGGGCTCTCCAAGGTCACTAAATTGTCGAGAAATGGGTAGTCTTCTCCTCAAAGGAGGGGCTTGCAATTGGTTTTCATTATGTGGTAATTGGTTTTGTGGAGGTCGTGGTTGAATTTATGGAGGAAGTGGTTGTTGAGTGGGTGTAGGTAAATGGATAGCTAGTGTTTACACCATCTGAACATGGCATGATTCAATAACCCTATTGCCAAATACATTTTTATTACAGTTTTAGGGTTTAGGTTTCTCATTATTATTCGACTAAGGTGGAATTGAATCTATTATTTAAGTTTGGTTCTAATATGGTTATGACCTTGATTCTAGTTTTGGTCCTGATTAGAAGAAGATAGTTTGATTATGACTTTGTTAACAAGGGATTTCTCAATCTATATTCTTTTTCCTATAACCTCTTAAAAAATATGAACACATTATAACTTAAGATGGTAAGAAATATTAGTATGTAATCTCATAGATATCATGGCCAACTATTTATCTGGTAGATTGTGAGTAAACTAGCTTGTTAGAGCTCTCCAACATTGTAAATATATAGCAAATCTTTCATCAATTTTTTATTTAGCTTGGTCTAAATCCACAATAGTAATATTGTGCATAAGATTGTATGAAAAGTTTTGTATAAACTTCTTTGAGATATCATCAAAGTTAGGTACATATTTCTTTGGTAATTTCAATAACCATTCTAAGGCTTACCCAGCTAGACTCATTAGGAAGAGTAGAATCAAGTATATATCACTATATACCACCAGTTAGTAAGCAATAAATAATTCATTCAAATGCTTTCTATGGTCACCTTTTCCTTTTTATTTTTCAAATTTAGGCAGCTCATAACTTGGTGGAAATGGTATTTATAGATAATCCATGTTAAATGGATAAGATCATATCTCATCCAGTTTGAATTTATTCATTTGTTTTCCAAATTGTATAGCTTGAATTGCATCTTTCATTTTTTAAAACTCTTGGGTAAGGAAATATGGAGTGGATTATTTTTATGTAGGTTACATGGTCCAAGGTGGATTAGTCTAATCAGGGTAGGTATATTATGGGATGCTAGTTGAATTGGTTAAATGACCAGGTATGCATATCTATGTATTATGATTATATTATGGGTATAAAATATAATATTTTTGAAGCACATTCTAGTTTGGGTTGGCTACATAACCTAGGCTAGTGAATTGTGGTTGTGGTATGGAATTTGTCTCTATAGAAGATGTTGGTATTATTGGGTTTCAGGGGAACTTATTGTCTACTTATAAACCTTGTTATATCTAGGGAACAAATTACTAACTAAATATCTATTATTGAAGGTGTTGGTAGTTGGATCCTTGTACAAAAGTGGATATTTACCCTAAGGTATTTATAATCAATTGTAAAAGTAACACAAAATATCAAACTCATCTATGGTTAAAGTACTAATCTACCTAAAGGTGGTTATAATTAGTGATAATATTATCTAAACAAATTAGAATAATTATGAACTAAAATTAAAATATAAAAACAATTTGCACAAAGGTAGTTATAATCATTATAATATGAAAAAAAGGCTAGACTCAAAAACAAAGAACTCACATAAGAACTCAAAATCAAACTAAATTAAGGTAATTGTCTTGAATGACACTTAGTAATTGGTTCACTAAGACTCCAAATTTAACTCATGAGAGACTATTTAGAACAATGGAACTAGGACATTCAAAAATTTATAACAACAAACTTCAAACAAAGTTGTGGCAACCACATGGATCAAAAGGATGCTCTAAACAAGGTATAAAACAAATAACAATCATTAAGTCTATGCAATGGGTCTTTTAGATAAAATACAAAATCAACCCAAGTAACACAATCTAAACATAAAATTTAGAAAAACTATGCCCAAATTAGATGATGATTTGGCATAAAATTAATTGGTTTAGGATTTTCACTTCGAAAGTTTGAGTTTCAGATTTAATGCAAAAAGACTTGGATGTTATAAGACAAAATGACTAGACTAAAATGGGAAACATAACCATGCATTTGAAACAAGAGAGGTATAATAATGGTTTGGAACTTGGTTTCAAAAGAGACAAGAGATTGGAAATGGTTTAGGCAATGTAACAATGCTCTTTCAAACAAATGTCATGGAAAATGGTTTTGGACTATAATATCCAAGGCAAAAGTTTGAGATGAAATGGGTAGCATAACGATGACTTGTTTAAAAAATTGACACACAACCAATTTTGGAACAAATATCTCAGGCAAAAAGTGTGAAAAAAATGGACAGAGTAATACCTCTTAAGCTAAATGGGTGTAAGAACAATATGATAGTTTTGATGCAATAACACAAATAAATATTTTTAGTCTAAAAACACTCATATAAATAAAATAAAATAGAATTAACATTAATTTCTTGTCCTCTATCTAAAAACTAACATTGGTGTGCATTACTTCTGCCAAAGTTTCCACCAATATACCAATGCTTGCAAGGAATTAAGTGTTAATCCAAAAATTAAAGTACAAGTGTAGGTAGAGTGCTTACACCCACCTCTATCTCTTAAGAATTGACATCTGGCACAATCTTAGAGTGAGGATCACTCAGTATTTGACAATAAATTCTATGGTAAGTAGGGTTTTGACTAAAATCTATAAGTTTTGCATGTACTAGATGGTCCCAAAGTGTGGCTAACACAAGGTCTTAAGTACATCAATTGAATCCAAACCAACTACCTTACTATGCAAGGGTCTATTCATTTCTATAGTGACTCCAATCATGTACTACTTAGTAGAGTTTTATGTTTGGATACCACATGGCCTGGGTACCCATTAAGATGGCTAGGATAATTTTTCACCACTATTCCATCCAACTATTTTCCCAATTTGTATACCCCACCATAGAGTGGGGTTAGTACAATGTTGGGAGATGAAACCCCAAGTTAACACACCCCTAAATAACTGATTTGGAGGATATAAACTTCCACCCATAAGCCAAATGCATAAAAAGAGATAAATGAAAATGGAAAGACTTTAGAAGTCATTTCTAGATCACCCAAGTCACTCGGAGCTTGGGGAGAGCATACATGACATTATTTTTAACACAAATTTTGAAACAACAACAAACTAAGTTCTTTTTATCACTTGAGTTTCCTAAATGGGATGGGGGGGAGAACTTACATGTAATAGTTTCTAATTTGCCACAAACAAAGAAACTTATCTAACAAACTTTGAAATTTAGCTAATAAATAAAAACAAACACAAAGTGAAAGATATTAAGAGCTCTAACTAAGATGTATATTGCTTTTAATATCACTAAATATAAGTGTGATTAAAATTTTGGCCCCTTGACCTTGTTTGCATGTTGTTTTATTATTTTTGGGAAACTAGTGTTTAGCTCCTAAATAATAAGGGGTCTCGAGTAAGGGGAAAATCTAATTTATTATGGAAAAATATAGATTTTTATCAAGTAATTTTCATAAGGAATAAAAGTAAACTCAATTTAAAATGGGCTAAAATAGATTATTTAAGGGCTATAAACTGAGATGTAGGACTGGGACACTATCTGGAATCTAAATCTGGACTTCATTTTTTGATTGTACAAGAGCACCAAAACTAGATAGGAGTGGCACCATCATTTTTTTCCATCTCTACCACTACTATCCTTAGAATCTAAGATTTATGGGTTTTGTTCGCTATGTCAGTGTGAGCCTACATATAAAATTTTGGAGGTTAAAAGTCAATAGAGTTTGTTGTATGTCTGATTTAATCTCCAACCCCTATATTTTTCTATACACATGCAAACAACAAATGTATCAAAATAAAAATGAAAAAAAAATTGGGTTAGGGGAAGAATGATCACATGATTAGAACCCATGTTGTCCTGATTATTGCCTATATTAACCCTCAAGCTAGGGTCTCAGATCAAATGTAGTTCTCTCGTAAGAAACATGAATGATCAATGCATACAATAGATACAAGAATGACTTTCACCTAGTCCCTTACTTGATCAAGCATGCAAATCTATGTGTGATGTAGAATGTTGAGCTATACTATTGACTAATTTTTATTATGTCTAATGTGTCAAAGTAGTAAGTGCTAGATATAAAATGCCTTGTGTAGTCCTTTATATAGGAGACTCTTTATTTCAAATTTGGGATCTCTATTTACATTTGGTCAACAAGGGAAAGCTTAGGGATGAAGCAAATAAAGGGGCTAGGACCCATATAGTGAATTAAAATAATTATTAGAGGTGAAAAAGGCCTTGGACAAGAGCACTAGAAAATAACACTAGTGGTACCCATGTTGTTGTCCAACCCTAGCACTCCTATCCTATAATCTCAAGACCTAGGGGGTAGAAAGAGGATAGAAAACCCAACCTAGCTGAGGTGGAATGAATATTTTAAAGGATTCAGATGATTGAGAATCGGCAAAAAGGTGTCTAGAGCATGTATCAAGATTGAGATGACTAAAACAAAAGACATGGCTAAATATGAAAAAAAAAATCATATTCTCTGGTCAGAGTCTCCTATGAAAGGACTATGAAAATACATGATATGTGTGGTTACTTGACCAATTTAGGGTGTGTACATTTGCCCCTTTTTTAATATAGTAATGCAATAAAATGAAGTACTAAAGTAAAAGAAATAAAAGAGAATGCGTACTCGAACCTACTTGCATGGAGATAAGTGTGCTGAAAAAGAATCCAACTCACTTCCTAGCTAGGGAAGTGGATGGAGAGATGAATAGTGCCCAGAGAAGGAAGGAATCCCTAAAATTGATGCCCCCTATACTAAACTTAGAAGTAAAATCTATATAACATGGAGAAGGAGGACAATGCTTTCCCCCTATGTTGAATCTAACTGGAATGAAAAATGCTCAAAGGTCTAAAACCAATGTTTACCCTCTATTCCACATAAACTCATGTAATATGGAATGTGTGTCATATGAGATGGCTCTTGAAGCCCATGAATTTACTATGATCTAATAATTTTGGTATGGATAGCTGAATGTATGCTAGAAACTAGGCCACTCTTGGCCACCCTGAAACTAGTGCACTAAGCTTATATAAAAGCTACTCAAGAACTTGAGAACTCAAGAACTCAAGAGATTATGCTTGTATGAAATACAACCCAAAATTATTCTAACCACTTATAGATGGAGTAAGGCATGCAACTATTAAGAATGTCTGGGTAATGTTGAACTTGGAAAGAAAGAAAACAAATATGTTGTACACATTGCTCCCAATAATTTGTGCTTAAAACATGGATTTTGATCTAGAAATTATATCAAATTTCCTATCTAAAATTGGAAGTGAGATCCATCATGCCATGCATGAGGCCCCTTATATATGGATTCTATTAAATATGAAAGAAGAGAATGACATATATTTGTCATTCTAATCTATATAATCCTTGATGATTAAGAACATGAACATTTTTGTCAGCCCCTAAATCTGGTATGTGAGTGATGCATATTATAGTTTGGTAATATGTATAACCAATGTGATATGACCTATCATTCCATGCCCCATGTGCAAAATTGGAGATTAGAACACTATGCTCTACACTATGCCTATAATCTACTATCTGGCTCTATATATGTGTCATGTTATATGAAGTTGTATGTGTGAGACATGTAGTAATGTAAATGCCCCAAATATGGTATATGATTTTGAATCTCTATCAAAGTCACTATGAATCCATATAATCTAAATCACTATATTTATAAACTAGAGGTATGTCTCTCAGAATGTCTTGAGTAATGCTGAGTGACCCATGAAATCTGAATCATTATATATTTTGACCAATTTGAGCTGAATTTGATAATCCAAATACTAGATATGTAAAAACTATGCCAAGTGACCCATTTATTCTAAATCACTATATATTTTGACCAATTGAGCTAAACCTGGTGATCTAACTACTGAAGGTGTAAGAACCATACTGAGTGACCCATGTAGTCTGAATCACTATATATTTTAACCAATCTAAGATGAATATGATCATTTTAATATTAGAGGTGTAAAAAATATGGTGTATCCATCTATGAGAGTGGATCAGCATGTTGGATAAGTGTAGGAATAGGAATAGTAGGAATGATACCCCCTTTTGGGGAAAGGGATGAGATTTGTGATAGAGGAGTTTGAGCCAAAAGTGATGACTATTAGTGTAATGATAGAAGCGAGGTTGATATAGGTTAAATTGACCAAGAAGTTTATTAATTGATTAGACTAAGTTGTTTTTAAATTTGAATGATTTATTGAGTGGTTAGGCTAAATTTTTTGATAGTTGAATGAGTCTTTGAGTGGTTAGGACCAAATTGTATATCTAGGTAAAAAAATTGGTATAGAGATGTGTGTATCATAGTAGGAAGATAATGTAGATAGAGAGTGAGGCTCTTTTTATATTGAAGGTATCATTTTTATGATTCTTTGGAATAAAATGGTTTGTATAATGGAGCTACAAGGTTGAAGTTATAGGAGAAATGGTATTTTGCTTTGAATGAGAAATTTGTTTGATATAGGAGAATTGGATTGATTCTTGATTCATTTGTGCAATTACTAGGTTGAGATTTGGAGATCTGGAGTAAGAGTTATGCCAAGTAAGTGAGCACCTACCATGGCCTATTTTGAGTAGTTGACAGCCTAGGTGGAGATTGGTGGAGAGGTTACTTTGGTAAGTAGCTAAAACATGTGATTTTTACCTATTTAAAAGCTAGATTTTAATGTTTTTGAGTTTTTTTAAAGTGGTTTTAGGAATTTTGACTAGTTTCAGTGCTCCTATCTAGGAGTTAGCACTCATATCCAATGTTCAACCTTGTTGTCTAGGTTTTGGCACTATTTTTCAATGCTAGTGTCCTTTTGCATCACTATTATCCACTGGGGCTTGTGTTCTAAGATTCTAATTGGGTATATATTGTTATTTAGCCTGCTTGTTTACTTTGGCATATTTGACTAATAAATGTGTTATTTTTTAGTGGTTTTTTAGGGCAAGGTATGTATGAGGGAGTTATATAGAGGCTAGGTGATGGAGACACTAATATTGTTGCCTTTATCAACTAATGAGAGATTTTTGATGGATAGAGTAGGGTTGCATCATGTGTGTGACCTAGGCCCTGTATAGTGGGATAGGTATTTGATTATCACCTTATGTGAGAGATGGAATGTAGATACATGTACTTTATAGCTTCTTATTGGGGAGATTATGGTTATTTTAGAGGACTTGTATCGTACTCTACACTTACCAGTTAGTGGGCATTAGGTGACATTGCAGGATGACATGGGTGTGGATGTTATTGATTGTGCATCCCTATATTTTTCTAGTGTGCCTTTAGGCATACATAGGAGAGGTAGTGATAATGATATATTATTGTGATTTATTATGTAGTCAAGTGTTCCATACCTATAGAAGTGGTTGGTCATGTTATTGGCTTCATTTATTGGTAAAATAGGATTTTATAAGATCTAGATTTTTGAAAAACTAGTTTTTGGTTGTGAATAGTTATTAGGAATAAAGAATGTTAGTTATTAGTATGTGGGGATGTGATATATCATGTTGTGAATATTAATTCCTTGAGAATGTCTCAAGAATATAAAGGCTAGATAGACCTTTGGCTCCATCATTTTTCTACTAAATGAAGCTATGAATTTATGTTGGTATGAATGTGTGTCATATCACTCTATGTTGTATCACTATCTGAACCCTATTGTCCAACTGAACAAGTGCCCATACTAATCATGTTGTGTAAGAATATGTTATATATTTGATAATGTCTACTATGTGCTAACTATAGATGGATGTGGAGATTATATAAAATGTAGCTTTATTGGATGTGGAAACAAAACCATGTGTTATGAAGAAGGCTCATATATCTATAATCATATACCATGTGGCCTATGTTGTGATATAAATGACTGAGCCATAAATCGATATAGAACTAAAACCTATGATGTGGGCTCATTTAATCTCAATCATAGTGGATTTTTGTGTGAGATAGGACCCTAAAAATTTGGTCATAGTGTATATTTCTCATGAGCAGTACTCTGTTGTGGTACTTATGACTCTATTGGATATGTGTATGGAACGACACTCTATAGTCCTTGAACTATAGTGATACATGTAGGTTAATCTCACTATACATGTTTCCAAACCTTCTAAATAGGTGAAATAGGATATCTCCTATGAGGCTCTATCTTAGAACCTGCATTACTCTCATGATGAGTGACCAATGATTCCTATGAAGGAATGTCCTAAGATGACTTAGTCATGGATGAATGAGGTCTATGGTTCCATGGTGGAGGAGATCTTGGTTCCCCCTATGTGAATGATATGATTCTATTATCAACACATCTATTAATGCAATCCCTGAGTCCATAACAATTATTATCTGTGTCCATAGATATGATGATAGTTGTAAAAGGGTTGGTGTGGTTAATTTTATTAAAGATGTGGATCTCGGTGATGAGTAGAAGGTAATGTGATTAACCTCTTATCTAATAGTGCTCATAATATGATATATGGGTTATCTTGATCTGAATAAAACTATAATGGTTCCTTGATTTTATTCTCTATATTACATACTATAGGTTGTACTCTAGAGATTGGCTCTCTGATCTT
This sequence comes from Torreya grandis, assembly GCA_037957365.1. Lineage (NCBI taxonomy): Eukaryota > Viridiplantae > Streptophyta > Pinopsida > Cupressales > Taxaceae > Torreya > Torreya grandis. The sequence continues at coordinate 911,711 of JARHVA010001688.1, read as the reverse complement.
AACTAGTTGCTTTTCTAGTTGTGGTCTCTTATCTTGTTTAGGATATGGTGGATTCTTGATGCTAAGAGATATAGATACTACTATGAAATCTAGAGTAATATAATTAGTTAAATCTACCTTAATCAATCCCAATTTCTTTTCCAAAGCTAGAACTATATAGCATAAGTGCATGAAAGAAGACTCTATCTGATATAGTATATACTTAAGAAGAGGTTGGTGAAGCCCCTTAATAAAGATATATTGAATCTCTAAATTTATTGGTTTGTATATAAATCTTAACATGTGATTCTTTAATTGTAATATATAATCACTAACTGGCTTTGAAGTATTATGATGTAAAGTTGTAAGTTTTTTATGTGGCATGGGGCCCTGTGTTTTCTATGTGATGTCTGAGAAATACCTCCTCTAAGTCATCATATGTATGCAAGGAGCCAATGGGGAGTAGATGAAATAACCAATTATGTGCTTCCCCCACTAATGTCTATTAAAATAACTTGATTAGAATCAAGGGACTCACATGAGGTGGTAAAGCCTTCTGAAAGTTCTGAAGGTGTACAAATGGATCTCCAATTCCATCAAAGTGAGGTAATGATAGTATCTATAAATGATTAGGCAATGAAGCTTTTATGAATGTTTTTAGAATTAGGTTACCATTTAGATATGTTATTCCCAAAATTTGTCACTTTATTTTATGGACAACATACTGACCATTTTGGTCCTGTAGACCAAAATTCTCTCTTTTCTTTCTCAAAAATGTTCTGAGTAGTTAAATTTTTCAAATATTCAAGCCTTTTCAACTAAGGAAGTCACAAGTTCAATAGATGGGCTTTATTTAAAGGAAGTTCAAAACACTTAAGGCTTTTCCTTAGTGTTTTGAGGATGGTTCAATGCAAAGGTTCATTCAAAAGACTTAACAGTGGGCTTCAAACAATTAGAATGAACCACCTTGAACCATTGAACCATTGAACCCCACTTCTGCAAGGTTCAAAGGTTTAACAAGTTCAAAGGTTCAATGACTTTGGTAGACTTAAAGAAAAGAAGGCTTCGAAGAGTTAACATTGAATCATTGAACCTTGAACTTTGAAAGGTTCAAAAGTTCAAAGGTTCAACAAAGTTCAAAAGACTTAGAGAAAAAAAGGATTTGAAGAGTGAAGAATGAACCATTGAACCATTGAACCTTAAACCAAAAGAGTTCAAAGGTTTAAAAGTTTAACAAGCTAAAAGAGTTAGATGGACTTAGAAAAGGAAAGGATCTAGAAATTTCAAAGCTTCAAAAGATTCAAAGAAATAGAATGAACCATTGAACTATTGAACCTCGAACCAAAATGGTTCAAAAGGTTCAAAGGTTCAAAGAGTTCAAAGGTTCAAAGTTTAAAAGGAATCTTTGAGTGAATAAAGGAAGTGGAAGATTCTAAAAAATGATTCAAAAAAATGGTTCAATCGAAGAAGAAAAAGAGAGTGAACACAGCCCTTTACAAAATATTGAATCGATGAACCGTTGAACCATTGAACCATTAAACCTTCGAACCAAAAGAGTTCAAGATTTAAAGTTCAAAGAGGTTCAAAGCAACCAGTGACATCCCTGCAAATGTCAAATTCAAGGTGATGGAATAACTGTTGGTTTTCAAAATACCTAAGAACAAGCTCAGGGACCAGGCCAAAAAGGAGCTGAAAGAGCAGCAAAAAGCGAGAAGATAGCCTTGAGAGCTTAGATCACCAAGAAGAGATAAAATGTGGCAAGGAAAGAGAGAACAACTATTAGAAATCTATAAATATTTGTAGGAGAGTTATTTTTAGTAGGTGGAATAGTCCACCAGGTAGACATTAGAGCACACAAACATTCAAGGACACAGCCTATTTTTCTACATTAAGTAAAGGTGATTAGACAGTTGTGTAAGCATCATAAAGAAGACTAGACGACCCATGCTTAGGAGGAGAGATTTGAGATGATTCAAAATGCCAAAGTCAAGGTTGATGACCTATTCCAGCATGGCCCTTTCATAGATATTCAATGCATTCAATTTAGCATAGGCCATTTTTATGAAAACAAGCACCCAAGTCTTTCTTATGATGCTATGTATGTAATCTCTCATTTTGTATAATGGAGATCTCTCTATTATCAAAAATGAAGCTCTACCCAAATTGAAAGGCATTTTTGAGACTTTGAGCTTAGACTATTAATCATATTTTGTTGAATGAATGAGAAAGCAAGTAAACTTTTAGACTTTGTGTTGGAATAAGCTTGTGTCATCTAGGAAATTGTTCTTATGTCTATTTCCTAAATACATTCTTGTCCATTTAATAAAACAATAAAAATAAGTGGAAATGAGCTAGAAGATGTCCTGAAGTTGATTATGGGAGACTTTGTGCTACCATAAGTGTCTTCAGTCTATGTTTTATGTAAAGGATACTAGAGAGACTTTGAGCTCTCTTTATCCTTCGTAATCCTTTACTCTGTTGTAGTTTTAGGTGCACACTTTGAGCTATACTTAATCCTACTATGTTTCTTTGTCCTAATCAGTAGGAGAGATAACAAAAGAATTTTTGTTTTCATTGGTTTCTATTACTACCTAGGAAAAATCTTGTTGTTGGCTGAATATCACTTCTGAAAGAAGAGATGTGCCTTTCAATAATTATACCATAATTCTCCTCTATTTTATGAACATCATCTCCAAAAAAAGATAGATAGATGGTATGATTTCACCCTTGTGTGTATTTTCAGCTTATATCTATAGTATATAAATTATAGGGAACCTCCCCTTGCTGAGAGGAGAGATTAATCCCACTGACTGTGGTCACCACATCCATTTTGCTATATAAATCTCTTTATGCTATGGTTGATACACCTATTTTACCGTCAGTCAGTTGGTGATAAAATATTCACCCAATAGTTTTTGGTGACTCCACTAGGGAAGAATAAAATTTTCAATTTTTTTTCATTAGCATTTCATATCTGTTGGGGATAGAACATAGATAGCTCCATGCCAACAGTTTTTGGTGACTCCATTGGGAAAGAATGCATAGTTTGAAGCCTTAAAATTTTCAAATTGAAGTAGTTCCATTTTTTTTCCATATCTATTTTACACTTTGATACATCCACTGTACATGCAAAGCCAAAGAGCTCAAGGTATTGTTGACCCTATATTTGAGTTGGTGCAGCTAAGTGATTTTGATATTTTTTCTCCACCATCTCACCTTTAGCGAACTAAGAGTTTTAATCCTACAAACGTTAGGTCCCCAATACTAGGCAAAGCTTCTCTTTCTTCTACTAATAGAGCTTTGTCCATACATATTCTATAGAGATTTATTATCCTTCCTTTCAATAACCATATCATGGCAGCTCAAGGCCCCTATGGTAATACTTTTGGACCCTTGAATCTGACCCCACCTCTAAATGAGCTACCCCATAGCTCAAGGAAAAATTACCCCAAGTTCTATGGTGATGGGAAGGTTTATCCTGATGAACATATTGCAGCCTTTTGCATAACCTGTGGTGTAATAGGTGTTAAATATGAAGACATTACAGTTAGACTATTTATAGAGACATTGCAAGATGTTGTTGTAGACTGATTTTATCACCTGCAAACACAAATAGTGATTGATTGGAACACTCTCAAGGCTAAATTTGAGGCTAGATTCAAACCTACAAAAGATGCACACACCATGTTAGCCCAGCTTACACAAATGAATAAGGAGCCTCATGAACCCATGAGAGACTTCATTGCTAAATTTGATAAGCTAAAGAATAGGATTCCTACAATTGCTCAGCCAATGCCTGAGAATCTCAAATGCTTCTTCATTAGTTCTCAACTTTATGAAGTAAGTTTTATGTTGAAGTGAGTTGGCCACATAGATCTTGCTATAACTCAAATTTTGATGACTGAGGTTGAAAATGACCTTATCTTGGTAGGAAAGATAAGAAGAGATCTTAACAGAGGTAAATCTTCTTCATCTTCTAAATATTATTTTACAAACACCATTGATCTTATGGTGCAAAAGGTAGCAAATGAATTGCTATCTCTAAGAAAATAAATGGCACAAGGGATGTCTATTCCTCTTTCTTATTAGGATATATCAAGGAGGACATTTCCTAACCAATTGTATTAGGGTAATGCTGCTAGAAATCAAGGGCAACCAAATCACCTTCATCTCCCACCAAGAAAGCTTGCCATTAAAGTAGCACTAGCTAACTCAACAATTGGTTATCTTGAAATTAAACGTGATTTTTCTTTCCAACTTGAGTTAAACCAAGAAGATGACGTTGATCTCTTTGTAGAAGGCCAAGAAGAATCAACTAGTGACTCTAACATTGATTTCTTGAATTACCAAGATGAACCCAGAAGTAAAGGTGAAGTGTTTGATGGATCATACACTGTATCTACCAAGTCCCAGAACCAGTCAACTTAACAAGTGAATAAAGGAAAAATAGGAAAAAAATCTCAACTAGCAATTTCAATTATTAAATGAAGAACTTCATTGCCTTTCCAATCAAAGGACCCAGTGATCACTAAAAAAGTAAGTACCTCAAATGTTCTTTCACCTTCTGCTTCAAATTTGTAGACCAGTCCTACACCCAACAAAAACTAGATTGATGGACTACCTCCCTCTATCTCTAATTCATTTCAGTCATTTGATATAATTGACCATGTTAAGAAGACCAAAATTCAAATGTCTGAGTTTGAATTCTTACAATCCAACCTTGAGTAATTGGATAGGTTAGTTCAATGCGTCAAGAATGAAATCATCCCTACAGGACAAGGAATTTTGAAATTAACTCCTATTATCCCAAAGAACACACTTGCCTAAAATTGTGATTACTCCTCCAACTACCCCTAGAAAGATAAAATCATTTTATGTCTCCCTACTGATAAATAATCATCGACTGAATAATTGCATAATAGATTCTGGTGCATCTAACAATGTCATTCTCACCAAGGTGGTAGAATCTCTTGGTCTCATGCTAACTAAGACCTTTAGGAGATGTTTCTCCATAGAAAACAAATAATTACTTCTACTGGGACAAATTAAAGATTCTCAATTTGCATTTGCAACCTTTCCAAATAAGAGAATCAAAATGATAGTCCTGATGGCTGACATCCCAACCTCCTATAGCATTCTTTTTGGATGAAATTTTTTCAAGGACATTGATGGAGAATTGAGTATGAACCTGTCTGAGGCAAGGATCCCTATCAAGGGCATCATGCAAAGACTGCTTCTTAAGAAAGAATCAAAGTACATTATCACTCAAACATCATCCCCTAAAGCTCAAATTCTATGTGAGTCTTCAGGCATGGGTAATTACTTTTTATCTACTAAGGATATTCCTATTTTAGTAGATGAAAGCTTACTAGGTGATAATCCAAAAAATTTAGATAAGACATCAGAAGAATTAGTAGGGCATAGTACACATGAAAAAGGATCTCTTCTTGATAAAGAAAAATTTGAAAGAAGATCAAATTCTGATGATATTTGGATTCTAGAATTCGATGGTAGCAACTCTTCTACCAATTTTGGAGCTGGAGTTATTTTGATATCTCCTCAAAGAGATATTTTTCCATATGCATATAAGTTGTAGTTTAACAACACTAACAACACTGCTGAGTATGAATCATTGCTGCTCAGATTAAAGGTTGCTCAAGACAAAGGAATTAAACTTCTTCGTGCTAGGGGAGATGTTGAGCTGGTGGTTTGTTAGGTGAGGAACCTATATCAAACTAAGAATGAGAGATTGTGACATTATGACAATCTAGTGTGGGACTACATTGAAAGCTTTGATGATTTTAGTATTTTTACAATGCCTAGAGAACTCAATAGTCATGTTGATTTATTGGTTGTCTCTACAACTCTTTTGGTCCCTCACCAAGATTTCAAAGAAGATAGGTACACTATCGAGTTGGTCTTTTGACCAAGTGTACCTGATAATGCTAACCATTGGTAGGTATTCAATGGTGATAACTAAATCATTGATTTTCTAGAATAAATAGATAGCTTTGAAAAGCTTCAATTTCAAGGCAGTGAATCTCTACCACGAGAATCAGCCTAGTAAACAAATTTAAAAGCTGATGAAGAATTCCTTCAGCTCAAAGGGAATAAAATTATCAAAGGATTAGTTTCTCTTGAGAAACTATTTGAAAAGCATGATAGGTTTATCAAGGAATAGTTAATAGATTTTAAATCCTCCAATAATTTTGATCAAACAAATTTGAGTACAAAAGACAATCCAAAAATGGTCAACATTGAGAATTGTTGTACCCCTAATGAAAAACTCAAATTTATCACTCTGCTTTGCCATTACACTAATGTTTTGGCATATTCATATGATGATCTGAAATATCTCAGACCTAAAGAAATCAAGCATGAAATTCCTCTCAAGATTGGGTCATTACCTCACAAGCAGAAGCAAAAGCAATACAACCCCAAGATATTAGGCATGATTTTGTCTAAAATACAAAAAATGTTGAATGCAAAAATTATTTTCCCAATCCATCATTCCTCTTGGGTTGCGAATATAGTCCCTATGAGAAAGAAGAATGGAGAAATTCACATGTGTGTTGATTTCAAGAATATGAATCAGTCATCTTTAAAAGATAAATATTCCCTACCCATCATGGATCAGCTGCTACAAATAATGACTAGCACTAAGATGTTATTAATGCTAGATGGTTCTTTAAGATATAATCAAGTGGAAGTTGGTGAAGCATACCAATATAAGACCACTTTTACAACACCTTTGGTCACCTTTAGATATCACAGAATGCCTTTTGGCTTGATCAGTACTAGCACCACCTTCCAAAGAGTAATGGATCTTGCTTTTAAAAATGAAATGGGTAAGTTTATTATGATATACCTTGATGACTTGACAGTCTTTTCTAATTATCATTCCGATCATGTGTACCATCTACAACAAGTGCTGGAGTGATGTAGGTAGAATGGTATTTCTCTTAATCCCAAGAAGTTAATTTTTGGGGTTTCAGAAGGTAAGCTTCTCGATCACACTGTGTCTTGAAAAGGCATAAAGATCAACCCAAAAAGGTTCAAATCCATTCAATAGCTTTCTCTTCCTGCCAGTAAGACTACAGTTCACTCTTTCTTTGGAAAGGAAAAAGTTTTTACGAAGGTTCATTCCTAAATTCATAGAGAAAACTTGCCACATTGTTAATATGATGAAAGGCAAAGCCACTTTTAGTTGGGTTTAAGAAGGCAAGTTAGCATTTCAAGACATTAAAGAAGCTATTGCCCATGCCCCAATCCTAGTTTGTCTTGATTACACCAAAGACTTTGTGATGTATAGCTATGCTTCTAAATATACACTTTTAGCCATCTTAGTTTAGTAGAACAAAGAAGGTGTGGAATCTCCCATATCTTTCATGAGTTGCCCTCTCAAAGCTCATGAGTTGAAGTATTCAAATATGGAGAAACATGCTTATGCTATGGTAAAGATGGTAAAGCACTTCTATTTTTACACCTTGAACTCACACACCATTACTCTGATCCCTGATACAATAGTCAAGTTCATACTAACTCAGCTGGAGTTTGGAACTAAAAGGGGCAATTGAATTGCTAAAATCTAAGAGTTTGATCTTGTTATCAAACCAATGAAGCTTGTGCAGAGAAAGGGTCTCTGCTAATTAATTGTTGATAATATACTAGAAGGAGTAGAGTATGAAAGAATAGGAGTTGAAGACATCCCAATAGTTCTCTTTGTCACCAATATGAATGAGTGTTATTTAAATATTGCTCATTTCTTTACCTATGGTTAGTATCTTGCTCACCTGTCTCATAAAGAAAAGAGGACTTTTAATTTAAAAGCTTCCAATTTTTTCCTATGAGATAATGGTTTGTATAAGAGGAACCTTGATGGAGTATTTTTTTGCTACATGGATAAAGTACAGCAGAACAAACTTTTGGAGTCCTTCCACAATTTGGCTTGTGGAAGACATTTTTCTATACTTGTGACTACCCATAAGATTTTGTGAGCTAGATATTATTGGCCTACTCTATTTTGAGATTCATACACTTAGGTGTGTAAATATGAGTTGTGTTAATAGTTTTTTAGCAAACCCAAGTTAGTTATGTTACCTCTCAAGCCTGTGGTGATAGAAGAGTCATTTTAGTAATAGAGAATTGATTTCATTGGCACTATAAATCCATCTTTGAGTTCTAGATATGATTATGTCCTTATAGCCATAGACTACTTTACCAAATGGGTAGAAGCCATTGCATTCAAGCATGCCACTTCAGAGGTGGTATGTAATTTCCTTAAAAATAACATCATTTATAGGTCTGGGGTCCCAACCAAGATTGTAACAGATAATGCAACCTATTTCTCTTCTCATGAGATTACCCAATTTTGCTAATATTATGGGATTATCCTCTCCCACTCATCTTACTATTTCTAGCAAGAAAATGGTCAAGCAGGATCAAGAAACAAGAATCTAGTGACCATTATTAGGAAGCTAGTAGATGACAATCAAAGAACTTGGCATAAAATAGTACTTGATGCATTATGGGTAGATAGAATTACATCTAAGAGGGCAATTGGTATGTCCCCATTTCAACTTCTATATGGTCTCAATGCAGAGATACCAATCACCCTAAAATTACCAGTGTTAAAGTTAGTAAAGGTAGTGGAAGATTCAACTTTTGAAAGTTCTATTGATAAAAGGATCATGTGCTTGACTGAGCTTAATGAGCAACAAACTATGGCGGTGGACCGAATTTTTGTGCATCAAAGTCTGATGAAGAGACTCTTTGACCAAAAATCAAGGATCCATGATTTTTAGTTTGGAGATCAAGTCTTGTTGTGGGACAAGATGAGAGAACTAAAAGGAATGCATGGAAAATTGGATTCCCTGTGGAGAGGCCCATTTTCCATTCATCATTTAAATGGTGAAAATAGTTTCTTACTGAGATATCAAGATGAAATGCTATTTACTCTGTCTCATAGTGGGTAGCATCTTAAGCACTTTAATCTTTGAAGTATCAGATATATATATATATATATATATATATATATATATATATCTGATTATATATATATATATATATATATATATATATATATATATATATATATATATATATATATATATATTTGTAGTCTTTCTTTGTTTTATGTTTTTCATTTATTTTTGGTGCCATTTAGTTTTTGGTGCCTTTCTTTTTGGGTAAGCATGACTCCATAACCCAATGGCATAGATGAAGGCACTAAGATTCTAGTTTTTATTCCCTTTAATTGCTTCTATTTTCAATCAATGGAAGTTCCCCAACTGGAGCCAATTGTTATTCTCAAAATCTGTCACTTGCTTTTGTGGACAACATACCGACTATTTTGGTCCTACAGACCAAAATTCTCTCTTTTCTTTCTCAAAAATATTCTAAGTAGTTAAGTTTTTCAAATATTCAAGCCTTTTCAACTAAAGAAGTCACAGGTTCAACAGGCAGGCTTTCTTCAAAATAAGTTTAAAACACTTAAGGCTTTTCCTTAGTGTTTTGAGGATGGTTCAACACAAAGGTTCATTCAAAAGACTTAATGGTGGGCTTCAAATAGTTAGAATGAACCACCTTGAACCATTGAACCCCACCTCTACAAGGTTCAAAGGTTCAACGAGTTCAAAGGTTCAACAACTTTGATAGATTTAAAGAAAAGAAGGCTTCAAAGAGTTAACATTGAATCGTTGAACCATTGAACCTTGAACTTTGAAAGGTTCAAAAGTTCAAAGGTTCAATAGGTTCAACAAAGTTTAAAAGACTTAGAGAATAAAAGGCTTCAAAGAGTGAAGAATGAACTATCGAACCATTGAACCTTGAACCAAAAGAGTTCAAAGGTTTAACAAGTCAAAGAGTTCGACAGACTTAGAAAAAGAAAGGATCCAAAAAGTTTGAAGCTTCAAAATATTCAAAGAAACAGAATGAACCATTAAACTGTTGAATCTCGAACTAAAATGGTTCAAAAATTTTAAAGGTTCAAAGGGTTCAAAGGTTCAAAGTTTGAAAGGAAGCTTTGAGCATATGAAGGAAGCGGAAGATTCCAAAAAATAGTTCAAATAAATGGTTCAACTGAAGAAGAAAAAGAGAGCAAACACGACTCTTTACAAAATATTGAATTGATGAACCATTGAACCTTCAAACCAAAAGAGTTCAAGGTTCAAGGTTCAAAGAGGTTCAAAGCAACTAGTGACGTCCCTATGGACGTCAAATTTAAGGAGATGGAATAACCATTGGTTTTTAAAAGACCTAAGAACAAGCTCAGGGACCAGCCTAGAAAGGAGCTGAAAGAGTAGCAGAAAGCAAAAAGATACCCCTGAGAGCTCAAATTGCTAGGAAGAGACAAAATAGGGTAAGGAAAGAGAGAACAACTATAGAAAATCTAGAAATATCTGTAAGAGAGTTATTTTTAGTAGATAGAATAGTCCACTAGGTAGACACCAGAGAAAATAAACATTCAAAGATGTGGCCTATTTTTATACATTAAGTAAAGGCGAATAGATAGTTGTGTAAGTGTCATAAAGAAGACTAGACAACCCATGCTTAGGAGGAGACATTTGAGATGATTCAAAATGCTAAAGTCAAGGCTGATGACCTATTCTAGCATGGCCCTTTCATAGATATTCAATGCATTCAATTCAACATGGGCCATTTTTATAAAAATAAGTGCCTAAGTCTTTATTGTGATGCTATATATTGTAATCTCTCATTTTGTATAAGGGAGATCTCTCTATTATAAGAAGCGAAGCTCTACTTAAATTGAAAGGTATTTCTGAGACTTTAAGCTTAGACTATTAATCATATTTTGTTGAATGAATGAGAAAGAAAGCGACCTTTCAGACTTTGTGTTGGAATAAGCTTATGTCATCTAGGAAATTATTCTTATATCTATTTCCTAAATATATTCTTGTCTATTTAATCAAACAAGTAGAATAAGTGGAAATAAGCTAGAAGATGTCTTGAATTTGACTGTGGGAGACTTTGTGCTACCATAAATGTCTTTAGTATGTGTTTTGTGTAAAGGATACTAGAGAGACTTTGAGCTCTCTTTATCCTTCGTAATCCTTTACGCTATTGTAGTTTTAAGTGCAGACTTTGAGTTACACTTAATCCTACTATGTTTTTTTGTCCTAATTAGTAGGAGAGATAATAAAAGACTTTATGCTTTCATTAGTTTCTTGTGGTTTTCGTTACTACCTAGGAATAATCCTGCTATTGGCTAAATATCACTTTTGAAAGAAGAGAACTTCCTTTCAGTATTTACACCAGAATTTTCCTCTATTCTATAAACATCATCTCTAAAAAAAGAGAGATAGATGGTATGATTTCACCCTTGTGTGTATTTTTAGCTTATATCTATAGTATATTAATTATAGGGAACCTCCCCTTACTAAGAGGAGAGATTTGTCCCAATTTAGCTATGGTCACCACATCTATTTTGTTGTATAAATGTTTTTATGTTATGGTTGATGCACCTATTTTTCCATCAGTTAGTTGGTGACAAAATATTCACCCAAAAAAAATTTGTGACTCCACTGGAAAAGAATGAAATATTCAGTTTTTTTCCATTAGCATTTCATATCTGTTGGGGATAGAACATAGACAGCTCTATGTCAATAGTTTTTGGTGACTCTGCTAGGGAAGAACGTGTAGTTTGAAGCCTCAAGCTTCAAATTGAAGCAGTTCTAATTTTTTTCCATATCTATTTTACACTCTGGCAAATCCACCATACACACAAAGCTAGAGAGCTCAAGGTATTGTTGACCCTATATTTGAGTTGGTGTAGCTAAGTAATTTTGATCTTTTTCCTCCACCATCTTGTCTTTAGTAAACCAAGAGTTTTCTTTCTACAAACGTTAGGTCCCCAATACTAGGCAAAGATTCTCTTTCTTTTTCTAATAAATCTTTGTCCATATATATCTCATAGATATTTATTATCCCTCCTTTGAATAGCCATATCATGGCAGCTTGAGGCCCTTGCGGTAATAATTTTGGTCCCCTAAATTTGACCCCACCTCTACATGAACTACCCTTTAGTTCAAAGAAAAAATTTCTTAAGTTCTATGGAATGGGAAGGTTCATCCTAATAAACATATTGCAGCCTTTTGCATAGCCTGTGGTGTAATAGGTGTTGAATATGAAGACATTGCAGTCAAACTATTTGTAGAGACATTACAAGGCACTGCTGCAAACTAGTTTTATCACCTACAAGCACAAATAGTGACTAGCTAGAACACTTTCAAGGCCAAATTTGAGGCTAGATTCAAACCTACAAAAGATGCACACACCCTGTTAGCCCAACTTACACAAATGAAGAAGGAGCCTCATGAACCCATGAGAGACTTCATTACTAAATTTGACAAGCTGAGGAATAGGATTCTCATAATTACTCAGTCGACACCTGAGAATCTCAAATGCTTCATCAATTCTTAGCTTCCTAAAGTAAGTTTCTTATTGAGACGAGCTGGCCACATATATCTTGCTACAACTCAAATTTTGGTGACTGAGGTTAAAGATGACTTTATCTTGGTAAGAAAGATAAGAAGAGATCCTAACAGAAATAAATCATCTTCATCTTTTGAATATTTTTCTACAGGCACCACTGATCTTATGGTGTAAAAACTAGTAAATGAATTATTAGCTATAAAAAAAATGGCACAAGGGATGTCTACTCCTCCTTATCAAGATATACCAAGGAGGACATTTCCCAACTAGTCGTATTAGGGTAATGCTACCAAAAATCAAGGGCAACCAAATCGCCTTCCTCCCCCACCAGGGAATCTTGCCATTAAAGTAACACCAACTCAGTAATTGGTTATCTTGAAATTGAACGTGATTTTTCTTTCCAACCTAAGTTAAACCAAAAAAATGATGTTAATCTCTTTACAGAAGGCCAAGAAAAATCAACTGATGACTCCAACATTAGTTTTTTGAATTATCAGGATGAACCTAGAAGTAAAGGTGAAGCATTTGATGGATCATACGCTATATTTACCAGGTCCTAGAACTAGTCAAATCAACAAGCAAATAAAGGAAAAATAGGGGAAGAATCTCAATTAGTAATTCTAATTGCTATATGAGGAACTTTGATACCTTTCCAATCAAAGGACCTGGTGATCACTAAAAAATTAAGTACCTCAAATGTTCCTTCACCTTCTGCTTCAAAATCGTAGACCAGTCCTACACCTAGTAAAAACTAGATTGATGGACTGCCTCCCTCTATCTCTAATTAATTTTAGTCATTTGATATAATTGACCATGTTAAGAAGACCAAAATTTAAATGTCTGAGTTTGAATTCTTACAATTCAATCGTGAGTAGTTGGATAGGTTAGTTCAATGCATCAAGAATGAAACCGTCCCTACAGGACAAGGAATTTTGAAAGTAACTCCTGTTCTCCCAAAGAATACACTTGCCTGAAATAATCTTGTGATTATCCTCTAGCTGCCCCTAGAAAGATAAAATTGTTTTATGTCTCCTTGTTGATAAACGGTCATCAACTGAATAATTGCATAATAGATTTTGGCGCATCTAACAATGTCATGCCCACCAAGGTGGAAAAATCTCTTGGTCTCATGCTGACTAAGACCTTTGAGATATGTTTCTCCATGGAAAACAAACAAGTACTTCTATTGGGACAAATCAAAGATGCTCAATTTGCATTTACAACCTTCCCAAATAAGAGAATCAAAATGACAGTCCTGGTGACTGATGTCTTAGCCTCCTACAACATTCTTCTTAGATGAAATTTTTGCAAGGATGTTGGTAGAGAATTGAGCATGAACCTATCTGAGGTGAGGATCCCTGTCAAGAGCATCATGCAAAACCTACTTCCTAAGAAGGAATTAAAGTACATTGTCACTCAAACATCATCCCTTGAAGTTCAAATTCTATTTGAGTCTTCAGGCATGGACAATTAATTTTTGTCTACTGAGGATGTTCCTATTTTAGTAAATAAAAGCTTACTAAGTGAAAATCCAAAAAAATTAGATAAGACATCAGAAGAATTAGTAGGGCATAGTACACATGAAAAAGGATCTTCTCTTCCTGATGAAAAAAAATATGAAAGAAGATCAAATTTTGATGATATTTAGATTTTAGAATTTGATGGCAGTAACTCTTCTACTAGTTCTAGAGTTGGAGTTGTTTTGATATCTCCTCAAGGAGATATTTTTCCATATGCATATAAGTTTCAGTTTAGCAACACTAACAACACTATTGAGTATAAATTACTACTGCTCAGATTAAAGGCTGCTCAAGACAAAGGAATTAAATTTCTTCATGCCAAGAGAGACGTTGAGCTGGTGGTTTGTTAGGTGAGGAACCTTTATCAAACTAAGAATGAGAGATTGTGACATTATCACAATCTAGTGTGGGATTGGATTGAAAGCTTTGATGCTTTTAGTATTTCTACTGTGCCCAGAGAATTTAACAGCCATGTTGATTCATTCGTTGTCTCTGTAACTCTCTTGGTCCCTCACCAAGATTTCAAAAAAGACAGGTACACTATTGAGTTAGTCTTTTGACCAAGTGTACTTGATATTTCTGACCATTAGCAGGTATTCAATGGTAATAATGAAATTATTGCTTTTCTAGAACAAAGAGATAGCTTTGAAAAGCTTTAATTTGAAGGTAGTGAATCTCCACCGTGGGAATCAGCCTCACAAATAAATTCAAAAGATGATGAAGAGTTCCTTTAACTCAAAGGGAATAAAATTCCCAAAGGATTAGTTTTTCTTGAGAAACTATTTGACAAGCATGATAGGTTTATCAAAGAACAACAAATAGATTCTAAATCCTCCAAAGATTTTGATTAAAAAAATTTGAGTATAGAAGACAATCTAAAAATATTCAACATTGGGAATTATTGTACCCCTGATGAAAAACTCAAATTTATCACTTTACTTCACCATTACATTGATGAAAAACTCAAATTTATCACTTTACTTTGCCATTAGATTGTAAATTTTTCTCAAGATTGGGTCATTACCTCACAAGCAGAAGAAAAGAAAGTACAACCCCAGGATATCAAGCACAATTTTGTCTAAAATATAGAAATTTTGAATGTAAGAATTATTTTCTCAATCCATCATTCCACTTGGGTTGTGAATATAGTCCCTGTGAGAAAGAAGAATAGAAAAATTTGCCTGTGTGTTAATTTCAAGAATTTGAATCAATCATCTTTAAAAGACAACTATCCCCTATCCATCATGGATCAACTACTATAAACAGTGATTGACGTTGAGATGTTATCAATGCTAGATGGTTTTTCAGGATATAATCAAGTGAAAGTTCATGAAGTAGACCAGCATAAGACCACTTTCACAACACTTTGGGGCACCTTTACATATCGCAGAATGCCTTTTAGCTTGATCAATGCTGGTGTCACCTTCCAAATAGCAATGGATATTGCTTTCATAAATGAAATAGGTAAGTTCATTGTAGTATACCTTCATGACTTGATAGTCTTTTATAAGTATCATTCTGATCATGTGCACCATCTACAACAAGTGTTGGAGTGATGTAGGCAAAATAGTATTTCTCTTAATCCTAAGAAGTCAATTTTTGGGGTTACAGAAGGTAAACTTCTCAGTCACACTGTGTCTTGAGAAGGCATAAAGATCAACCCAGAAAGGGTCAAATCTATTCAAGAGCTTTCTCTTCCTGTTAGTAAGATTGTAGTTCACTCTTTCTTTGGAAAGGTAAATTTTTGTGTGAAGGTTCATTCTTAAATTTGCAGAGAAAGCTCGCCACATTGTCAATATGATGAAGGGCAAAGTCACTTTTAGCTAGACTGAAGAAGGCAAGTCTGCATTTCAAGATATCAAGGAAGCTATTGCCCATGCCCCAATCCTAGTTTGTCCTAATTACACCAAAGACTTTGTGATCTATAGCTATGCTTCTGAACATACACTTTTAGCCATCTTGGTTCAGTAGAATAAAGAAGGTGTGGAATCTCTCATATCTTTCATGAGTTGTCCTCTCAAAGCTCATGCACTAAAGTATTCAACTATGGAGAAGCATGCTTATACTATGGTAAAGGCAGTAAAACACTTTTATTTTTACATCTTGAACTCACACACCATTACTCTGGTCCCTGATACAATAGTCAAGTCTATACTAACTCAGCAAGAGTTTGGAACTAAAAGGGGCAATTGGATTGCTAAATTCCAAGAGTTTGATCTTGTTATCAAACCAATGAAGCTTGTGTGAGGAAAGGGTCTCTACCAATTAATTTTTGATAACATACTAGAAGAAGTAGAGTATGAAAGAATAGGAGTTGAAAACATACCAATAGTTCTTTTTTCACCACTATGAATGAGTGGTATTTGAATATTGTTCATTTCCTTACCTATGGTGAGTGTCTTGCTCACCTGTCTCATGAAGAAAAGAGGACTGTTAAGTTGAAAGCTTCCAATTTTGTCTTGTGGGATAATGGTCTGTATAAGAGGAACCTTGATGGGGTATTCCTTTGCTGCATGGATAAAGTGTAGCAAAACAAACTTTTGGAGTCCTATAATTTGGCTTGTGGAGGACTTTTTTTATGCCTGTGACTACCCATAAGATTCTACAAGCTAGTTATTATTGGCCTACTCTGTTTCGAGATTCATATGCTTGGGTGTGTAGATGCAAATTGTGTCAATAGTTTATTGGTAAACCTAAGTTGGCTATGTTACCTCTCAAGTCTGTGGTGATAGAAGAGCCATTTTAATAATAGAGAATTGATTTCATTAGTGTTGTAAATCTGTCCTTGAGTGTTAGACATGATTATGTCCTTACAGCCATAGAATACTTTACTAAATGGGTGGAAGCCATTCCAATCAAGCATGCCATTTCAGAGGTGGTATGTAATTTCTTCAAAGAAAACATCATTTTCAGGTTTGGGGTCCCAACCAAGATTGTAATAGACAATGCAACCTATTTCTCTTCTCATGAGATTACCTAGTTCTACTACTATTATGGGATTATTTTCTCCCACTCATCTACTATTATCTGCAAGAAAATGGTCAAGTAGAATTAAGCAATAATAACTTGGTGACCATTATCAAAAAGTTGGTAGATGACAATCAAAGAACCTGGCATAAAACATTATTTGATATTTTATGGGCAGATAGAATTACACCCAAGAGGACAATTGGTATGTCTCTATTTCAACTTCTATATGTCTCAATGCAGAGATACCAATCACCTTGAAATTATTAGCATTAAAGCTAGCAAAGGCAATGGAAGATTCAAGTTTTGAAATTTCCATAAACAAAATGATCATGTGCTTGACTGAGCTTAATGAGCAATGAACTATGGTGGTGGACCGAATTGTTGCGCATCAAAGTCTGGTGAAGAGACTCTTCGACCAGAAAGTAAGGATCCATGATTTTTAGGTTGGAGATCAAGTCTTGTTGTGGGACAAGAGGAGAGAACTAAAAGGAATGCATGAAAAATTAGATTCCATATGGAGAGGCCCATTTACCATTCATCATTTAAATGGTAAAAATAGTTTCTTACTGAGATATCAAGATGAAATGCCATTTACTCTGCCTCACAGTGGGTAGCATCTGAAGCATTTCATTCCTTGAATTATCAGATATGTTCATTTGTACATATATAAATTTGTATAGTCTTTCTTTATTTTGTGTTTTTCATTTGTTTTTGGCACCGTTTGGTTTTTGGCACCTTTCTTTTTGGGTAAACATGACTCTATAGCCCAATGGCATAGATGAAGGCACTGAGATTTTGGTTTCTACTCCCTTTAATTACTTTTATTTTCAATCAATGGAAGTTCCCAACTGGAGCCAGTTGTTGTTCCCAAAATCTATCACTTGATTTTGTGGACAACATACTGACCATTTTGGTCCTACAGACTAAAATTCTCTCTTTTCTTTCTCAAAAATGTTCTGAGCAGTTAAGTTTTTCAAATATTTAAGCCTTTTCAGCTAAGAAAGTCATAGGTTCAATAGGTGGGCTTTCTTCAAAGGAAGTTCAAAACATTTAAGGATTTTCATTAGTGTTTTGAGGATGGTTTAATGCAAAGGTTCATTCAAATAACTTAACGGCAGGCTTTAAACAATTAGAATGAACCACCTTGAACCATTGAATCATTAAACCCTGTATCCACAAGGTTCAAAGGTTTAATGAGTTCAAAGGTTGAATGACTTCGGTGGACTTAAAGAAAAGAAGGATTTGAAGAGTTAACATTAAATCGTTGAACCATTAAACCTTGAAATTTGAAAGGTTCAAAAGTTAAAAGGTTCAACATGTTCAACAAAGTTTAAAAGACTTAGAAAAGGCTTTGAAGAGTGAAGAATGAACCGTTGAACCGTTGAACCTTGAACCAAAAGAATTCAAAGGTTCAACAAGTTCAAAGAGTTTGATGGACTTAGAAGAGGAAAGGATCCAAAAAGTTTGAAGCTTTAAAAGATTCAAAGAAATAGAATGAACCATTGAACCTCAAACCGAAATGGTTCAAAAGGTTCAAAGGTTCAAAGTTTGAAAGGAAGCTTCAAGTGAATGAAGGAAGTGGAAGATTCTATAAAATGGTTTAATTGAAGAAGAAAAAGAGAGTGAACATGGCCCTTTACAAAATATTGAGTTGATGAACCATTGAACCATTAAACCATTGAACCTTCGAACCAAAAGAGTTCAAGGTTCAAGGTTCAAAGAGGTTCAAAGCAACCAGTGACGTCCCCATGGATGTCAAATTTAGGGTGATGGAATAACTATTAGTTTTTAAAAGACATGAGAACAAGCTCAAGGACCAACCCAAAAAGGAGCTGAAAGAGTAGTAGAAAGTGAGAAGATAGCCCCGAGAGCTTAGATCACCAAGAAGAGACAAAACATGGCAAGGAAAGAGAGAACAACTACAAGAAATATAAAAATATCTACAAGAAAGTTATTTTTAGTAGGTGGAATAGTACACCAGGTAGACATCAGAGAACACAAACATTCAAGGATGTGGTCTATTTTCCTACATTAAGTAAAGGTGAATAGATAGCCATGTAAGCTTCATAAAGAAGACCAGACAACTCATGCTTAGAAGGAGACATTTGAGATGATTCAAAATGCCAAAGTTAAGGCCGATGACCTATTCCAACATGGCCCTTTCATAGATATTCAATGCATTCAATTCAGCATGGGTCATTTTTATGAAAATAAGTGCCCAAGTCTTTCTTTTAATGTTATATATTGTAATCTCTCATTTTGTATAAGGGATATCTCTCTGTTATTAGAATTGAAGCTTTGCCTAAATTAAAAGGCAATCTTGAGACTTTAAGCTCATACTTTTAATCATATTTTGTCAAATGAATGAGAAAGCAAGTGACCTTTCAAACTTTGTGTTCGAATAAGCTTGTGTCATCTAGAAAATTGTTCTTATGTTTGTTTTCTAAATACAATCTTGTCCATTTAATCAAACAACTAGAACAAGTAGAATTAAGCTAGAAGATATCCTGAAGCTGACTATGGGAGACTTTGTGCTACCATAATTGCCTTTAGTTTGTATTTTTTGTAAAATATATTGGAGAGACTTTGAGCTCCCCTTATCCTTCATAACATATTACTCTATTGTAGTTGAAGTGAAGACTTTGAGCTACACTTCAAACTACTATATTCCATTATCCTAGTCAGTGGGAGGAACAATGAAAGACTTTGTGCTTTCATTGGTTTCTTGTGGTTTCTGTTACTACCCAGAAAGAATATTGTTGTTGGCTAAATATCACTTCTAAAAGAAGAGAAGTACCTTCAGTAATTACACCAAAATTCTCTTCTATTCTTTGAACATCATCTTTGAAAAAAGAGAGATGGATGGTATGATTTCACCCTTGAGTGTATTTTCAGCACGCATGCACACACACACACACACACACACACACACACTATAGATTATAGGGAACCTCCCCTTGATGAGAGGAGAGATTTATCTCATTCTAGCTATGGTCACCACACCCATTTTACCACATAAATTTCCTTATGCTATGGTTGATGTAACCATTTTGCCATCAATCAGCTAGTGACAAAATATTCACCCAACAAGATCATTAAAATCCATCCAAGACTTATAATCCTTATTTTCCAAGGTAAGGATATGTAATTAGTGTTGTAATTCACCAACTACATGCATCAAAGAGAGAATCTCCTGGGATGGTACATTATCATCTTGAAGTGGTTCATTTAATCATTGAATTTGATTGTTAATTTTAGCCATGGAAATGCTATATTTAGCAATTAGATCATAAAGAGTGGGTGTGCTCACTTAAACCTTGGAAGTAATGGTAACTTGGACCTTACTAGAGGGATGTGGGCTACTATTCTCTTTAGGTAAAGAGTGAGATTTGGGTTTTATTATAGTGAGGAGCGGCTTGGGAGATTCATTACTATCTTTATGTTTTAGTGTATCATATTCTAATTGAGTAGAATATATGCTATTTTCATGAACATGTGTATTATTTGAAATAGAAACATGAATAGAAGTAGAATCAACATTTTGAAGTGCATTTCATTGAGAGGAGTGAGAGAAGAGTTAGAAACATGAGATGCATATTATTATTCACTATGTACATAATAATCATCATTGTTTCATTCCTGATCACCATTGGAATATTGCTAATAATCATTCTCATTTTCAAATTCATTTTCATGTTCATTATCATATTCATTATCACTTTCAATGTAACTAGGGAGAGGTATAAGAAAAAAAATTAATTCTTTTCTAATATGCATTAAAGTGTCATTTGAAATTGGAATATCATGTGTATCTATGTTATCCATGGATGGAGTACATGCATTATTTTCAAGAAAAGTAAGAGAAAGAGATTTTTCATTTAGATCTTCTTTTGACAAGGTAGAGCTAAGAACATGAGATGCATCATTTGAAGTTTCATTCTAATTTTCAGCAATGCATGATCTAGATCATTGTCACCACATAGTTTGGTTTGAGACGACAAAGTTTTGAATTAGAGCATGGGCTCTAATTTCCTTTTGATTCATTTTTCTCTAAGTGTTGAAGTCAAGTAGAAGCTACCAAGTGCCATTTTTTGAGGCACTTTTCATAATTTCAATAAATCTATGGAACGTGCCATGTGTCCCATAGGAACTCAGCAGAACGTGACAAGTGTCAGCATCCATGTTTCATATCAACACCCATGTTTCGTCTCTTTTTAGTGAAAGTTTTTAAAAAACTAAGTATTAAGATCAGGTGGGAAGCACCAAGTGGCAATCACAGAAGGTCTTAATTTTGATTTTCTAAAAGTGACAGAAGACACCACATATCCCAGCAGAATAAAGTGAAAGCCACCATGTGTTGAGATCCAAATTATCTTCATTTTTCTTCATTGATATAGCAAAGACTGTGGTGGGTTTCAAGTTTTGTTTTTGAAGCAAGCAGAAGCTGCCAAGTGTCATTATCTATGTAAATATGAAATGAGACCTGATTATTTCTATGATATAAATAGAGTAAAGTAGACACCACCATGTGTCACCTTATATAGGGTCTAAAAAGGTATCTAAAAGAAGTAGAGACCACCACGTAACCCCAGATAAGTAAAACAGATATTGCCACATGTCTTTTGATGAAGCAGCAGAGATTTCCACCTGTCCCTATGCCCTTTTAAAGTTACTCAGGTAAGAAATGTTGTGGGTCTTATTTCTATTAAGTTGTTAAGGTCTTGAGGAAGGGGATTACGATAGGTGTCAAAGGCAGAACATTCATAATCAAAGACATAAAAGGAGTATAAGTTACACAAAAAGTGCCACGTGTCTTCCATAGGTGTTGCAGAACAAGCCAAGTGTCATCCTCTAGTGTCTCTTAAAGTAATAAGAAGGTTTTTAAGGAATTGGCTAAGGGTCATCTTCCATTTAAAAGAAGAGAGTGTCATGCGATCTATTTCAGCCAATGGACTACTAGAAGAAAAAACATTTAAGAATCTATGAAATATATTCAGTTAGATTTCAGTTGGGCCGTTAGATTGGGAACAAGTAGACAATCTAGAGTGAATCTAAGGCTATAAATAAGGGTGCAAAGATCATCAAAAAGGAAGGAGAGATCAGAGAGAATTTTAGGAGAGAATTATTGTTAAGAGTTTAGACTTTCTAGAGCTGTGACTAGGAATATCATTTGCCTTTATTTTATCTTCTTAAGTTGGAAGGTTTATGTAATTGTGCATGTTTTTTTGCCTCTTATGTGCTGGAGAATTAATGAGAAGATTGAATCCTATGCCTTTGTTGATACTTTTTGTGTCATTGCAAAAGTAGTCTAGGTTGTGTTGTCAAGAGTTTTAAACTTTCTAGAGCTGTGATTAGTAATATCATTTACCTTTGTTTCATTTTCTTGAGTTGGAAGGTTTATATAACTGTGTGTGTTTCTGTGCCTCTTATGTGACTAGAGAATTCAAATAAGAAGATTAAACCATGTGCCTTTGTTGACATTTTTTGTATCACTACAAAATCAGTCTATGTTGTGAGCCTTTGTTTCTATTGTTTCAAGATTTTACATTGATCATGCACTTATTTGCTCTTAAATGTAAATGAGTCTTACATATAGTCTCACTATGCTCAGGATTAAGGTTGAATTACATTTAGGCACATCGTCATAGTTAGATTTTCTTTCTTGTAGTTGTGTTTTTGTTAAAATTCCTATCCCTTTTTTAGTATACACTTGATATAAAGAAGAGACCAACTTCTTAAAAATCTGGAGGTTGTTTCAAGTCGCAAGTCCCACATCTTGAAACTTCCCATTGTTGATGTTAGAACAAGCACAATTTTAAATCATCAATAGTTTTTGGCACACCCAGTGGGACCAATCTTGAAGTTTCTTTCAAACTCATATGAACCAGAGAGCTACGAGGAGTCATAGCTGTGGACTAGTAACTAGATCACAATCTGCTATAAATTTAGGTATTCTTTTGCCACCTTTGGTAACTAGTCCAAGAAGAAGAGTCAACTAGTTTATACCAATACCAAGAGCAAATATGGGAGCCCCTATACCCCTAAGAAATTATGCAAGTTGGAACACTGGTAGTCCATTGATTCTCCCAATACCACCACCCACTTGGGTCCCTATCCTAGTGAATTCCATAAAAGCTCTGCCCAAATTTAGTGGGCAAGACTTTAAAACACATAAAGAACATCTGCAAGATGTATTAGATGTCTGTGTTATACATGTTGTCACATAGCAAAATGTGGCCATAAGATTATTAGCAGCTTCTTTTAAAGGGAAGTCTCTATAATGGTATCCGTCTTTGACCCCAAATACCATATCTACATGGGATCAGTTCGAAGATCTTTTCTTTGAAAGATTTGAAGAGAAGGGTGATAAATCTTCTTTGTTATAGCAATTAATTACCATTCAAAAGGCACCACAAAAAGCCATAACTAACTTCAATTCTAGATTTCAAAAGACTTGGAAAAGAATCCTTGCTACAGCTAGACCATTACCAGGTATGGCTATAGTATTTTATCTTAAGACTTTGAATTCAGATATATCTATTATGATTCAGTCAGTTGGAGGACATACTTTGCCAGAGGCTTATGACTACGCAGTCAGAGCTAAGAATAATTTAATAAATGCTGGAAAGTTTCCCCCAAGGCCTCCCATGCCTATGTTTATAGAGATTTCTTGGCCATTACCTCAAGAAGCCCCTAAATCTATAAGCCCACCTGTGTCTATGTACACATATCCTCAAACACCTACTAAAGAAGTTGTTCTCTCTAGTCATCTGAGCTTGATGATATCAAGAATATCTTGAGGGCATTTTCTAATGAGTTGATTAATATAAAAAGATAGTAGAATACTTTCCCTAGGCCTCTATATCAAGGCTATCAAAGAAATAGATTTTCATCTCAGCCAAACCAATACCAAGGTCTTTCGAGACAAAATAACCCTCAGCCAGCAAACCAATTAGTTGCAATCCCCACACCCTCATAGACTATTCCTCCCAATTCAAATAGGGAGATTGTTCCAGGACAAAATAATTATGTTGAATAATACTAATGCTGTGTGTTTCCCTTGTAATAATGCTCATACACCCAGAGATTGTCTTATGGGTAATCTACAACAAAAGGTGGTAGAGTAAAGAAGAATGGATGGTCAGTTTGCAAGTTCCAATGACAATCAAGCCTACTAGTCTTCTGTATTGAATTTTCTAGCTAAGGTGACTTGATTGGAGAGCAAATTTTGAAGGTTTGAGGCTGATTGGAAGTGTTTTGTGGTGTATAAAATATTGTTAATATTTTATACCAATTTTTTAGCTTAGGTGACTTGCCCTAGGGGTCCTTCGGAGGCAATTCAAAAGGATTTTGGGTAACTAAAATAATCTAAATTTTATTCCTTATTTTTTTGAGATAGGACGAACTAGTTGGGAGGAGAATTGAGCATCAACCATCATCGATTGATAGTGACCACCAATGATCACTATATAGTGACCATCAGCAATCCTCAAGACCTAGGGCTTAGCAAACTCCCTCTAAATAGTAAACAAAATAAAACAAAACACAATAAAAAGGAGATCTGATCATTTCTAAGCCCACCTACATACCAATTCTCAAAATAAACAAAAAACCCTAACCCTATATCTCAATTATCTATAGCAGTCTTAATGGCTCAGATGCAAGGGATGTCTTTACAACAAGAGGAAGAAATAGCCCTAAAATATGCTTTGTTCTCATGGGTTGAAGATGAAGAATTAGTATTTTTGAATGAAGCTTTTATTTCCAAGAAACCAGTGGTGCAATCAGACTACTATACTAGATCAAAGAGAAGAATGCTAGAATAGCTTGAAGTTGTAAATAATGAAGCTATAGGCAATCCTTCATTTCAATGTCATCAACACACAGCTGTTAGACAATAAATGCTTCAGCCAATGTAGAACCAAGTAATTCCTGGAGAAATTCAAGAAAGGGCAAGATATTCTAATCTTCCAAAAATACAAACTTTAGGATCAATGAATGTGGTTGATCAACTGAAGATGACCCCAGCACAAGTATCAATTTGGGACATATTAGTTATTCCTGAACAAAGGACACTATTACAAGAAACTCTTCAAAATCAAGCAATGCCCAAATGTACTGAAGGATCTATTGATAAAAGAAAGCTTAAAGACACAATTCATCTATAGACAATAGCCTTAGTGAACAATCCATTAGAGGTAAGCAAATCCAAACCAAATTCCTTCTATTTAACTAAGATAGGTGACTAGACAAAGCATAATCAGGAAAAAAAATAACCAATTGTTAGCTATGATGCATAGTGATCCAAATGAAAACTATAACTCTACTGTTCTGGGCACTTATGTTATTTCTGATGAGGACCATGAAATCCCAAATGTTTTAAGGGAAGAGACACCAACTACTCAAGGATCCGAACAAGATTCAAAAATTTGGACTTTAAATTTTGATGGGGCTAGAAGTAAAAATGGTGTTGGAGTAGGAATTTGTCTTACTACTCCAAATGGTGAAAAAAATTTAAGGGCTATCTATTTTCAATTTGTGTGTGCTAATAATGATGCTGAGTATGAATCTTTAGTACATGGACTTCTATTAGCCAAGAAAAAGGGAATAAGGAATCTAATAGTAAAAGGAGATCTAAAAATTAGTAGTAAAGCAAATTAGAGAAAAAGCAATAGCAAAGAATGTTAGGATGAAATCCTATCAACACAAAATTTGGGACTCAATAGAAAATTTTGAAGCTTTTAATATTGAATTACTTCCCAAGATTCAAATTTCTAAAGCTGATAAAATGGCACAGATTGGTTCACAATTTGATGCATCAACTGGCCTATTAGTTAATAATGAGTCAGTAAAGGTTATAGTAAGGCAAACTATCTCAGATAATGATGAGAATTGGCAAGTATTTGAGAATGATTTTCAAGTACTCTCATTCTTACAACAATCAGAGAAATTTGTCAATCAATTGCAACCAAAGATTGAAGAAGCATATGGAGATCAAATCATACAATTAAAGAATAATAAGCTTCCCAAAGGTTTAATCACTTTACAGAGCCTTTTTGATCTAGAAGATGTAAGCCTGGAGAAGAAAAGGTTCCAAGCAAACAAAGTAGATTATTCTGAAATTGAGGTGAGTGAAGAAAAAAATTAAAAGTTGGAAATTTTTCAACTCAAGTAGAAAATGAAAGGTTAATTGAATTATGCAAAAAATATGATAGAGTCATAGCCTAGAGCTATGAAGACCTTCATGGGTATAATAGAGACATCATTCAGCACACAATAGAACTAACTAAAGGATCTAAGCCTGTCAGATAGAAATAGAGGCCAGTGAATCCAAGGATTGAACCTCTAATGGTGGATGAGTTACAGAAACTTTTAGATTCTAAAATAATTTTTCCAATCAAACACTCAACTTGGGTATCAAATCTGGTACCAGTTAGGAAAAAGGATGGTGATATAAGACTTTGTGTAGATTTCAGAGATCTAGACAAAGCATCTTTGAAGGATCACTATCCCTTGCCCTCCATGGAATAAATTCTACAAATAGTGGTTGGATCAGAGAGATTCTCTTTGCTAGATGGTTTCTCTGGATACAATTAGATTTGGTTGGCTAAAGAAGATCAATACAAGACTACTTTTACCACCAAATGGGGAACATTTTCATATGCTAAGATGCATTTTGGCCTATCAAATGCTGGAGCCATTTTTTAGAGAGCTATGCATGTTGCATTTGGGGAACTGATAAATAAAATCATCTTGATTTATCTTGATGATCTTACTATTTTTTCAAAGAATGTTGCTAATCATTTTGATCATTTAGAAGCTGTGTTTAAAAATTGTCAATAATTTGGAATATCCTTGAATCCTAAGAAATGTATCTTTGTTGTCCCTCAAGGCAAATTATTGGGACATATAATAACTAAAGAAGGAGTTTCCATAGACACAAAAAGAGTGGCAGCTATAATGAACTTACCTCTTCCAATAAATAAGAAAGCAATTCAATCTTTCTTGGGAAAGATTAATTTCATCAGTCGGTTCATATCTGACTTTGCAGGCTTAGTAAGACCAGTGACACTTTTGTTGAAAAAAGACCTAATTTTCAAGTGGACTACAGAAGGAAGGCAAGCCTTTGAAGAGGTCAAAAAAGCTATCTCAATAGCTCTATTACTTAGAAACCTCAACTTTTCTAAGCCTTTTGTAATGTATGTATATGGGGGGGAGCTCAGTATTGATGTTGTCCTAACACAGAAGGATGATAAATAGGAGGGAGAGCATCCAATAGCCTTTTCCTTGAGGACCCTTAGGGAATATGAAACTAGATATAAATTTGTGGAAAAACAAGCATATGCTATGGTAAAATCTCTCAAAAAGTTTAGGCATATAGTATCAAGAAGTAAAATCCTGATACTTGTAGCTCATCCAAGTGTCAGAGAATATATCATGGATGGTGAAATTATTGAAAAAAGAGCAAACTAGATAACTAAGATTCTTGAATATGACGTAGAATTCAAACCCATTAAATTAGTTAGAGGTAGGGGTTTGTGCCAATATATGACTCAAGAGCTTGAAAAGATGATACCTGAAGAGATAAATTTAGGAACAGAAGAAGAAATTGTATTGAGAATATAAGAAATTGATCAAGAATCTTGGGTTACAAGCAGGATTCATTTTATGAAAAATGGGATTTACCAAAGAGAACTCCCTCAAAATAAGAGAAGATACTATAGGATGCAAGGAGTTTAATTTGTTTTAATTGAACAGGTTCTTTTCAGAAGAAATTATAATGGCAAATTGTTAAGATGTGTAGAAAAGGATGAGGCTAAGAAAATACTACATGAAATGCATCATGGAGTATCAGGTGGACATTTTTCTATAAAGACTATAGCTATAAAGGTAAGTGAAGTAGGTTATTTTTGGTCTACTTTATTTACAGATTGTTATCAGCTGGTTAAAAAATGTCAATCTTGTCGATATTATGTGGGGATGAGAAGGAATGCAGTAATGCCTCTTAGTCCTATAATTATGGATAAACCTTTTTCTTAATGGGGTCTTGACTTCATTGGAATGATAAATATAGTGTTTAGCATGGGTCACAAATGGATCTTAATAGCCATAGATTATTTCACTAGATGGACTGAGGCAGTGCCACTTAAGGAATCAATAGAAAATGTGATCCTAGATTTTCTAGGGAGTATCACTACTCATTTTGGGGCTCCTCGCACCATAATTTTAGATAATGCTAAAGCATTTTTAGGGTCCAAAGTATCTGACTTTACATCAAAGCATGGAATGTATCTAAAAACTTCTTCTAATTATTACCCTCAGGGTAATGGTTTGGCAGAATCAACTAATAAGAACCTGATTAGAGTCATCAAAAGAATAGGGGCTGATCATCACAAGGAGTGGCATAAAGTGCTTAATTTAGCACTATGGGCTAATAAAATTATGCCTAAATAGGTGATCAAAATGTCCCCATATGAATTGGTATATGGAAAACTTGTTGTAATTCCCCTAAGCTTGGAGATTCCTGCTCTCTAGCTGATCAAACAGATTGAAATTAAAGAAAATGGCCCCATGCAAGTCAAACTCGTAGAGCTTTTAGAAGTTTAAGAAAAAGGGATGCAGCACATGATTCATTGATAAAGCATCAAAAAATAATTAAAGACTATTTTGATAAAAGGACTTCAAATCCCTATTTTGAAACAGGCTCAATTATTTTGAAATGGGATGCAAGAACCGCCAAACTAGGTCAATACACTAAGTTTGAAGCATTATGGACTGGCCCTTATAAAATTCGGGTGTGTAAACATCAAAATTCATTTGAGATAGAAATGATGGAAGGTGAACCTGAAGAGATTCCTGTAAATGGAATCTATTTGAAACATTTTAGTTAAAACTCTATTTTTTAGCAATTTCAGATCCTGTAGGAGTTGTAGATTCTTTTTTAGTAGGCTCAAAAGTCCTTGGGGTCACCAATAACTGTAGAGTAAAAAATACTCTACATTTCATTCTAATTTTTAGTAGTGCATGATCCAGATCATTGTCCTCACATATTTTGGTTCGAGACTGTGAAGTTTTGAATCAGAGTGTGGGCTCTAATTTCTTTTTGATTCATTTTTCTCTAAGTGTTAAAGTCAAGCAAAAGTTGCCAAGTGTCATTTTATGAGGCACTTTTCATAATTTCAATAAAGTTGTGAAACATGCCATGTATCCCATAGCAACTTTATGGAATGTGACAAGTGTCAGCATTTGCGTTTCATATCAGTACCCACATTTCATCTCTTTTCAGTGAAAGTTTTCAAAAAGCTAATTATCAGGATCACGCAGAAAATGCCAAGTGGCAATCATAGAAGGTCTTAATTTTGATTTTCTAAAAGCAATAAAAGATTCCATGTATCCCAACAAAATATATTAGAAGCCACCACGTGTTGAGATTTGAATTATCTTAATTTTGCTTCACTAATATAGCAAAGACTA
Organism: Torreya grandis; assembly: GCA_037957365.1. NCBI lineage: Eukaryota > Viridiplantae > Streptophyta > Pinopsida > Cupressales > Taxaceae > Torreya > Torreya grandis. The sequence goes on along the minus strand of JARHVA010001688.1, from coordinate 882,315 downwards.
TGGTGGGTTTCAAGTTTTGTTTCTAAAGCAAGCGGAAGCTACCAGGTGTCGTTGTCTGTGTAAATATGAAATGTGACCCAATTATTTTTAAGATATAAATAGAGTAAAGTAGAGACCACCATGTGTGACCTTCCACAGGGTTCTAAAAAGGTAGCTAAAAGAAGTGAAGACCACCATGTAACCCCAGATAAGTAAAGTGGAGATTGCCACGTGTCCTTTGATGAAGTAGCAGAGATTGCCACCTGTCCCTATGCCCTTTTAAAGTTACTCAAGTAAGAAATGTTGTGGGTCTTATTTCTGTTAATTTGTTAAGGTCTCGAGAAAGTGGATTGCAATAGGTGTCAAAGGCAGAACATTCATATGTAAAGACACAAAAGGAGTCTAAGTTACGCAAAAAGTGCCACATGTCTTCGATAGGTGCTATAAAACACACCAAGTGTCATCTTCTCATGTCTCCTAAAGTAATAAGAAGGTTTTCAAGGAATTGGCTAAGTGTCATCTTTCATTTAAGAGAAGGGAGTGTCTTGTGATTTGTTTTGGCCAATGAACTGCCAAAAGACAAAGCATTTCAGAATCTATGAAATATCTTTGGTTAGATTTTAGTTGGGCCATTAGATTGGGAACAAGCAGATAATTCAGACTGAATCCAAGGCTATAAATAAGGGTGCAGAGATCACCAAAAAGGAAGGAGATACTAGAGAGAATTTTAGGAGAGAATTAATGTTAAGATTTTAGACTTTCTAGAGCTATGACTAGGAATATCATTTGCCTTTATTCTATCTTCTTAAGTTAGAAGGTTTATGTAATTGTGTGTGTTTTTGTGCCTCTCATGTGACTGGAGAATTAATAAGAAGATTTAATCCTGTGCCTTTGTTGATACTTTTTGTGTCATTGCAAAAGTAGTCTAGGCTATGTTGTCAAGAGTTTTAGACTTTTTAGAGCTGTGATTAGTAATGTCATTTGCCTTTGTTTCATTTTCTTGAGTTGGAAGGTTTATATAACTATGCATGTTTCTATGCCTCTTATGTGACTGGAGAATTCAAATAAGAAAATTAAACCCTATGCCTTTGTTGACATTTTTTGTATCACTACAAAAGTAGTCTATGCTGTGAACCTTTGTTTCTATTGTTTCCAGCTTTTACATTGATCATGCACTTGCTTACTCATAAATGTAAATGAATATGACATATAGTCTCACTGTGCTCAGGATTAAGATTGAATTACATTTAGGTGCATCCCCATAGTTAGATTTTCTTTCTTGTAGTTGTGTTTTTGTTAAAATTCCTATCCCTTTTCTAGTATACACTTGATATAAAGAAGAGACCAGCTTTTTAAAAATCTGGAGGTTGTTTCAAGTCACAAGTCCCACATCTTGAAACTTTCCATTGTTGATGTTAGAACAAGCACAATTTTAAATCATCAACAATTTTTGGCATGCCCATTGGGACCAATCTTAAAGTTTCTTTCAAAATCGTATGAACAAGAGAGCTACAAGGAGTCATAGTTGTGGACCAGTAACCAAATCACAATCTGCTATGAATCCAAGTATTCTTTTGCCACCTTTGGTAACTAGTCCAAGAAGAAGAGTCAACCAATTTATATCAATACCAAGAGAAAATATGGGAGCCCTTATACCCCTAAGAAATTATGCAAGTTGGAACACTGGTAGTCCATTGATTCTCCCAATACCACCAGCCACTTGAGACCCTATCCTAGTGAATGCCTTAAAATATCTACCCAAATTCGGTGGGCAAGACTTTAAAACACCTGAAGAACATCTGTAAGATGTATTAGATGTCTGTGTTATACATGTTTTCACACAACAAAATGTGGCCATAAGATTATTAGTAGCTTCTTTTAAAGGGAAGGCTCTAGAATGGTATCAGTCTTTGACCCCAAATACCATATCTACATGGGATCAGCTCAGAGTTCTTTTTTTTGAAAGATTTGAAGAGAAGGGTGATAAATCTTCTTTGTTATAGCAATTAATTACCATTCAAATGGCACCACAAGAAGCCATGACTGACTTCAATTCCAGATTTCAAAAGACTTGGGAAAGAATTCCTATTACAGTTAGACCATTACCAGGTATGGTTATAGTATTTTATCTTAAGACTTTGAATTTAGATATATCTATTATGATTCAGTCACTTGGAGGACATACTTTACCAAAGGCTTATGACTATGCGGTCAGAGCTGAGAATAATTTAATAGATGCTGGAAAGTTGCCTCCAAGGCCTCCCATGCCCATGTTTCTAGATATTTCCTTGCCATTACCTTAAGAAGCCCCTAAATCTATAACCCCACATGTGTCTATGTACACATATCCTCAAACACCTGCTAAAGAAATTGTCCCCACTCAGTCATCTGAGCTTGATGATATCAAGAATATCTTGAGGACATTTTCTAATGAGTTGATTAATATAAAAAGATAGCAAAATATTTTTCCTAGGCCTCCATATCAAGGCTATCAAGGAAATAGATTTTCATCTCAGCCAAACCAATACCAGGGTCCTCCAAGACAAAATAGCCCTCAACCAGCAAACCAATTAGTTGCAATCCCCATACCCTCACAGACTATTCCTCCCAATTCAAATAGGGAGATTGTTTTAGGGAAAAATAATTATGTGGATAATACTAATGCCTAGTGTTTCCCTTGCAATAATGCTCATACACCTAGAGATTGTCCTATGGGTAATCTACAACAAAAGGTGGCAGAGCAAAGAAGAATGGAGGGTTAGTTTGCAAGTTCCAATGACAATCAAGCCTACCAATCTTTTGGTATACAGAATTCAATCTTAATGGCTTAGATGCAAGGGATGTCTTTACAACAAGAGGAAGAAATAGCCCCAAAATATGCTTTGTTCTCATGGGTTGAAGATGAAGAATCAGTATTTTTGAATGAAGCTTCTGTTTCCAAGAAACCAGTGGTGCAATCAGACTACTGTACTAAATCAAAGAGAAGAATACTGGAACAACCTAAAATTTAAACAATGAAGCTATAAGGAATCCTTCATTTCAATGTCATCAACACACAGCTGTTAGACAAGAAATGCTTCAGCTAGTGCAGAACCAAGTAATTCTTGGACAAATTCAAGAAAGGGCAAAATATCCTAATCTTCCAAAAAATTAAACTTTAGGATCAATGAATGTGGTTGATCAACTGAAGATGACCCCAACACAAGTATCAATTTGGGACATATTAGCTATTCATGAATAAGGGACACTGTTACAAGAAGCTCTTCAAAATCAAGCAATGCCCAAATGTATTGAAGGACCTACTAATAAAAGAAAGCTTAAAGACATAGTTCATCTACAGATAACAAAATTAGTGAACAATGCATTAGAGGTAAGCAAATCCAAACTGAATTCCTTTTATTTAACTAAGATAGGTGACTGGACTAAGCATAATTAGGAAAAAGAAAATAACCAATTATTAGCTATGATGTATAGTGATCCAAATGAAAACTATAAATCTACTAGTCTGGGAACTTATGTTATTTTTGATGAGGACCATGAAATCCCAAATGTTTTAAGGGAAGAGACACCAACTACTCAAGGATCGAAAAAAGATTCAAAAATTTGGACTTTAAATTTTGATGGGGCTAGAAGTAAAAATGGTGCTGGAGCAGGAATTTGTCTTACTGCTCCAAATGGTGAAAAAAATTTAAGGGCTATCTATTTTCAATTTGCTTGTACTAATAATGATGCTGAGTATGAATCTTTAGTACATGGGCTTCTATTAGCCAAGAAAAAGGGAATAAAGAATCTAATAGTAAAAGGAGATTTAGAATTAGTAGTAAAGCAAATTAGAGAAAAAGCAATAGCAAAGAATGTCAGGATGAAATCCTATAAGCATAGAATTTGGGACTTAATAGAAGATTTTGAAGCTATTAATATTGAAGTAGTTCCTAGGATTCAAAATTTTGAAGCTGATAGGATGGCACAGATTGGTTCGTAGTTTGATCCAACAACTGGCCTATTAGTTAATAATGAGTCAGTAAAGGTTATAGTAAGGCCAACTATCCCAGATAATGATGGGAATTGGCAAGTATTTGAGAATGATTTTCAAGTACTCTCATTCTTACAACAATCAGGGGAATTTGCCAATCAATTACAAATAAAGATTGAAGAAGCATATGGGGATCAAATTATATAATTAAAGAATAATAAGCTTCCCAAAGGTTTAATCACTTTACAGAGCCTTTTTGATCTAGAAGATGTAAGCCTGGAGAAGAAAAGGTTCCAAGCAAACAAAGTAGATTATTCTGAAATTATGGTGAGTGAAGGAAAAAAATTAAAAGTTGGAAATTCTACAACTCAAGTAGAAAAGGAAAGGCTAATTGAATTATGCAAAAAATATGATAGAGTCATAGCTTAGAGCTATGAAGACCTTCATGGGTATAATAGATACATCATTCAACACACAATAGAACTGACTGAAGGATCTAAGCCTATCAAATAGAAATAGAGGCTAGTGAATCCAAGGATTGAGCCTCTAATGGTGGACGAGTTGCAAAAAGTTTTAGATTCTACAATAATTTTTCCAATCAAACACTCAACCTGGGTATCAAATCTAGTACTAGTTAGGAAAAAGAATGGAGATATAAGATTTTGTGTAGATTTTAGAGATCTAAACAAAGCATCTTTGAAGGATCACTATCCCTTGCCCTCCATGGAATAAATTCTACAAACAGTGGTTGGATCAGAGAGATTCTCTTTGCTAGATGGTTTCTCTAGATACAATCAGATGGTTGGCTAAAGAAGATCAATACAAGACCACTTTTACCACCAAATGGGGAACATTTTCATATGCTAAGATGCCATTTGGCCTATCAAATGCTGGAGCCACTTTTCAGAGAGCTATAGATGTTGCATTTCAGGAACTGATAAATAAAATCATCCTAATTTATCTTGATGATCTTACTATTTTTCAAAGAATATTGCTGATCATTTTGATCATTTAGAAGTTGTGTTTAAAAAATGTCAAGAATTTGGAATATCCTTGAATCCTAGGAAATGTATCTTTGTTATCCCTCAAGGTAAATTATTGGGACATATAGTATCTAAAGAAGGAGTTTCCATAGACCCAAAAAGAGTGGAAACTATAAGGAACTTACCTCTTCCAATAAATAAGAAAGCAATTCAATCTTTCTTGGGAAAGATTAATTTCATCAGTCGGTTCATATCTGACTTTGCAGGCTTAGTAAGACCAGTGACACTTTTGTTGAAAAAAGACCTAATTTTTAAGTGGACTATGAAATGAAGGAAAGCCTTTGAAGAGGTCAAGAAAGCTATCTCAACAGCTCCAGTACTTAGAAACCCTAACTTTTCTAAGCCTTTTGTAATGTATGTGTATGGGGGAGAGCTCAGTATTGTTGCTGTCCTAACATAAAAGGACGATAAATAGGAGGGAGAGCATCCAATAGCCTTTTTCTCAAAGACTCTTAGGGAATATGAAACCAAATATAATTTTGTGTAAAAACAAGAATATTCTATGGTAAAAGCTCTCAAAAAGTTTAGGCATATAGTATCAGGAAGTAAAATCTTGATACTTGTAGCTCATCCAAGTGTCAGAGAATATATCATGGAGGGTGAAATTACTAAAAAAAGAGCAAACTGGATAACTAAGATTCTTGAATATGACATAGAAGTTAAACCCACTAAATTAGTCATAGGTAGGGGTTTGTGCCAATATATGACTCAAGAGCTTAAAAAGATGATACCTGAAGAGACAAATTTAGGAACAGAAGAAGAAATTGTATTGAGAATACAAAAAATTGATCAGGAATCCTAGGTTATAAGCAACATTTATTTTATGAAAAATAGAATTTACCCAAGAGAACTCCCTCAAAATAAGAGAAGATACTATAAGATTTAAAGAGTTCAATTTATTTTAATTGAACAGGTTCTTTTCAGAAGAAGTTATGATGGCAAATTGTTAAGATGTGTAGAAAAGGATGAGGCTAAGAAAATACTACATGAAATGCATCATGGAGTATCAGGTGGAAATTTTTCTATAAATAATATAGCTATAAAGGTAAGTGAAGCAGGTTATTTCTGGCCTACTTTATTTACAAATTGTTATCAGCTGGTTAAAAAATGTAAATCTTGTTAATATTATGTGGGGATGTGAAGGAATGTAGCAATGCCTCTTAGTCCTATAATTGTGGATGAACCTTTTGCTCAATGGGGTCTTGACTTCATTGGAATCATAAATCAAGTGTCTAGCATGGGTCACAAATGGATCTTAACAGTCATAGATTATTTCACCAGATGGACTGAGGCAGTGCCACTCAAGGAAGCAATAGAAAATGTGATCTTAGATTTTCTAAGGAGTATCACTACTCATTTTGGGGCTCCTCACACCATAATTTCAGATAATGCTAAAGCATTTTTAGGGTCCAAAGTATCTGAATTTGCATCAAAGCATGGAATATATCTAAAAACTTCTTCTAATTATGACCCTCAGGGTAATGGTTTGGCAAAATCAACTAATAAGAACCTGATTAGAGTCATCAAAAGAATAGGGGCTGATCATCACAAGGAGTGGCATAAAGTGCTTAATTTAGCACTATGGGCTGATAGAATTATGCCTAAAAAAGTGATCAAAATGTCCCCATATGAATTGGTATATGGGATACCTACTGTAATTCCCCTAAGCTTAGAGATTCCTACTCTCCAGCTGATCAAATAGATTGAAATTGAAGAAAATGGCCCCATGCAGGTCAGACTCGTAGAACTTCTAGATGTTCAAGAAAAGAGGGATGTAGCACATGATTCATTGATAAAGCATCATAAAATAATTAAAGACTATTTTGATAAAAGGAATTGAAACCCCCATTTCAAAACAAGCTCAATTGTTTTGAAATGGGATGTAAGAGCCGCCAAACCAGGTCAACACACTAAGTTTGAAGCGGTATGGACTGGCCCTTATAAAATTTAGGCATGTAAATAGAAAAATTTGTTTGAGCTAGAAATGATGGAAGGTGAACCTAAATAAATTCTTGTAAATGGAATTTATTTGAAACATTTTAGTTAAAACTGTGTTTTTTAGCAATTTCAGATCATGCGAGAGTTGTAGATTCTTTTTGAGCAAGCTCAAAAGTCCTTGGGGTCACCAATAATTGTAGAGTAAAAAATACTCTATGTTTCATTATAATTTTTAGAAGTGCATGATCTAGATCACTGTCCCCACATAGTTTGGTTTTAGACGGCAAAGTTTTGAATTAGAGCACGGGCTCTAATTTCCTTTTGATTTATTTTTCTCTAAGTGTTGAAGTCAAGCGGAAGCTACCAAGTGTCATTTTCTAAGGCACTTTTCATAATTTTAATAAAGCCATAGAATGTGCCATGTGTCCCATAGCAACTCAATGGAACGTGACAAGTTTCAGCATCTACATTTCAAATCAGCACCCATGTTTCATCTCTTTTCAACAAAAGTTTTCAAAAAGCTAAGTATTAGGATCAGGTGGAAAGTGCCAAGTGGCAATCATCGAAGGTCTTAATTTTGCTTTTCTAAAAGTGATGGAAGATGCCACGTATCCCAAAAAAATAAAACGAAAGCCACCACGTGTCGAGATCTAAATTATCTTCATTTTGCTTTGCCGATATAGCAAAGACTGTGGTGGGTTTCTAGTTTTGTTTCTGAAGCAAGCAGAAGTCGTTAGGTGTCGTTGTCTATGTAAATATGAAATGAGACCCAATTATTTCTATGATATAAATAGAGTAAAGTGGAGACCACCATGTGTCACCTTTTGTAGGGTTTTAAAAAGGTAGCTAAAAGAAGTGGAGACCACCACGTAACCCTAGATAAGTAAAGTGGATATTACCACATGTCCTTTGATGAAGCAATGGAGATTGCCACCTATCTTTGTGCCCTTTTAAAGTTACTCAGGTAAGAAATGTTGTGGGTCTTATTTCTATTAAGTTGTTAAGGTCTCAAGGAAGTGGATTGCAATAGGTGTCAAAGGCAAAACATTCATAATCAAAGACATAAAAGGAGTATAAGTTACACAAAAAGTGTAGCGTGTCTTCCATAGGTGCTGCAGAACATGCCAAGTATCATCCTCCAATGTCTGATAAAGTAATAAGAAGGTTTTCAAGGAATTGGCTAAGTGTCATCTTTCATTTAAGAGAAGAGAGCATCCTGCAATCTATTTCAGCCAATGAACTGCCAGAAGACAAAGTGTTTCAGAATCTATGAAATATCTTCAGTTAGATTTCAGTTGGGCCATTAGATTGGGAACAAGTAGACAATTCAGAGTGAATCAAAGGCTATAAATAAGGGTGCAGAGATAACCAAAAAGGAAGGAGAGACTGGAGAGAATTTTAGGAGAGAATTATTGTTAAGAGTTTAGACTTTCTAGAGCTGTGACTAGGAATATCATTTGCCTTTGTTCTATCTTCTTAAGTTGGAAGGTTTATGTAATTGTGTGTGTTTCTATGCCTCTTATGTGACTGAAGAATTAATGAGAATATTGAATCATGTGCCTTTGTTGATACTTTTTGTGTCATTGCAAAAGTAGTCTAGGCTATGTTGTCAAGAGTTTTAGACTTTCTAGAGCTGTGATTAGTAATGTCATTTGCCTTTGTTTCATTTTCTTGAGTTGGAAGGTTTATATAACTATGCATGTTTCTGTGCCTCTTATGTGACTGGAGAGTTCAAATAAGAAGATTAAACCCTGTGCCTTTGTTGACATTTTCTGTATCACTGTAAAAGCAGTCTATGTTGTGAGCCTCTATTTATATTATTTCTAGCTTTTACATTGATCATGCACTTGTTTGCTCTTAAATGTAAATGATTCTCACATATAGTCTCATTGTGCTCAGGATTAAGGTTGAATTACATTCAGGCGCATCACCATAGTTAGATTTTCTTTCTTGTAATTGTGTTTTTGTTAAAATTCCTATCCCTTTTCCAGTATACACTTGATATAAAGAAGAGACCAGCTTCTTAAAAATATGGAGGTTGTCTCAAGTCACAAGTCCCACATCTTGAAACTTCCCATTGTTGATGTTAGAATAAGCACAATTTTAAATCATCAATAATAAGAGAAAGAGATTTTTCATTTAGATCTTCTTTTGACAAGGTAGATTTAAGAACATGAGATGCATCATTTGAACTATGCATTGGAAATTTTATTCTATTGTATTTAAATTGTTGTAATTTGAACATGGAAGTAGTGAGAGAGAGAGAGAGAGAGAGAGAGAGAGAGAGAGAGAGAGAGAGAGATTAGGTTCACATGGAATGAAATTATCACCAATAAGAGGTTCACTTGAAAGTACAAGACAAATGTGTTCATTTTGTGTATTGTGCATATGAGAATGAGGTGAAAAGTATCTTTGTCATTTATAAAAATTATTTTATTTAGAAGAGGGAATAAAAGAGATAGGTTTGAAAGAAGAAGATGCATCTATGTGTAATTCACTATCATGTATATCATCATATTACTCATTATAATAATAGTATTTATCTTCATTGTAAATGAAATCATTTTCGACATTTTTAACTAATGTGTAATTTTGCAAATTCATCCATTCATTGTCATAATTATGAGAAAGTTTTAAAATTGATCTATGGGATGAGAGGGAAGAAGTGCCTTAGTGGCCATTTTATTTCTTTCACCAAAGATAATATTGAAAAGTATTATTAAGCAAATAAATGCAAAAATAACTATGAACATATAGATTTTGAAAATACTTTTGACTATCTAAACAATTTGTGAAAATTTTCAAGTATTTTTATAAAAATTATAAAGAAGGAAAACTTAGGGTTTGAGAACCTAGTTTGGAAATCTAGGTTTTTGGGCTAGGGTTTTAGAATTTTTGAATTTATGCAATAATTTTAAATTCTAAAAATTATTTTGAATAGAATAAATGCACAAAAATTAGAATTTTGAATTTTAAATTTTTGCACAAGAAAACTACTAATATTGAAATTTTGAAATTATTTTTGACAAAGAAAACAATTTGTAAAAATTCCAAAAAAAATCTAAAATTTATAAAAAGGCTTAGGGTTTGAGGACCTAGTTTAGAAATATAGGGTTTTTGAGATAGGGTTTTAGAATGTTTGAAAATTATGTAATAATTTTAACTTTTAAAAAAAGTTTTGAATAGAATTAATTGTACAAAAATTAAAAATTTGAATTTGAATTTTTGCACAAAAAAATTGAAGGAGAAACCCTAAGGGTACCTAGGGTTTTAGATTTTGTTTTAAGTCAAGCTTACCAAATGTTTTATTCTTTTTGGGAAACTAGATTTTAGATCCTAAATAATAAGGGGTCTGGAGTAAGGGGAAAATCTAATTTATTATGGAAAATATAAATTTTTATCAAGTAATTTACATAAATAAGAAAAGTAAACTTATATAAAAATAGGCTAAAATGGATGATTCAAGGGCTAAAAATTGAGATGCAGAACTAAGACACTGTCTAGAATCTAAATCTAGACTTTGTTTTCTGATTGGATAAGAGCACCAAAACTAGATAGGAGTGTCACTGACATTATTTTCCACCTCTATCAATGTTATCCTTAGGATCTAATATTTTTGGGTTTTGTTCACTAAGTCAGTGTGAGCTTATGTACGAAATTTTTGATATTGGAAATCAATAGAGCTCATGTAGGTCCTTTTTAATATCTAAAACCTTGTATTTGTCTACACACATGCAAATAAAAAATGCATCAAAATCAAAATGGAAAAAAACTAGGTTAGGGGGAGAATGATCGCACGATCTAGAACCCCTATTGTCATGATCATTGCCTATATTAACCCTCAAGCTAGGGTCTTAGATCAAATGTAGTTCTCCCTTAGGGAATGTGCATAATCAATGTAAATGATAGATGTAATAATGACTTTCACCTAGGCCCTTCCTTGATCAAACATGAAAATATATGTGTGATACAGAATGTTGAGCTATATTATTGACTAATTTTTATTATGTCTAATGTACCAAAGTAGTAAGTGCTAGATATAAAATGCCTTGCATAGTCCTTTATATAGGAGACTCTTTATTTTTAATTTGGGAGATTTATTTGCATTTGGTCGATAAGGGAAAGATTAGGGATGAAGAAAAGAAAGAGGCTAGGACCCATGTAGTCAAATAAAATGACCATTAGAGGTGAAAAAGGCTTTGGACAAGAGCACTAGAAATGGACACTAGTGGCACCGACACTATTGTCTAACCCCAACACTCTTATCCTACAGTCTCAAGACTTAAGGGTAGAAAGAGGACAAAAAACCTAACTTGGATGAGGTGGAATGTCTATTTGAAAGGCTTCAGATGACTAGGAATAGGCAAAAAGGTGTTTAAAGCATGCAACAAGATTGAGATGACTAACATGAAAGACATGGCTAAATGTGAATAAAGCTCATATTCTCCAGTTAGAGTCTCCCATGAAAGTACTATGAAAAGATATGATATGTGTGGTTGCTTGACCAATTTAATGATTATACAGACATATAAGTATATTTTAAACACCAAACAAAATACATGTGATATTTCAACAATGTTTAACTTTCTCTCTCTCTACCTTAGGTCCTAAAAAATGCTATAGGGTTTGCCTATTTAAAAGCTTAAAATCAAGTGAGTAAACAACAATATATTTTAAGCTCTTAGGTTTTGGAAAAACATAGAGTGAAGCTACCATTTGGTAGGGTGAAGCCACTGATTTATGCAAACATGGATAGAGAGTAACTTTTTAAAAATTTCCATTTAGCAAGGAGAAGTCACTGATTAGGTGAGGAAAAACCACTGAAATAAGTACTAAAACATAAAATAGAGAGTAATTTCACCTTACAAAGCTATCATTTAGCAGTAATAACGTTGTCGATTCTATGATGTCATCATTTAGCAAATCAAAGTTGTCATTACAAAGCCATAATTTTTGCAAAAATAAAGATCGTATAAATGGATAATTCATTATTACATAGGGCAAAGTGTCAATTTATTTTAAAAATAGAATGATGTATATTTGGAGGCGAAAACTATATACTTGAAGAATTTTAGGTATTTTTTAGTAAATCTAAGGTTAGCATATCATTATCCTTGGCCATATGTGATGCATGGTCCCACCAAACATGGCATTATATACCTTAAGTGTTTGATTATTAAACAATATTTAAATTATTCCCTTTTTATTCTAAATGACAAAAAATCAAGCATAACAATACACTAAGACTAAACACTTTTGCCTAAGAACTAGGGAGAGCATAACATAATAAGCAAGATCACAAAATAGAGATAAATACAATATAAATTTCTTACCTCATTTGTCAAATTTGATGTTTAATTCTTGGCATAAGGATGTGCATGCTCATCCTATGATGATTTTAGTCTTCTAGCAATACTCTTCTATGGTGGTAGTATCTTTCCAATATTCATTGTGGCTTAATGTGAAGCTTATCATAAATTGGGTATTATAACACTACTCTCCAAGGCTTCAAAAAGATATTGCAATAGAATAACCTTACACATAAAAGCTTCTTGGCATATGGTGTGGGCACTTGTATTTATAGCTTAAAGAACTAACTCTAATCCTAGGGGTTAGTTTAAATTCTAACTTAGGTTTAGTCTAAATTAACCTAGGTTGAGTCAGTCTAACTCTGGGTTAGGTTAAGGCACTCATGAAATCTAGACACCTCAATTTCAAATATTTAAGAGGCATGCCAACTCACTTTAGATATTTTTGAGGAGTGACTCATATTTTTGAATATTTAGGAGATAATAAATAACTTTATTAGCTTATTTGACCTTTGACTTCATATTTGGCTAAAATTTCTTTTTTTAGTAAATTAAAATTCATTAATTTGATTTAAGATTTTTGTTTAGGCAAGTTAATTAGGATTTTCAATGTAATTAGTCTTGCTTAATACTTTTTATATTTTTAAAATTGTTTTAAATGTCTTCAATTAATATCTTTATAGGACAAAAGTGCCAAATTACTAGGTCATAATTTGACTAAGGTTAGAACTGAACTAGGTTAGTGATGCATATAGGTAATACACCAAATAAGTTAGTCTCATCATGTTTATGTCTAATTAAATTACTGGTTCAAATAAAATTGAGAAATTCAGGTGATTTATACGATTATATGTGTTGTTTTCTTAGAAATTAAACTAAATCCTAGTTTAAGCATGAAGGTGGCCAAAACTAAGTGTCTATAATTTACCCCTATTTTAGAAGGCATTACCAAACATATGCACCATAACATCTTTTCAATGAATACAAAATTTGTAAATATTAGCAGTTCATGCCCTAAAGGGCAATTGATAAACCCTTGATTCCCCCTTGAGGGAGTGGGTGGAAAAATAGAATCATTGAATGTTCCCTCAAAATGAAGAAAATGATATGATATAGTGGTAATAGGGGTGAGATCACCGAATTTCTCAAAGGTGGTTATAAATAATAATAGTTGTGGAGCAACTAATTTTCTCAAAGATAGTTATAATCAAAAATTAAGTGCATGACACTAGTTTACCCAAAGGTGGTTATAAGCAATGACATGAATATATGCCTTAGTAGGGAAATAGAACAGGTATTGATTTACCTAAAGGTGGTTATAATTAGTAATGAAAAGTAATAAAAAAGCATTGATTTTGTCAAAGATAGTTATAATCAAGAATGGAAATAGGAAACACTAATTTACCCAAAGGTCATTATGATTAGGAACACATGCATTTTCCCTAAAAGGGTGGGTGGAGCCTTAAAAAATAATTATTTGCCCATATGCAGCTATAATAATGAGCACAAGACACAAAAATAATTATTTTTCCATATGTCATTATAATCATGAAGTTGGTTAAAATCAAAATTTTCTACAATGGGGCAAATTGGCAAGGGTAACTTATGCAAAAAAATTGGAAATAGATTTATGATGAGCTGGAAAAGGATAAGATCACATTTATAGCCTAAATGTGAGTTTAAAGATTCATTTTTGAACAAACATGAATATAGGTTGAAAAATAATGTTGTTAAATGGGTCTCAAGATAGACCTAAAAAGATGGTCTAGTGGTAATACAACTAAAAATAATGCATGTAAGATCAAAAACACATAAAATAGACCACATATATGAAAAATACACTTCTTGAAGGGTGAAAAATGAACTATAGGCCCTCGGGGTAAAAATTCCAAATTTTAGCTATATATTCACCCCATCTTTCCTAGAATTTTAGCTCTAATTTTTTACATAAATTATTGAGAGAAAATGGCCTGCAAAGGAGCACAACAACACATATTAAGGTAAGTGTTGGAGCATATGCAGCTACCACACAATGGGATATTGGTAAGTAAACTTAACTTAGTCATTAATTACCATTTAATAAAATTTAATTCACTTTAAAGGTAAAAAATAATGAAATCACCATTTGCATGGCAAGCCAAATGGTAGCTTCACCAAAGAAATTAGCAACTTCATGTGAAGTCATCATCTCAAAAAATGGTGATAATGCTAGAAAATGGTAGAATTAGTTGAAATGATGATTTCACCCATTTTTAAGTGAAGTCACCATTTTCATGAAAATGAAAATGATTCTTTCACCTAAAAATGTGCAAAAACACCTAAACAGTGGCTTCTCCATTGATAAAACAATGACTTTACTCTAGGATCAAAAAATAACTAATTTTGAGGACCTAAAAGGGTTCCAACCTATAGAAGAGAGTCAACTATATGGATTAGGCTAAGATTAAGCTCTATTAGTAGTATATAGTTACATTGATGCTAACCATTTTGATTACAGGAGTGATTGGTTATACTTATCCATTGTGAGACATGATCCCATTATCTATGGACCCTATAGATCTATACCAAAGACATGGGGGGATTTTTGTAGATGTTATACTTGTATTATTTGTCATGAGTTACAATTATCCAATTTGATCAAGCTTATCTGAGTATCTTAGTAGAGCATTGGCATAGTGAGATATTGACTTCTCACTTATTGATTAGAGAGGCCATCGTCACATTTGAATATACCTAGCATATCCTTAAGCTATTAATACATGGGAAATACTTGCTTTTTACACCACCAACATAGGAGTAGGTAGTGTTGGATGATTTATGAAGCTAAGTACCCCCATGGTTCAGGGGAGGGTTGATATAGACCTGATTGAGACCTATACTGATATTCAGCCAAATGATCTGCTTATTAAGGACCCTATTAGTGCCCAAAATTGCATTAAATCAATTAAGCCCTTATCAAGTATAAAAGCCTAAGTCTATCCCAAGTCAAGTATCAAAGCCTAGGTCCTTATCCATATTCTTATTTTCTAGTATTCCTTTGAAAGGTCAAGTTCATGTTAAATTAGCTAAGTGTTAATTTGCTCTTTACTTAGTGTTTAACAACCCTATTTGTTACAGAAAAAATGTTCATGCAAATATTTCGAAGGCTTATTTATTTCAGACATTTTGGTCGTACAAAAATTCTAAAGGGCCATATTGTTTTAGGCATTTTGTCTACACAAAAAGCTCAATAAAATTCTAATTTTTTTGAGAAAAATGTAAAGTTCATATGTTTTAGGAAAATTGTTTCAAACATTTTATCTAAAATAATTATCTTGATAAAAGGCCCAAAAATAGGAATGTCTTAGATAAAATGTCTGAAATAATTATTCCAAAGACCAAAAGGTCAAATGAAGCCAATATTCAACAAAGTAATTATCCTAAAAACTAATTTGATACAAGATACAAACGTTGAAGATAGAAGTCCTAATGACCAAAAGCTCTAAGAGCCCCATGAGAGTGATAAGTGTCACCATATCAATGGGTTGCCTAATGATCCAATGGCACATATGGGTCAAAAAAAGTTTAAAAAACTTTGGAAGAATGCAAAGATTACACGTGTCAAACTCTTATCAAATGACCAAGTAGTGTGATGATAACATGAACATCATTGACAGTTGTACAGATGTCATTGATGGTCATATAATGTCAAAATTAAACTCAAGCATTATACATTAGAGAATAAATCTGATATTCACATGGAAATCATAAATGATCATGATAAAATCAAATGATGGGCACGCATATTTAAAATTTAAGCCATGATAACTATCTATTGGGGCTTAAATTTGATAGTCATGTGATCATCAATGACATTTGTATAGATGTCAAATGATAGGCATGCGAATGTAAAAATTAAGTTTGGTGATTATCTATTGGGGCTTCAATTTGATGGTCATGCACCCATCATTTGATGTCTACATGACATCTTTGATGGGTGCGAAACCATTAAATTTAATCTGTGGTAAAGTGAACTTTTATGTAAAGCCCAGAATAAATGCAAGACTGCCATGTGGAAAAAGGGTGCTAGCCCGAGTAAAGATTGACTATGTAAAGTGCATAAAGCCCATAGATTCTCTAGGTGGCATGATCTCTAGGGTCTGAAAGGATATATAATGGTTCACAATAAATTATAATGATAAATGGATGCTGACAGCCTGTTACCAAGTAGTATACTTACATTAATCATACAAAGAAGGATCTGGCAGTGCTAGTCTTAGGTGGATTGTTCAAGAATTTGGACCTAATGACATAGTGACATGTGTCCTATGGGAAATATTCACATTTCAAGTAAGTGAATAGAGTGACATAGCAATGCCACATAGGCATGCATGACACATTTAAGGACCCTATGCAAGGAAATTGGTGAAGCTTCCACAATTGATAGCAGACTGACTTGGTAAAATTACAAATGAGGCATGGTAACCCTAAAGTTAAAAATAATGAATTTTTACATTTAAAACATATGAGGGAAGCCTTAAATTTTGAAATGTAATAAATTAATTTCGAGCCAAAATATAAATTTTTTAAATAACCTAAGTTGTATTTTCATTTTCTTTGTTTATCCAAGCTCCCCTATGGAAGGAAATTATAGGCTTGCAAATCCAAAGTGGGCCACCCAAAGAAGATCATTTGAATACCCATGGATCCAAAATATTATCACAACATCATTGCAATAGTAGGTTGTTCTATGGCATGCATACGAGGAAGGGTAGTTGTCTAGGAGGTTCCAGTTGTGCAAACAAGTGGTCCAGAGCTTCTTCAAATGGTTACACATGAGGACAAAGTCTATTTGGCTCCTTAAACAAATATTCTCTTTCTATATCATATGAAAATATTTCCAGTCAAAATATCAATTTATTTTTTTTGCATATCTTCATCATTTTTTGTAGAGGTAGTTAGAGCAATGATTCTTTTATTTTAAATAGATGAGGATATTCGGTGTGACAAAAGGGCATATTCTGACTAGGGGCATCTTGGCATAATTGAAGGTTTATGTTACACTTTTACAAATTGAGACCCACAAGCTTAGATTTGAAAATGTATAAAAATGAGGTTTTTCTTTCTATTCAAGTGTTAGTTGTTCATTGTGTTGGTTTTTGTTGGTTTTTAATTTTATAAGTATAGGCTCTTCCAAATTTTGGGATCATGGTTGTGTGTTCATTTTGACTTTCTTTCTAAGGTGGTTGTAGTTATATAGCCATTAGCAAGTTTTGATAGCATCTCTATATGTCTCCCCTATCCAAAATAGAGAAAATCCACCATGCTTATCCCCGTGGTAGAATTTTGAAACACTAGTGTATGTAAGATTTTCTTTCAAGTTAATGGAAAATACTTGTGGTTCTTTATTGCATCATGTTAATGAAATGCAATAATGTTGTTTACAAGTTTTGTTGATTAGATATTTGGGTTTGTGATCATTACTATTTATCTTTTTAAGTATGTACCTAGGTTATAAATCCTTTTCTATAGTTATATTTGGAAATATGTTATTGAATACCTTTTAAGGGCACCCTAGGTTCATGAATTTAGCAAGAGAAAATATTTTAGATTCTAGTTTCAGTGTATGGTCTAGGGTTTCAAGGATCATTTGGGCATTTGCATTCTATTGGCACCAATAAATGCAAATTTAACCTTGTAGTTTCCATGGATTGCATTTTAGTTTTCCTACATCTTTGTAATAAGTGATGTTATGCATGTTGAAAGAATCCCTATTGTTTGAAAAATTACTAGCACACCACCATGCCTTTCCTCTTTATTATTATCAAACTATCCTACCCTGTCCTACCTTACAAATGATACAATCCTTGTTGCATATCATAAGTGTCATTTAGTCATAATAAACAATCAATCATAGTGTTTATTATCCTAGTGTCATTTTATATAAAAATAATGTATATCCTAGTGTATATAATATATTTATTGATTATACATGGATATTATCCTAGTGTTGATAAAATGACGCATGGATAATATACTAGTGTTGATTGATTATACAATATAAAATTACAAATGATTATTATCCTAGTGTTTATTATGAAAATAATATTATTACATATATTGGATTGATTATAAAATGACTAAGTGTGCTAACATGTCTTGAATTTAAGAGCATATACAAATTGTCATAGCACTTGAGTGGCTATTGTGTATGTTAAGTGGACCAAATATTTGGACTAATGAGGTTTTGGTCCTAATGGAGGTCTTATAACTATTACATGTGGCACAAATGTTGGTCATTTGAGATGATATAACATTTCTTGTTATGTTGGTTGAGTGATGGCACTCAGATACCAGCACCTTTCATCTAACTAAATGGGAGGTGACTATGACCATGGAGGATGTGTGGAGGATATTGTGCATCCTAATTCAAGAGAGATCACTTCACTAGTTGACATAATGATGGATAGGGATTTTAGAGAGACTATTCAAAAATATAGATGTATTATAAGATGGGATGGTTAACATTAATTTATTGATGATACAACCCATGATTGATAGAGAGCCTTTGATCCTAATTACCACTATCAAAAACATCCTATTACAAGACAAGAGTGATCAATATTTTCACATTAGCCTAAGATGAGTGCTGATAGATATGTATAATGGCACTATTGTATTTGCCTTGGGTCCTATGTTACTCACACAATTGTAAAGATATTTTCACATGGTAGCATGTAGAGGTGGCTAGAGTATTGGGACATCAACCCTTCTTTTGGGGTGGTCATGGGAACATAAAGTGATTGATCATCCCTTAGTCTAAACGAGGCATTAGTAACTAAATGACCCCTTAGAATATGGATGGTATATCATTTTAGGAGGGCAACAAGGGTACTAAGAGGACCTCACCTTCTATATTGAGCTATAGATGAGTTGATGAATGTAAATAAAATTTGGAGGCTTTGCTTATAGATACACTTTGGATGGGTAGAAGATGATGATTACACTATATTCATGACCATTATTTTTTATATTACTAGTTAGAACATGTTTATAGTTGAGGGGTATCATCCTCATAAAGTGAAATAGAAGTTTGACATTTAATAGGATGTATCAAATTATCCTTACTATTTTTCTCATGTTACTTGAGATATTAGTGAGTGTGGGCCTCCATCACCTATAACAGAGGTAGTTATATGGTGGGTGATGGTTCTAATAGTGCCTTAGGCCTATGTAGATAGAGAGGTAGATGCAGGTGTTCCAAGGGTGTATGTAGTCTGGTGGGCATAATAAAGACCTATCAGATTGAATATATTATAGATAATGGTATCATAAGATCTTAGGCATTATGTGTATATAGTGAATCAGGACTATCCCTAGAAAATAAGGTGGAGATATGATTGTAAGATACTAGTGTGAGTTTAGAGAGGGGGAGATGGAAATAGAGGGAGAGCATAGGCACAAGCATATGTTTAAGTTCAAGTATAGCATCCCATTTCTATGATTATTGATAGTGGAGGGGACACCAATTAGGAATTAGGACATGGGACTGAGTAATATATTGATAGATAGGGTAGCGACCATGATGGAAGTTAAGGATAGGCAGGGGAGGCCACAAATTTTTGATATTATATATATAATTGAGTATGTATCATTAGTTCCTTATCATATGAATTTAGACATTGACCATGATACTATAGTATATGATCTATTTCTACCAGTGACCACAATAGAGAGGGGAGTGGGTATAGATGATATATAATGACTATTCACCTCTATCAAGTCATTTGAGTATTGGCAAACTATTCATAGTACGTAGAGAGATTATATCCAGTGTAGTTGAAATATCTAAATTAGAACATGATGTGGCCACCTTATAAACCCAATTACTAGGATCTTAGGCCTAGCCTACTAGATTGTAGGTATTGATTACTATGTGAAAGACAAAGACTGATACTTTGAGGGGATAGGTTGCCCAGATGATGTCCATCTAGGCATAGTTGACCATAAGAGATACTAAGGTTGTTATTATGATAGGAGAGAAAGATACAACCCATGCAAAGGCTTATAAGCTTTATGGGGAGTGGGATTTTAGTAGACAAATTGTAACTTAGTAAGGTTTGGCTAGGGATCTATTAGAGATCATGTAGACTAAGGATGAGATGGTATATTAAATAAAGATAAAAGAATGTAGTGCCTCAAAGCCAAAGGGAACCATAGTTTTAAGATTAAAATAGTCATAGATTTTTTTGGTCTTATTGGACTCAATAGGCATCTAATTTATAGAGATCATTTGGAAAACCAAGGCCCTGACAAGATTAATGGAACTCCCTTTGATGACACCCCCACATAGCATAGGGTAGAGTTTCCATCATGATATCCTGAGACCAAGATATCCTCAGGGAAGACCACCTCTTGAGGGACATAATGAGAGCTAATGGGACACTTTTTTATTATATCTCCTCTTTTTTATGTATTAAATGTACATATATGTATGATGTATAAACATTTAGATGTATATATGGATATTCATTTATATTTCATGTAGTTTTGATGTATATACATGATGATCATTTTATTTATGTTTGGTTGATAAAAGATGTTGATATGATGATACTCCTCATGATGTGATTCTTAAATTTTGGTGTAATGTACTACTCATGTTATGATACAATGTTTTTATTTGATGTGGACAATGATACATAATATTAATGTGTTTGTTGATGGACTATCTCTTATATGTTTTTTGTATGATGTGAATATGCTAGCACACGTAGCCATTATGATGGTTGATGTTATCATTTTGATTTATCATGATAACATATTAAGCCATGATGATAATATAAGTAGTAAGGGGATGTTTTGAACACACTTTTAAATAGCCTTTACAATTTTATTTTTAATTTTATAGTTGAAATGATGCACCATAATTATAAATAAATTATGATAACATGTGTTAATTATGTAAGGACTAGATAATGTGTGAGTATGTGATATCACAAATCATGACATTAAAAATAATTATGATATTTTGGATGTGAATGCATTGATCTAAGACTCAATAAATAAAATCACATGAACAATTAATTAAAAAATCATTCATACAACACTTAAAATAAAAAATAATAAAAAGTATCATTATGTGAGAGTGTTTAATAATATTTGTGATAGTTGTGCTCTTATGTCAAGAAAAGTGTAATACTAGGTGATGTTAGAAACTGGACTAAGAAATAGGACAAAAGAGGTGAAGATAAATGATGATGTGATGGTGGTTGAGTTGATCCTAGCTACCCCATGTAATTGAGTGTTGCCTACATAGTCTGTGTGGACCTCAGGCTAATTTAGTTATCCCAAGGTAGGAGGAATGGGAGTTGATTATGTTAATTAGAATGAACATGATTATATGAAAGATACCATCCCCAAAAATGAAGAAATATTATGTGGTTTTATATCTCTTTTTGATGTTCTTTAAATTTTCAATTTTTTAGGATTTTGGGGAATTTTTTTGATGTTTTTTATATTTTTTTAATAAATATATACAAGAGTATTTTATATAAGGATATACAAGGAAAACTATGGACACATATAAAATTAGAATTGGACTTAAATACAATGGAAACACATGACTATGTACAAGGAGTGACTAGCAAATGGAAATCCAACTCTAGCAATAGATGTGGGAAATAACGTAAGATGGGAAAGGATGTGGGATCAACCTAATGTGGGATGAGATGAATGAATCAAGGATTAGGAAAAGATGGAATAATGATAATATGTCTAAGTAATATAATATTATAAACCCTCCATGTGGTCATTTGAGGTCCTACTATAAGAATATTGTCATACTCTGATTTTTTTCAAATATGCCACATTTGATAGTACCTGTAGATCACTATCAAGGTCAACACATGGAATGGAAGTTTTGATATGATGTGGATTATATAATAGACATAAAATGAATGTAAAATTATGTGAAATTATACCCCCAATTAAGGTCACTCATAGACAATATTATGTTTGATCAAGCATAAAAACAATTGAGATGCACGATGTTCATGAGCTTATCTAACTCTTTCCCATTTTTTGTTGCCAATTTGTATACTCTAAAACCATATTAGTTGTGATGACATATGGACCCAAATATTTAGGTTTAAAATTGTATTTATTTTATTATTTCGCATTTGTATTTCATTTATTTTATTTAATCACAAGATCACCTACTTCAAACTATTTGGAAATGATGTGTTTATCATAGCTATGACATAGCTAATTTTTATATGCTTTGAGATGCTTCAAGGTTGCTAGCCATTTTTCATCCAAGATTTCTATCTCTTGTAGACAATATACTCTATAATCCTCATCATTAATAAGATCTTGTAATTAAATGTACAAGGAAAGCATCTCAATCTGGATGGGGAGGAGAGCTCTTAAGTTAAAAACCAAGAAATAGGGTGTGAAACCTATATGAGTGCAGATGTTGGTTTGGTAAGTCCATAAGGTAGGAAATAATTACAAGTTCCAATCATGACCAACTTAATTTACAATATTTTTTAGTATTTTCACAATGGTTTTATTGGATGCCTCAGCTTGATCATTACCTTAAGGGTAATATGGAGTTGACCATATGTATTTAATATGAAACTAGGTATTGAGGGATTTAACATCTTTATTCTTGAAGGAATTGCCATTATCAAAAATGATATTGGATGGGATGATATAATGTAAAATGATGTGATTAAATATTAATTTACAAATTTATTTTTTGGTTACATAAATGAACATAATGGCCTCAACCCACTTATTAAAATACTCAGTAGCAATAATGATGTGTTTTTGGTTTGTCAGAAGATGTAAGGTTTATCTTCCTAATGAGATTGATCCCCCATTTATAAAATGGCCAAGGAGATGTTATTGGCTTAAGTGATCAGGAAAAAGCATGGATCAGGTCACCATGTTTCTAACAAACAACACACTTATTAACATACACACATGCATCAAATATTATTGTCAGTTAGCAATACCCCATACAAAGGAGTTTCTTAGTGAGGACCATTCTGCTAGTATGAACCCCACAAATCCCTTTGTTTATGTATTTTATAGATAATTTTTATTCTCTCAAATTTAAACAATGAAGAAGAGTCCCATCATAACCTATATGATAGATTGTGTTTCCAAGTAAAGTGTAATGGGAAGCAATATGTATGGGTCATTTTTTTTGGGTATGGGATAAATCCATGGGATGGGTATGGTCTTGAAGGTAAGTGTAGATGTCATGGTACAAAGAGGAGCTAGGACTAGATACTTCACATGCTATTTATAATTTTGAGTTGTCATATGCTAACATGATGAGTTGTTCAATTAAAAATTGATATTCTTGGTCATTGGAAGGAATCTTTAAAATTGACCAATAGTGTCCATGACATTAACTGATCTATTATTATCTTGTGACACTTGATAAAACTATATATTCTCAAAATTAATTTATCTACCATGCACTTTTAAGGCACAAGGTTATCATCTTGTTTTTGGTATTTATCATTGAATTGATTGATGATAAGTTGGGAATTGCCATATACTACTAAGTAATGAATGTTTCATTGAATTATGAGATAGATTCCTACAATAAGAGCCTCATATTCTAAAACTTTTTTTGTGAATCTAAACCCAATGTGAAATTCTTTATGGATAATATCTCCTTATGGTGTGATAAAAATAATGCCTACCTCTAGCCCACGAGATGTGAAGGAACCATAAAAGTAGAGTTTCCACTACCATGATTCATCAAGGGTGAAAATGGAATCATTTAGAAAAGAAATTTGTAATGACTATGTATCTAATAATGGAGCATCTTATAATTTATTATAAATTGCATGCCCCTTAATAGCCTTTTAATTTGTATATTCAATGCCAAATTTGCTTATAATCATAATCCGTTTGGCCATACAACTTGTCAAAATTTCTTTGGAGAAAAGCTACTTGAGTGGATCAACTTTTGTAATGATGATGGTCTTATTATTGAGAATGTAATGCCAAAACTTCAAAAATGTGAACATCATTGCTAAACATGCATATTCAATGGGTAAATAGTTATATTCATAAATGACCAATGTATTGTTTGTTTAAATGTTACACTGTTAATTCCTTGCCTTGATCATCATGTTGGGCCAAAATCGCCCCAAAGCATGTTGGTTTTTTGAAATATAAAGTAACATCTACTTCCTAGGCATTGGAAGGGATAGCACTGGTGTATTAGCCAAATATGCCTTTAATTTATAAAATGCCTCTTAAGTCATTGTTACACTAAAATTTGGTACCCTTTTTCAAGATGTGTGTAAAGGGATGGAAATGATCTACAAGCTATGAAATGAATGAGAGAATATCCTATATTTTACCCTATAATCTATGTAGGTACTTTAAATTTTATAGGAGAGGCATGTCCAATATTTCATTGACCTTAGCCAAGTCCACTTCAATACCTCACCTTAGAATAATTAAACTAATAACTTGCCAGATGTGATGCAAAAGACACATTTTTTGGGATGGGGCACACTTTATAGTCTTGAAGACATTAAAATATTCACCATAAATCCATTGGATGACCTAAATAAGTCTTATTTACCAAAAATATCATCCACATAATATTCCACAATGTCATGTATCATGTCATGTAAAATGATAGTCATCTCCCTTTGATAGGTAACACCAGTGTTTTTTAGGCCAAAAGGCATGACTTGATAATAAGATGCCCTCCATGGAGTCATTAATGTTGTCTTGTGGTGATACTAAAGTGTTATATTAATTTGTTTGTATCTATAAAATCCACCCATAAGTGATAACATTTCATAGCATGTTGTAGAGTCGACAATCATGTCAATGTTGGGAAGTAGAAAATCATTTTTTGGACAAGATTTGTTAATATATTTAAAATATGTACAGAGGTGAATGCCTTTAGGTTTCTTATTAATGGGTAAAATGTTAGAAATCCACTCAGAGTAATCAACAAGAATTATGAACCCATCTTCTAAGAGTTTTTTAATTTCCTTCTTGACCAAAATGGCAATATAGGGGTGCATCTTCCTTGATGTGCTTAGCATTAGGATGCACTACAAGGTGATGGAAAATTAAGGATGGATCTAATCCATGCATGTCAAAATAATAACATGTGAATATATCAATTAATTATTTGAAGATATAAATGATGATCTCATGTCCTTATTCAGTGAGACAGGCATCGAGCTTAATGATCTATATACTATCCTCAATACCAAGGTTGACATCAATAGTGTCTTCCACAAGAAATTTGGAACCATCCTCCAATAAATTAGGTATTGAATGGAAATGATAGTCTTCATCTTATTATGGATTAATTAGTTCATATATCCCACCCATGTAATAATAATTAGAATCATTTAGTTTGGGAAATAACCACTTGTTGAATGTCTATAGAAAATCTTGGACTAATTATTCAATTTTATGTTGCTCCTCATGATTGACATCTGAGATAAATATGATG
Organism: Torreya grandis; assembly: GCA_037957365.1. Lineage (NCBI taxonomy): Eukaryota > Viridiplantae > Streptophyta > Pinopsida > Cupressales > Taxaceae > Torreya > Torreya grandis. The sequence continues at coordinate 856,581 of JARHVA010001688.1, read as the reverse complement.
TGGGGATTGCTAGGAATTTTTATTTCATTTTTAAGAGAGTGTATTTACTCATTTATTGGTTCCTTATAAATGTTTTAACCAATGAACATGTCTTTATTTTTATTTTTTCCATTTTCCAATAGTGCCTCATAGATCCTTTCACCAGAGGACATTAATTTTTTATTTTATTTATTTTTATGACTAATAAAATCCACTTGCTATCCAAAGTAGGTAAAAAGGTCCAAATTCATCTCAAATCCATGTTTATGGTCCCCCAAAGTGGGAAACCATCTCAAATCCCTAAGAATTCTAAAATAGCCTCATCATTTTAGATTTCATCTAATGGTATGAAATCTTATTGATCTCAATCAATAAGTTCATGGTGATGGAGGTCAAAGAAAAATTTTAGGAAAACATTGGTGTTAAAGAGTTTATATCAACAATAATATATACTATAATAGTACTCTGAATCACTATAGATATAATTGTCATTAGAATTGATAGTTGCATCACTTTTGATATCTAATGGTCACCCCCAAATGGTTTGTATCCAACACCTTGAACTCCTTTTTGTTTGTTCAAGAGAATAGGTTCAAGTATGCCATGTTGTTGTGCCCCCAAGACTTTGTATTTATAAGTAAAATTATCCATGATTTGCTTAGGGATGGGTTATTTTTTATTTTGATAGCATGAAGCAATTCCATCATTATATAACCAAGAATCCCTTAAACTATTGACCTTTTTTTGATCTAAAATAAAATTCTTTAAAAATGTTAGATAACCCATTTGATAATAATCTTCCTTTTTGTGCCACTCCATCTTAGGCCTGCCATGGGATTTAGGTGACTTAGGGAGTTTGGTAATGTGGAAAGTATCATTGGTTATGTACTCTCCACAACCTTTATCCTTAATGGTGAAATGAGATGATGCTTTGTGATGGGTGGATTTGGATGAGGATGCAACACTATCAAGATCAATGAAGGAAGACTTGGGAGATTAAAGTACCACATTTTATCCTTTTTTGGTATACACTCTATTCTAAGATAATAATTGGTATTGTATTCCACATCTAGGTTCTTTAAATATTGGTAAGGTTGTAGATCTCCTAGAATAATAACCTCCATGTATAAATGTAGGATTTTGAGACACTGATGTAATATGGACAATACTTCACACATATCATGAATCCATGGATGCCCAATGAGTATATTATATGATAGTTCTAATTCAGTGACATGATAAATGGTATTATGGGTGATAGGCCCAAAAAAGACATGTAAACTAATGGTGCTAATGGATTCTCATTTTACATTATCATACATTTTGATGGTGATAGTATCATCTTAAAAATCTATCAATGAATATCCCAAGTGTTTGACTAACTTGAGTGTATCAATATTGATACATGAGCCATTATCAATGACCACCCATTTGACCTTATGTCAATAAATTATTGCCTCAATGTAAATGAGATAATTGTGGAAAAGATTGGATGGTGACATGTTACTTTAATCAAAAGTGATATGCTTCCCCAATGATAAATGTCTAATGAGTGCTTAGAATTGGGATGGATCAATATCATTGGGGAATTTTGATAGTTGAAGAATATTATATATTTTATCCTTATGAACTTTAGATATGCACAAGAGATCTAAAATAGATATATGCACTAGATTTTTATCTATATTCAAGAAGGTCATATGGATTCGTAGTGGATGAAGAGGATGGTTTGGATTTGGAAGGAATAGAGCCTTTATTTTTATTATTGGACTTGGATGCAAAATAACCTTGAATTTTAACCTTTGGGAATCAAGTGGCAGCATCACAATCTCAACCCTAGTGAGGGTTAATAGGATGTGATGGGGAAGGTCCTTTGATAATGAGTCTATCACACTAATCAATGTTTGATAGATGATGGGGATTGAATTTGATGGTTTCCATGTTATTATTATTAATGTGACCCATAACATTATCACAATTATGTTGGGTGTTATGATAATCTATGTGGTTGGTGAAATAATTTTGACCTTGATTGGGATCTTCTTGTTGTTGATGATGATGATTACCTAGATTGTGTTGATTTTATTGATAAGTTTTATGATTAGTTTGATTATTATTTTAATTTTGCCTTAGAAATAGGTCTTTAAATTGGCTCATGTTATGATTCAAGGATGAGGCACCGTTATCAAGCATAATTTGTCTCCGCTCAAGCATGCCTTTTACATAATGTCTAAGTTACATACACCTATATGTAGAGTAAAATTTGATGTGATGGTAATCACAATGCTCATTGTCTTTGTACCATGTGATATTTGGTTGACCTTCTTATAAATATTTGGTAATAGACCACATAACCATGTTTTCCACTACAATTTTCTTGAGCATAGCTTCTATAGGTTCACCAAGAGAGGTGACTATTCTTCATTGATATTATGTTCTAGGTGGTGGTATTTGAAGTGTGATCAGTTTTGTGGATAAAGGTTTTTAGACAAGTGTTGGTTAAATGATTTGCACATGCCTTGCTTCTATCACACCATCATTTATTGCATTCTTGTTCTTATTAAACACTAGGTTTATCTAACAAAGTACTTGCTTGGGCTTGATTTTGAGAATAGACATTAATGATCCCTCTTTCAATCAAATCCTTTTATATCTACTCCCCCTTGTTAATTATATTATCAAAGGTATTAGCATAATGTAGTCATAAATGAAAGGCTATTTTTTCTTTTTAGATTGGGGGAAAAAGTGTTTTCTAATAGTTTCTCAAGTCTATAATTAGGGAACCTACTAGCTAGGCCTCTTCATCTCTATAAAAAAGTTGAAAAACTTTCCCCACTTTGTTGTTTTATAATGGACAAGTCAACCATGGTCAATTCATGCTCCAAGTTTTAATAATTTTTTTTGACAAACCACTAAAAAAAATCATCAAATGTTGTAATTGATCCTTTAGGCAAGCATAGGAACCATTCTAATGCTTAGCCACCCAAACTATGGGGAAATAAACAAAGCAAATAGATATGGTTATATGCCACTTCTTGTTAAGTTATGAAGAATCCTTAATATGTTCTCTTGGGTCCTCTTTCCCTTTATATTTGTCAAAATTTGAGGCCTTAAATTGAGGTGGGAAAAGAACTTTCAGAATACTAGTATGAAATGGGTAAGGACATATCTCTTTAAATATTATTTTTTTCACTTTGGTTTCCCATTAATAATCCTCGAATAGCATCATTTATCTCTTTCCACTCTTGAGATAAAAGTGGGTTTTACAATAAATGTCATGCATGTTATTGAGATCATAAAGTTGGATTAGAACAGATAAGAGGATTAGAACCTGATTTGGAGTGGATAAATACCTGATACTAGGTTTGACAGGGGTTTAATGTTGGATAGGATGAATTTTATATTGAATAGCAAAATTTGTTATTGAACATGGGGAATTCGTCATTGTTGTTGTTGATATAAAATGGCTTGTTGTTGATTAGATGAATTGGGTGGGATTTATTTTTGTTGATGTTGATTGGATGGGGTTGATTTGGAAGGAACTTGTTTTTTTTATGGGATTGAGTGGAATGCAAGGTAGAGGCCAAATTTTTAAGAATTTTGGTTATATTTTATAATTTCTCAATCACTACTCAATTGGTATTAGGGGTGGTGGTTTTACATGAACTTATTTCCCTTTGCTAGAAGACTTAATTTTTTTGATATTGATGTGATCTTGATGTGGGTTTTTTAAGGAAGTGGCTTTTTCTTATTGGTGGCCTTGTACCACTTCTTCATGTGGGTGAACAAGGTTTGGTAATTTTTTTATGGAATACCTAGTAGGAAATTTGGCCCCTAGTTATAGTAAACACAAAAGGACACCATCTTTATGTTCAAAGAGTTCTTGTTCAAATTGGGCTCTTTAGAGATCACTTTGGTTGATAGTTGATTCCATTGTCAGCTCTATTTGGGGTGGTTATACTTCATACTCAGTTGATATACCCCATTACTTATTTGATCTTCAACATTTTAGATAAGTAGATTATAAATCCAATCATCATCAAAGGTGGGGTTGTATAAAGCCCCACTTCTTGTGTATTTAGGCATGTTGATGATCTTCTTTTTTTAATTAAGATCATAGTAGTTTTAAAGTGATTGTAATTTGATTTTCAATTTGAATAAGGACCTTGTGCTATAATTGACTCAATTAAATTTAATTTATTCTTTAGTATTTAAAAAAAACTTGGGTTAAATTTTAATCTCAATTCATGTGCATTTTGGTGATAGGATGCTTTAGTGTTTGATCTTGATCTTGATTGGCCTTGTACCACTTCTTCATGTGGGTGAACAAGGTTTGGTAAATTTTCTATGGAATACCCAGTAGGAAATTAGGCCCCTAGTTATAGTAAACACAAAACGACACCATCTTTATGTTCAAAGAGTTCTTGTTCAAATTGGGCTCTTTAGAGATCACTTTGGTCGATAGTTGATTCCATTGTTAGCTCTATTTAGGGTGGTTATACTTCATATTCAGTTGATATACCCCATTACTTATTTGATCTTCAACATTTTGGATAAGTGGATTATAAATCCAATCATCATCAAAGGTGGGGTTGTATAAAGCCCCAATTCTTGTGTATTTAGGCATGTTGATGATCTTCTTTTTTTAATTAAGATCATAGTAGTTTTTAAAGTGATTGTAATTTGATTTTCAATTTGAATAAGGACCTTGTGCTATACTTGACTCAATTAAATTTAATTCAGTCTTTAGTATTTAAAAAAACTTGGGTTAAATTTTAATCTCAATTCATGTGCATTTTGGTGATAGGATGCTTTAGTGTTTGATCTTGATTTACCTTTTCAAAATTGAAACAAGTTTCCCTAATGCTTTATTTTTGAATGTTTGATATTTTAGAACAAACTTGAACATTTGAGTATGCCTTGGATGTTTTGACATAATTTGACATGATTTAGGATTTAGGATTTCATTATGCCTTGGATACATTAACATGATTTTACTTGATTTAGGATTTAGGATTTTATCTGTCTTGAATTACTCTTAATTTAAAGTTGGTCAAAGGTAGAGGTACAACCTTGCCTAACTTTTAATTTAGGTTTCAAGTCAAATTTGAAAAGTTTGACTTTGAATTGATTCAATTTGACCTTTGACTTTGAATTTGACTTTGTTTGGCTTCAATGTTTGACTTTGAAAAGTTTAGCTTTGACTTGATTTAAGTTGACTTTTAACTTTGAATTTTTTGACTTTAGGGGTTGACTTTTAAGAGTTTGACTTTGTTTGAATTTACTCAAGTTGACCTTTGACTTTGACTTCAAGAGTTTAATTTTAAAAAAATTGACTTAGAAGTTTGATCTTAAAAGGTTTGACCCAATTTGACTTGATCTAACTTGATTTGGAAAAGGTGGGCTGGTTTTGAATAATTGATTTAAAATTAGATATTGGTCAAAATGAACCTAATTAGATTTTGGATGTGGTTAAATTTAAATAGAATAATGGTATAATGCAAACAACATAATGTTATTATTGATTGATGTTGACCCCTAAGGTCAAAATGTTAACCCTTATAGGTGAAAAGTTTTGGTAATGTCTTGATAACCTACTTCAAGGTCTTTTCATGCCTTATATAGCCTTCAAAAATCCTTATTAGCATTGTTTAAGATTTATTTGGGGAAATTAAGGTAAAGTCTTGTAGTAGTCTTATAGTGGTCTAGTCTTATCATGGAGTGATGGGAGTTAGTCAAGAAGTGTTATATGTCCTTAGGTGTCATTCAAGGTCATTTTATGTCTTAATCACTTTTTTATAACATTTCATGTTTATTTGGAAACTTTAAATCTCTTTTTTAGACTTTAAGGTAAGCCTAATGAAGAAAAAGGGTGATTTTGCAAACTTTCATGAATACTTAAGCTTTTGAATGTCAATAGTCCATAAAAGACACTTTATAAAGACCTTGGAGTAGTTACATAACTACCACATCTATTAGCAAGTTAGGAAAATGTTAGAATCTTAAATTCCAATGCCTTAGAGGGAAGTTTTGGAACTTGTATGGGCTTGTGAACTCATATTCTAAGTGAAAATAGTTTAAAAGTGTCCCTTGGGATTTCACATGTCATTTTACATATTTGGATCATGTTCCAAGTCTAACAGATGTATTAAACTTTCTCTCTCTTCCATCATTCCCTTCACAGGCTCATAAAGGATATTTTTAGATGCATGGTATAGACCATATAGGTGGAGTTTGAGGCTAAGATTTTTTAAATAGTATGGGACCCCTATTTTATTATAATTATTGGAATTAGTATTTGAATTTATGTCCTTATATTTATGAATAATTACTAAGGAACTGAGGTGTTTTTTTAGGCTTAAATCCCCACAAGTTGAGTTTTGTGTAATCCCCATGCAAATGTGAACTCATTAGCTACATGAAAATAATTTAAAAATATCCTTAGAGGTATTAAAAACAATATTACACATTTATTCACTAGGTTGGAATGTGTGGGAAGTCATTTGGCAAGGAAAACTACTCTTTTGCATAGTTTGTAAGTGATTGTGAATGTTTTTTTGTGTTTCAAGGTTCTCCACATGGCTTAATTAATCCAAGTGATCCTCAAATGTCTTACACTATCCCTTCAATCTAATCAAGTCCCTCTAATAATCTAATCATTCCATACTAGTTTCAAAAGGGACATATCATCTTTTACCTTTTAGACTATGTCCTAGAGTTGCCTACATAATAGGATGAATTGAGTGGGGTCTAAATATGAATTTACAAAAGATATTGAGAGTTACGAATTATTGATAAACTTTTTTATTAAAAGGAGGAATGATCTTAGAACCCTAATGACCATGTTTGCACTTTTCAAAGTCTAAAACATAGGGTTACAGACCTATAGGTCTGCAACTTTGGGATAAGTCCAATGAAATGTGTCAATGTTTGAGTTATAGGCATGCATATGAAATAATTGTAATGGGTTTATGTTTGAAAAAATGTCATACACCGATAAATATACCAAAACATCTAAATTCAATTCAGAGTTAAGGATAGATCCTACAAGCTTAATGCTTCTACACATGTTTGTCTATGGAGACAAAGAAGATAGAGGTATGTGAAATATATGAAAAGTGCCAATGCAACCTATGAGGAAGTGAGAAATATCTATTAATTAATTTTGAATGATTTAAAGTGTCATAATGCCTAGAAAGGACAAACTCAAAACCACATGCTCAAATCTTTCTCTAATCAACATCTACAACCACATTTAGAGAAGGTAGAGTACATAAAGGACAATGAGGTGCAAGAATGGTAATGTGGGTGGCAATTAGAATAAGTGAAGCACTCATGGCTCATAGAAATCATTTTAAAACTATCTTGGTAATTTATGATCATAAAGTAAACTCAAATGTGGATTTAAAGAGACCTATAGGTCTACTATGTCAATAGTCTATTCCAAACCTAAGGAAGGGGTAGATTTCATGAAAAAAGGGGATTAACTAATACAAATGGATAGGTAAGTTCTCAAACTATTTGAGGGTAGTTCGACCTAAAGAATGTATAGATCAAGAAGACTAGATAGAGATCAACCTAACCTTGTAGACACAATGAACATCTATAGGATGTTAAGGCAAGCAGGTTGGTTATAAACTTGAGAACAGTGTCACCTTCAGTCAGTGAGGAGAGAATTTGGATAAGATCATGATAAAGAGATGAAACCATCTGAGAATTTGGGAAAGGTAAAGTTGTTGGTTTAGGATGAAAATAAGGGGTTTGAAGTGGAAATAAAATAATTTTGAGGGTTCATGATGACAACATACTCCCATGTAACTCTTAGTTAACATTAAGAGTGAGCAAAAGTAGATGAGTTTTGTTTAGGCCTAATGGGTCTAAAATGGATACATAGGCTTGCCTAAGTTTATTAGAAATACTTATTTATTTGAGAGGTTTAAAGGTTTGTGAGAATTATGAGAGAGGGTAAACCATATGATAATGGTTTCATAGTGATAAAATAACTCTATGAAACCCTCATACCCATCAAAAGATAAATCTAATGATGATAAATTATATTCTAGGCTAGACAAGCCTAACTACATACACAGACTTATATGCAATCATGAGAAAGGAATTTGGAGTGACAAATCATGGAATGAATAAATTGATAAATTTTAGGAGATGATAAGGAGTATAGAAAAAAATTATATGAATTTATAACCCCTGATAATGGAGAAAATGAAGAGAACAAAATCAGCTAGGGTCACTAGAATTGACTTGCTTAAGAACCCTTGCATGAGTTGATGAAGAATATAACAGGTTTGAAGAGATAGAAATTGTTGGAGAACCATGGAAAAAATTTGATGAGGTTGTCATTGATCTCCCCAAAGTTTTCATAACTATAAAAAACTTCAATATTTCACATACAGGGCTCATGTCTCTCTTAACCCTCACCAATGCATAATATGCCACCCAAGTGCCACCATCTTCTGCTTGGATCTTCCATGACAAAGTACATGGTGACAAAAGGAGTTTGGGAATGTTAGATAGGTTTATTAGCTTACACCTTTAGGAATAAGTTCTTAATTTGGTAGACCATATAGTATGAATCATTTTTAAGAACCTTAGACACTCATAGGCTACCCAAATAGGCCAATTTCAACTTGATGAGTGAAAAGAGAATTTTTATGTATCCAAATGAATTGAAAAATCCATAAAACAACATGGATGATGTCTAAAACTCCCCTAATCACATCCCCATTCCATTTGTTTGTACTTTCAATGTAAAAGTGTATAGAAAATTACCAAAGAAGGTTGTTTCAAGATACTTGAGATGCCTATACAAGGTGTCATATGCTCAAAATTAGCATGGAGGATTCTAAGGAGATCATAAAATTGAATCATATGTTTTTTTGAGGTTTCATATGTGTGTGAATCATATAGAGACAAAATTTAGTCTCTAGGTAAGGAGGCCTAATTGAGACCTAGTTAAGAGAGAAAAATAGATGAAAAGGACACTTTTACTCACTCTCAAAACCTAAAACTTGGAATGAGCTATAAATCCATACTAGGTCCTCAAATATTCCTTCATTTTATTAGTACCATTCATACACTTATATACACATGGAGGTTTGTATGATTTTAGGGCTACAAAGAATGAGGACAATTTAGAGATTTTGGTGTAAAATGAATTCTTGAGGGTAGTTTGAGACCTATAAATGAGTTATTTTTGGTCTATTATGATGTGAATAGGCCATCCATGGAGAGATAATGAGTTGGAGAAGATGAATTCAAGTGTTGACACTTGTAAGAAAGATTGGCCTAGTGAGAAGAAGATACTTCTTGACACATAACAAGAGAATGAAGTGATGTGTCAAAAATAACCTATAGATATCAATTGAAAGGAATCAATAGTAGAGAAAATGTGTAACCTAACATGATCTAATTATCAAGAAAGCCACTTGTCATTCCACAAGCCAAGGCAAAGGGCAGTTTTAGAGAACTAAGCAAGGTGTCAAGAAAAATTTGAAACTTCCGTGCCACTTGGAGCAGAATATCATATTCAAAATATTAACACTTATCTTTAAGGACATAATGCGGTAATTTCAAACTCTTTTTCTTGTTATAAGTCCTTTAGACACTTATCTATCTATCTCTCTCCTCTACCCTTCTCTCTTCTCACTTTATCTATATATTAAGCCTTAATTAGATAAATTTTTATCCCCCACCTAGGTATGGTGAAGCCCCACCCATTTATATCCTTTGATTAATGAATAATAACCTATTTTTACTTTTGTTATGGATTGATTTCAATATACATGCTTGATTAATTGATCTTGTTAAGTGATAGTCTTGATATTTTAGCATGCTTGTCCTTATTTAGCATTCATGTTCAGTTTAGAATCTTTTTCTTAGGTCTCTTGAAGTGTTCAAATGGAGTGTTTAAGGGTTTAGTGATTTTTATTTCATTAGTGTCATGTCATGACCTCTTGACTAATCCTCTTAGCTCAAGCTTACTTCACAAACCTTCATTAGAAATATTAATGTAGAGAGGTAGATTTGGATTAGTATCATGTACATGTTAGTCTCTTATTTGAAGTGCATTTGAAATTGGTTGGTAGTGATCAATTATATTTGGTACATCACTTCCATTAAAGTAGGTTTCTCTCCATTTTCTTAGTAAGTGATAGATTAGAGTTTGAGCCTAAGTGATTCATCAAGGGGACCTAACCCTTTAACTTAGAGATTCACCTCTTCAATAGGGTACCAACAACTTGAGAAATGTTTCCATGTTACATTAAATTTAAGGAGGCTATATTATACCTCCTTTAGGGTGGAAATCTAATTGATAATAGTTACTATTCGATAGAATGAGTTTTGATTTTAGTAAAGTAACACATAATGTTATAGTAAAATGTGACAAGGTTTGACTTAGGAAATTTAGTCATATTTAAGGTACATGAGATAACATTAAAAACATGTATTGATAAAAAATAAGGAATTATACAAGTATAATACCTATGCTTAGTGATAAATAGGTGTGCAATTCAACCACTAGCCCATCGACCTAATCTCACAAAATAATGAATAGGTAGGTCTCCCATTCCTCACTTAGCATTCATATGTGATGGGTAATATTCAAGATTGTTATTTTTCCTGCATTGGGTGTCAATTGCATTTGAAAGTTTTAAGCTAGGAAAAAATAATCCTAACTAGGTGAATCCCCTATATACCTTGTGGTATGATACGGCCCAAGATCATGAAAGAGAGAAATAATGGGATTCAAAAAAGGGTATAATACCTTCATGACCAATCCATTCATAAGATTTTAGTGAAGTGTCATTGGAAATCATTCCTTGAGAGTGTTTTTTGATAGCCTAGTGTCAAAAATAAACTCTTTATCTTCACAATTATGCTTAAAACACATAATTACTTGACTAATATTGGCATGTGCTCTCAATTTATATACCTCACTAGAACACAAGGTTGGTATAGATGTTGGGAGATAAAATCCATCGCCACACCCTAAGGTTTTGTCATTGGTGATCAAGTTCCAACTTGTGAAATGAAAAATAAAAAAGGAAGATAAATTATTTATTATCCTAAAGGTCCAATGAGGGGAAAGAGGAGAGCATACATAGCATCTCTTTGGGAAGGGTAAAAGATAACTTAAGTGTTTTTTATCAACCAATATCTTGAAATCAAGAAAAGAGAGAGGATACAAATGTCAAGATATCACAAACAAAGATATAAACACAAAATCAAACCCAAACAAGTTTGTTTTAAGCACCAAATTTAAGTATTTATTCTTTTTAGAGCACCAAAATAAAATATAATGAGTGTTTGGTTGAATAATCATGTCTTTAACAAAGGTAAACCTATAGTAAATAGGCTAGTAACCTCAAATGTGATCTTTGAAAAGTGAATAAAATCTCAAAAGTTAATTTTTTAGTCTTTGTCTGTGTTTTTATCATTCTATAGGTCATTTTTGTCATTCTATTATTTCACCATTCTATAGAACTATTTTATCATTATGCAAGTCTATTTTACTACTCTATCAAAAATATAAAACTATGTTTCTACCATTGCAATTATCAAACACACTATTATCCAGAGATTTCCACTACTCTAGACCATAATTTGGTTATTTTAAAGGATGATTTTGCTACTACATAAAATAAAAAGACAAAAACCATAAAATATTATTTCTAATACTAAAATTTGTGAGCCAAATTTTGACTACCATAGACCAAATTCATTAAAAAATTGACTTGTAATGTTTTATGACATTGTTAATTGATCTGAGCAACATTTTAGGTGACAATTCGGGTGACGGTTCTACCCCAATTGGTGGCAGAACTTTTGGGAGCCATAATTTTTGCACCATAGCTCCATTTGACTCCTCATTTGAACCGTTTAAAATATAAAAATGAGGATAACGTGGTGATATGTAATGATCTTTACTCGATGGATTTTTACCCTTGAAAACCTAATGGAAGTGCCCCAAATTCAATTTTAGTAGTGTAATCTAAAAATAGTAATTCCTTGAATTCTATATTGTTGTAAATCATGGAAGTCAAACCACTTAATCTCCCTTGAGATTATTGACCTTCCACATCCTCATCATACCTTCAAAATGTGTATAAATTAAGATGTAACCTAAAATAGAAAGGAGACCTCTCTTCTCAAAGATAGGCATATGTTATATTGGTAATTCTAAGCAATAAAACATCTCTTCTCAGAGATAGGATTATTATTTATGTGTTCTTAAAATATTCTTCAACCAATACTTTCAAGTTTTGGATTATGAATATCCATTCCATTCCTTATGGGGTTTGTAAATGGTCGTGTTAAGGTCTTATTAGTAAAAGTCAAGGTTGTTTTTTACAAGATTAAGGTAATGGTTTGTATTTGGCTTGTGTTAGTCTACTCATAAGGTAAACATGAAAATATGAAGTAAAATTATGTCAAAGGTTCACAAGTGTCTCTCAATACCATGATTTGGCCACCTTCTATGAACATTTTACATTTTTTGGATAAGTTAAGGTTCTTTTGTGAAGTTTAAGGTAAAGTGTCATACAAGAGAAAAGTGAATATAGTCAAGTTTAATGCATGACCAAGCCAACAAAGATAAAATATCAATAAAATACACTTTTTAAATCTTTTCAGGAATTTATCTAACTTAGATACATGTCAATAATGTTAAATTATATTAGTTTCATAAGATCAACATCCAAATTGAGAGAATCACTCCTTTATAGGCAATTATAAGCACTTGTATAGACTTGGGAGATTCTACAAAAGAATATAGTTCATGGGTGTATCTTTAATTTATAAAAGACATATCTATGGATAATAATATTACACAGGTCCTAAGATTCCAAAATTTACAATAGAACTTCCATTGCTCCCTTGGCAAGCTCACAAAGGCCAACTTTGGATGTTCATTTTACATAACATAAGGAGATTTGGGACCTGAGCTTTATACCATAGGAGGTTATCCTAAGTAATTTTAAATATATAGCCAAATTCATTATATTGGTGTCTTTTCCTTTATGAACAATCATTAAGAGTGTCAAGAGTTCGTTATCTCTTATTCATCCAAGCAGGGTCTAAATTTGCCTTTGTTTCTTGATTTTAGAGCTCAATGGAGGAAAATAGATTTTGTGAGGTGATTTAAGAGATCAAATGGATCATTTTAATGTTAGATTCATCAAGTAATTCAACTATATGATATGGAATCAACAAAGAAACTTGTGCCTCAAGAATGTTTGAACATTACCACCCTAGTTGTATGCATTTTGGTTGGTTTTGAGTGTTTCCATAATCAAAATTTCTCAAGTGTATCATCAATCATGGAGAACTTATCATTTTTAGAGGATACATGTGATTTATCTTTGAAAAGTGGTTTATTTTTAGATAATCCTTCAAGTGGTAGTATGGTTTTAGATCTTTGAAGGCATGGTTAGTGTACAAATAGTTTCTTACATGCTTGATTGCTAAACTTGGCCCCAAATAGAAATGAAAAATCCAATGATAGCATGTGAGAATAGAATTAAAAAAATTGGAGGTCTAAGTATATGAGAGTAGGATTCAAGAGATAATTTTTATCCACGCATAAGTCTACAAACCTTTCGATGGAAATTCATGAATCACAATCCTCATATGGAAGATGTATGATCAGGGGAGAGACCTAGTGTAGGCCTTTAAACACTCATCTAATATTGATATATCTCACTACAACATTGTAAATAAAATGAGTAAATACATGATCTCCAACCTTCATACATAATCCTTGTATATGAAATTACCCCAATCACACACACACACACACACACACACACACACACACACACACACACACACACACACACACACATAATTGAGAAATTTTTAGACTATATAATGTTTATTAGGAGGTCCACATGCCTATTGAGCACATGAGAAAGGAATATACATGACTTTATAAAATCATAGATTGATAAAGACTCGATAAATTGGTTCCTAAAAGCCTAGTCAAGTAAAAGTAGACCTATATGCTCCAGACCTATAGGTCTTAATTTTGAGCCAAAAGTATGAAAGAAAACATAAATCAATGGAAACACCTATGATATATGAGAGTAAAAAGATATGATTGATGTCATTAAAAAAAATGCCCAAAATCTCATACATAGGCCTATGTATGAAAATAATAAGGAAAACAAAATCTTGTAGATGCCATGAGAGGTAAATTGTCTTGTAGGATGGTTGGAAAGATATATATATATATATATATATATATATATATATATATAGTATTATTTTAGACTATCAAGGTAGTAAATGAACAAACAAGTGAAGGCCCATTCTCAAACTACAGTCAGGATACCCTAGTAGGAACCTGCAAGTCTGCTTGAGGACACACTTGAAAAAGACCAATGCATAGGTAAATGAGAGTTAGGATTACAATTGTAGATTTTATAATACATGAAAAATATTCGTAATTCAATTGGAGTCTATAGTGAAGGATCAAAAGGTAAAACTCAATAGTGAGGTCTTAAGAGACCTATAACACCTGAAACCTTTAAAGGCATGTTCTAGTTAATGAGATCAAACCGTGAGCACATTGACACATATAAATGTGAAGGAAAACATATTAAAATGTTTGGAATGGTGTTTCAAACACCATGAAGATGGTTGAGATCAAATTTTGTATTCTGATGGGTCTTGTTCTCACCAAAGCCTACCCTCATCCTCATACAACTAAACAGCCTGAGAGGCTATTTTTAATTGCTCAAAACTCCTTAGAGGATTTTCATGGTGAAAAAAGGTAATTAAAGGTCATAGAGAGGGTCTCTAAATTTATGTCCTTGTCATTTTTTCAATTTATCACTCCCATACCTATATGAATCATCCCTAAGATTGGAAGTCTCACCAAACCTTAGTTTTGTCTTGTGGAAGAAATTGAAGGTCATCTTGTTTTACTTAGAAGTGTACAGAGGTTTTTCAGGGGATCTTAGGATCATAGTTAATGTTATAGGGGTCTCCATACTCCCACTTTTTGGTATTTTTTAGGATTAAGCCCTTGTGATTTATGAACCATCATTAACATGGTAAGCACCTAAAACCCTTGTTAAACCCTCCTAAAGGACCCGATGGGATAAATGATGATTTTAATGCCTTTATATGAACTATTATGGATTTTAAATGATCTTAATGACTATTAAAACTCCCATGCACACCTGAGAAACACACTTGATAGTATATTTGAATGGTCCACTATACAGAATAAGCTAATAAAGCTCATTTGTAGGCATGTTTGAGAATGTTCAAGGTTGTGTTGAGCACCAAATAAATTAGAGAGGTTTTTTAATCCTAGAAAAATATCTCATTATCTTATATATAACTCCATATGCCTCCTATAGTATTTTTTTTTACCTCTCATCTCAATAGTTTGGGACTAGAAGAGTAAATACACCATTTTACCAACTAAGAAGTTCTATTGCAGACCTATGAAGTACTCTTGGAGGAATTTATTATATCAAATTGAGTTTTTTTATTATTTTTTAGACACCATAAAAAAACAATAAATCACTTTAACTTGTCAATTCCTTGGAAAGCCACTCAAGTTGCTTCTTATGCATGAGCTTGCTCATAAGCTAGGGTTTTGACCATTTCTTGCTCTGCCCATCCCTACAAAGTTCCAAAACTTTAAATTTGACATGGAGAATGGTTTAATGGTATGTAAAATTAATAAAATGTTTAATGGAGGTTTCACATGTGTGGGAGGTCAATCAAGCAAAATCTCAATTTTCTAGGTCGAGAGGCCTAATTAGAAAGAGAATAATGTGTAATAAGTACACTTCCATTCTGAATCTAGTCATGAAATTTGGTAAAAATATATAAGGGAATATTGGGTACTCAAATCCATAATCAAATTGTCAATATTATTCATACACTATCCTACACAAGGATCTTTGTCTACTTTAAGGGTTATAAGGAAATGAAGGCAATTGAGAAGTTTGAGTGTGAAATGGAATGCTAGAAATCATCTGGGGTAATAACATGGGTTGATATAAGTTTTTAAGTAAATTATTATTATTACATGAAGTTAATTTGTATTCATGAGTTTGTAAACCGAAATTGAAGCATTTCAACCCCAAAAATGGCTAGTGAAGATTGCATGCTAATGAGTGAAGGAGAGGTTAAAAAATTTATAAGAGAGTGGAATAGAAACCTCTTAATCTTTCCAAATGTTAGTAAATCATATTTTATCTATCCTTTCAAGTGTATATGTGTAGCCTCAACAAACGTGAGTTAGATTCAAGATCTCAAATTTGCCTAAGTAACCTCCTACACCAATTTGAAGAAGTACATCATTGAGAAAGTGTACATATGTTGATAAGAACCTTCTATTTCTTTCTTAAGTTCTTGTATTTAAACTACCTCCATGATGGATGACACTTTTCCATGGTTTTCTATGCCCATGTTCTCTCTCTTGCTCACATTTTCCTATATATATAGCCTTATATAGATTTGCAAAGGATCCTCACATTGGTTATGGTGAAGCCTTGCCAAAATTAAGTCTTGTAATTTCCTATTTGAAACATTTCAAGATAGATATTTTATCTTCATCTTAAAAAAAATGATCTTGAGTGTGTTGTTTTGATGAATGCTTAGTGATAGTGTTTGTGTTTCCTATCATTTGTCCTTCATGTTCATGCCTTTATGTATGTTTTTTCCTCTCACAAGTCATATGAAGTGTTATAGCTAGTTTTATTAGTTAGAGAAATTATAAACCATTATTGTTTACTATTATCACCTCTTAGTTGACCATAATTATCTCTTGCAATCTTCATAACCTTCATGTTGATGCACTAGTGTGACAAAGATTGTTTTGGAGTAGCATAATCAGATTGTAACTTAATGTTTCATAGTGTATTCTTAACAAGCTATGGACCTCATGTTTGGTCCATAACCTCTAAGTTTCTTTATTGTTTTTAGTCCTCATCTTTCCATTTTCCAATTCAATAAAGTATCATAGTTATTAGTGTAGATGTTGTACTTAGAAGCTAGCCCAAAACCTAAAGGTTTGATCCATTTGAAAGATCACCCACAACCTTAGATCAATTTGTATACACATAATATTTTCACATTTTTATGAATTATTGGTTCTTTACATCTTATAATAACCTATCACGACTCAATCTCTCTAAGTGTATGCCTTAAGGGGTGCATTGGGAAAGGGGTGGGTAGACCTTTGGTGCTTTATAGGATTGTTGTCCCTTATTTCCATATTATTCCCTATCCATTCAATTCCTAAAACCTTTACCTAAGCTATCTCTCCTTCCTTGCACATTCATCTAGTAGTTTCCTCTTTCTATCCTTCTTTCCCTTGTTTAGTACCCTTTTTACCTATTCAGTAAGCTAGGTCGACCTGGTTGACCTAGAACAGTCTAGGGTCACTTTAGCTCTTTAGGCCTAGTTTATATCTGGCCAACCTAGCACAAACTTCAAGAATTAGCCTGATAATGTGCTAGGTTGACCTAGTGAACCTAGCACAACTAACATGTCTAAGTGATTTTTGGGTTAGATACTCCTATATTACAAGGTCATTTTGGTCATTTCTATATCAATGTAATTAGGAATTATTATTTGCTTGCATTTCTTCACAATCCACTCTTCCACCATTCTACTTGAGGAGTCTTATCTTAGGTGTCTTATTTGGATAATATTAGTCGTGTGGATAGGTTTTGGATTATTTGGCCTAACAAATTGATCCTTATGAACCACAATAACCTCTTGTGAATCCCCATTGGCCAATGGAGATATTGAGTTGTGATGGGTTCACATTCAGGTAATTATATTCTAACTTTATTCTCCTCTCTTTTAGTAAATAAAAGTAGCATAAATGTTGGCTTGAATAATATTAATTCTCATATTCCATTTATTAGGGTGTTACTCATACTTAATTTATTTGAATTTCCCTATACATGTATTTAATTAATTTACATCTAACCCCTTACTTTGTGCCACAAGTTTTGGTGAGCAGTAGATTAGTTTGCTTGTCTTGTTATTAGATTAGTTTACTTTCTTGTTTATTATCATAAGTGAATATATAAATCATAGGACTCTTCTACGGTTTTTGTATGATTGTTTTAGAATTTAGGTTTTAGAACCCTACTTAGCACGATGTGTTTTGATAGATGATACAAGTGATCCCCTAATCAGGTCTAGTGGATCCTCATAGTGGTCATGCTCTCACTTAAAAAATGTGTGCCCCAATCAGAAGTGTAGGTATGATCTATCTTATCTGATCCAATATTGATTCATACACACCATTCAATTATAATTGCATACATTCTAATGAATCGGATGTGAACATTATCCCACCACTGGTTGGATTATCTTCATGGTTCCACTTTTATCTCTTTCTTATCAGTGTTAGTATTCATTTTGGCTTCACCCTCATTACATTTTGGTGTGCTTGACGTGAATCTTATCCCACCACTATTTGGATTATCTTCATGATTCCTTTTTTATCTCTTTCTTATCAATGTTACTATTCACTTTGGCTTCAACCTCATTACATTTTGGTGAACCTGACATAAATCCTATCCCACCACTAGTTGGATTGTCTTCACATTTTCATTGTTTATTTCCTTTATTATTTATAATTAGCTTCACTTTGGCTTCACCTTCATTACATTCTAGTGAACCTAATGTTAATATTATCCAACTGTTGGTTGGATTGTATTTATGTTTCCATTTTTTTTCCTTTCTTATTTAGCATTAGCTCCACTTTGGCTTCACCTTCATTACATTCTGGACATTAATCAAATCCTTTCAAGATTTATTTCACTTATTTTATTCTTTTTTATCATTCCTTTTAATATCATTTTATCACTTATTTATTCCTTATTTTCATTTTATACGTCATCATGAATCCAACACATTTTATGGTTTACAAAATGGATGAGTAGAACTAAAGATATAGGAAAAATAATTTTCATGTCTATTATAATAGGTTAACCTGGTCGACATAGTGCTTTTTCTAACCTTTGTACATTGTGCTAGGTCAACCTAGCTAACCTATTACTATCTTCAAACCCTATATTTTTTGCTAGGTTGATTAGGTTGACCCTGTACTACTTTATTTCTTCTATGCTTTTTAATTTAGCTTTTTGCATTCTTTATATGTCTAATTTAGTTCTCTATTTGCCTAAATTAGTTCTTTATCTCTATCTATTAATCTTATTTCTTATAATTATTTTCCTTTTATCCTCAAGAATCATGTCCTTCATTAGAATCTTCTTAGACAACCTAAATGTATTTAGACACGCTATGGGGTTCTCTTTGCTTCTTATCTTTTCCTATCTCTTCTTCCTCTTTTTAGCTATTGGGGCTTCTTATGATGCCCATCCACACATTACTTTAACCTTTGGGGCATCTTTTGATGCCCACCTTCATGTCCTTTCAAACTTTGGGGAATCTTATGATGTTCATCCCTACATCCACTTACCCTTCGGGACATCTTGTGATGCCCACTCTTATTCTCCATTACATGTTACCAAACTAATTCAACTCCATCAAACCTTCCAAAGACACATAGGCTTGTCTCTCACATGCTCATCCTTGATATATCCATTAATTTAGGATCATTTTCCTTCTTTTCATGCTTTCTCTATATATCTATCTAACATCTTTTTGTAGGTTACTTTAGCATGGGTCTCTCCCTATGCATCAGTTTCCTTCCTTTTCAAACCTTTAGTCCTCCCTTTTTGTCTTTCGGTTTCTTGATGTACCATGGTCTTAATTTCCTTTATTTTCAAACCTTTAATCCTCCCTTTTGATATTTTGGTTTTTGGATGTACAATAGTCTTCATCACTTATCTTTTCATTCTCCTTTTTCTTGCCAATGTTGTTTTGTCATCCTCTTGGGATTTCCTTTTATGAGTTTCTTGGTAAGACCATGGATAAAACCTAACCCTCCTCATAAAATGGCCATTATTTTTATTTATCATTTCTTCCTTTTCATTTTTTTCTGCTTGCCAACGTTGTTTTGGCATCCTTTGGGTCTTTCTTTGTGAGGTGTTTTATACTAAGTCTCCCTCACTTTTTACTTATTGGTACCCCTTGGGTTTTCCTTTTATGAGTTGATTGGTAATACCATGGATAAAACCAAGCCCTCCTCATAAAATTACCTTTATTTTCATGTTCTTTGTGATCCTTATTATTTAGACATTAAATTTTGCTTCTTTTGCTAGATGGAATCTATAAACAATCTATGTTAGCACGTTTTCCTTCACTTCCCATAGTCTTATGATAATGAATCACACCTTTGCTATCATCATATTCCTTTTTCCCTTTGTCACATTTTTTACAATTTGAAGAAATTCAAATTTGTTACATGTGTCATTTTCCTCTTGATTTTCCCCTTTCTTTCACCTCCACATTTGGATAAAACAAGGTCGAAGTCAAGATAGCACTTTTATTTTACTTGGATTTATTAGACTCTTAGACCCCATGCTCTTTGATTTTATCTCTCTTATCACCCTTATCCCAAATTTTTCAAATGAAAGTCATCTTTATCACCCATGTTTGGTCTTCCAAATCCATATAGAGGAGGAATTTTTAAAAAAATGGTTAAAAGCCAATCATTTGAAAATAAAAGGAAATGATATCTAAAAGGCAACATACAAATCTTAAAATCCTAATCACACCAAAAGACATGATTTTAAGCACATCTCCTATCTCAAATCAAATCTCAAACTCTAAAATTAGCTTTACATTGAGCTGAAGTCATTTGGGGTATAGTAGGCTAGTAGATTGGAATAGGGGATTTCAAAAAAATATATAGTGCTACCTACTTTCTCAAGTAAGTACCCAATCTTCATAGTAGATTGATATCTTTTTAAGGGTTCATAAAGAGTGGAGAAAACATCATGGGGATAGATACATTTTACTTTTCATGCGTATAGCCTTCATGGGATGATCTATATACTCCATTTGTTAACCTAAGACTTGTATAGCTAAGAGAAGCTCTTTAGAGTTCCTAAGGTTAATATTCCTCTTGTTCCGACAAACCAAATTTGAGTGTCTTGACTTTGATAAAGAGTTACTCTACCTTCGTTTGTCCTTCATTCTCCCATCTACCCCATTTCATTTCCCTCCTTGATAGACAAATTATTATTCCAAATATGTTTTCCCCCTTCTTTAAATTATTTTTTCTTCATTTCTTAAAAACATGCTAACATTGCTTTGTTTCATTTTTATATATCTTTAGACACAAAACATGTTTGATAAACTATGGATCATTTTCATCATGTTCTATATATTTACTAAAACTAATTTTCTTTCCTTTTCCCATTTATCTTGATTTTGTTGTTTAGTTATTGCAGACATCTGAGTTTGCACCCTTTTTCCATTGTTACGTGAGATGTATATTATTAGTACTCACCCAACCATGTTATTTTCCTTTTTATGAATCCCCTTTTTCTAGTGATGATTGAGATATGGATTGTTACTGCTCACTCATCAATGTTGTTTTACCATTTTTTTTAATCCTCTTTTTACCATCTTGTTTGACATGTATCCTTGATTTGATTTGGTAAGTTTGCCTTTTCTTACTTGAGGTTTACTTATTTAAGTTTTTTGGTCTTTAGTAGCTTTGGATTTTTGTTTACCCAATTTACTCTTATTTGACTTGGTCATTTGGTCTAGCATAACACTTATCACCTAGCTTGTCAAATTCTTAAGTACGTCCCATCTACATAGCACCAATTATATTGGCTTTTCTTGTGTTTGTTTTTGCTCCTTAGTTTTGTATTTTTGGGTTTATCCAAAGTAGTCTCTGTACCTTCCATAATCAAAACTAAAACACAACTAACAAACATCCCATGATAAAGGTAAGTCAAGGTAAGCATCATTTATTTTTTAGTTATTTACTTTTTAGTTAGTTTCCTTTTATATCATTTACTTTTAGTTATTTTATGCTTTTTCAAATACTACAATTTTTTTTAGCATTAGTATTGTGTGTGTCCTCATTTTCTTTCTTGAAGCATCATCCCCTATTACACCTTAGTGACATATGATGAGATTCAAGTGGGGCATATGTATAAACATAATATTTTCACATTTTTATCGATTACTGATACTTTACATCTTGTAAGAACCCATCATGACTCAATCTCTTTGAGTGTATGCCTTAAGAGGTGCACTAGAAAAGGGGTGGAAAAACCTTTCATGCTTCACAAGATTATTGTCCCTTATTTCCATCTTATTCCCTATCCATTCAGCTCATAAAACCTTTCCATAAGTTATCTCTCCTTCCTTGCACATTTCTCTAGTATTTTTATTTTTCTATCCTTTTTCCCCTTACTTAGTACCCTTTTTACCTATTCAATAAGCTAAGTCAACCTGGTCAATCTAGCATAGTCTGGGGTCACTTTAGCTCTTTAGGCATAGTTTCCATCTGGTTGACCTAGCACAAACTTTAGGCATTAGCTCAATAATGTGCTAGGTTGACCCAATTGAACTAGCACAATTGACATGTTTGAGTGATTTTTGGGTTAGATACTCCTATTTATATAAGGTAATTTTGGTCATTTATATATCAATGTAATTAGGAGTTATTATTCACTTGTTCTTCTTCACAATCTGCTCTTCCACCATTCTACTTGAGGGGTCTTATCTTAGGTTTCTTATTTGGAGAATCTTAGTCTTGTGGATAGGTCTTGGATGCTTTGACCTAAAAAAGTGATCCTTATGAACCAAAACAACCTCTTGTAAATCCCCATTAGCCAAGGGAGATATTGAGTTGTGATGGGTTCACATTCAGGTAAGTATATTCTAATTTTATTCTCCTCTATTTTACTAGATATAAGTAGCATAAGTGTTGGCTCGAATAATATTACTCCTCATATTCCATATATTAGGGTGTTACTTATACTTAATTTATTTTAAGTTCCCTACATATGAATTTGCTTGCTTTACATCTAACCCTTTACTTTGTGCCACAAGCTTTGGTGAGCACTAGATTAGTTCACTTTTTTTGTTATTAGATTAGTTTACTTTCTTGTTTATTATCATAAGTGAATATAGAAATCATAGAACTCTTTTAGAATTGTTGTGTGATTATGTTAGACTGTAAGCTTTGGAGCCTTACCTAGCATGATGTGTTGTGACAAATGATACAAGTGATCCCCTAATCAGGTCTAGTGGATCCTCATATTAATCATGCTCATGCTTAATAAGTGTGTGCCCCAATCAAAAGTGTAGATGTGATTTATCTTATCTGATCTAGGATAGATTCATGCATACCATGCAATTGTGATTGCATACATAATCACATTACATAGCTCAAGTTGAGAGGGCTTGAATCACCCTCTTAGGGGTAAAAATTTGAGCTATAATAATAGTCATAATTTTGCTACTTTAGATATCAATTACACTAATTCAAATATTTTAACCAATATTACAAATTAGTTAATCAACTAAAATAGATGTTTTTTTTCATTAAACACCATGATTTCACTATTATACAAAATCATTTTGTCGATCTCTACAAACTTAATTAAAATTATTTTTTCATTAATGTATAGTATGTTACCACCATTTTCATTTGTGTTTTTGAGAATTCTATGAAATAGACATTAAAAAAAGGTTTTTTTTGTCATTTATAGGCATGATTTTATTATTATTGGGAGCATTTACTCTAATTAATAGAGTTATTTTTCTACTATGTTGTAAATATAAGTTTTCAAAACTCTAAATGAAAATAAGATAAATTAGCTCAAAATTTGGACTAAATTTTGGCCTAGAATGATGATGAGATGTCCTCAAAGTTGATTGTGGGGTACTAGTCTGATCAAGTGTGCCATATATAACACAAAAATATGAAGGTTAATTTTGGGTTAGTAAAAAATAAACAACAATTGAAACCCTGTCACTAACCTAAGCATGCATCTTTAAATTAAGCAAGACTAAAGAGAAAGCAAATGAAATGAAGAAACAAATATAAAATTTTATACCTTCCTTGTGATCTCCTTGTCAAAAATAGTGATGTGCTCATATATAATTACAAAAAAGGCTTGTATAATGCACATGGACAATCTAACAGTGTAAACCCTTACAAACTAGATGATTTGATGATGAGTGATAAGGATGATTAAAGCTTTGTAGGGTTATTTGAATAATATTCATTATCAATTGAAATCTTATTGATAATTAAGGGTGTCCCTTACATTTATATATTTACTAGACCAATGTGGTTTGTTGGTTTAAATGAAGATCAATGGTGGAGGATCAATCCTACAATGAGATGTAAGCATTAAATTATATGACATAGAGTGTGTAATAACTTATAAGAATATCTATTCGTGAGGGTTGGAAGTGTGTAATTTCATGTAATATACATCACTTTTACACTTCTCATCTTGCATTAAACTTGCCTTGTGAAGGAGATTTTAAATTTTAGAACATGATTTTCTATATTTCCAAGAGGGTAGAGTGATGTAGGAAATTAGGATTTATTGAATTCTGGTAAATATGACATGTGTGTTTCATGTAATTTTTTATTAGTGATTTATTAATTATCTAGTCAAAATTAGTTATCTATTAAACCATTATTATAATGATGTGGCCACTTTTTAAAATGTTCCCTTTTTAATCGATCCTTTAATTTAATTGAACCAAGGTGATGTTAAATAAAGTAATCGATTGATCTAGGATGTCATTGACAAATTTGATGATCTAATGTATTATATTTCCCCAATAAAATATGGATAGACATTTTTCAGGATATGCTCAATAATTATTTGGATCAATTTGTAACAATTGATGAAATCTAGATTGATTTACATGCATTAATGCAGAAAGTAATTCAAATATCAATTTTGACATGGAGTGATAAAAATGAAGTGTCTACACTAGGTAAGGGATAAAGGGTAGGTATTTTAAATATCCCACATTCTTAGAATTATTTTAGATTACAAGGGTTATTATCACCTGAAATCATGTATATAACACAATTATTTATAAAATTGACACACTGGCATGTGGAAGAGGTGATGGATCTCATGAAATGTGTCTAGGGTTGACCAAGTAAAATGCTATAGGATAGTGGAAAGTTGAAAATCATGACCTTAACTCTAATTGTGATGAGAGGGATTGTGATAGGGATCTAGACACAACTAAGAGGAGGCATTTTTATTTTATCATAGCCTTGGCATGTGATTTGGGTAGTTTTAATGTTGCATTCAAAATATCCAAGATTTTTGATGAAGTCAAGGAAAGAGACACAAGTTCTTGACCCTTCATCAATCAAGGCATGCTTGACTTGAAATTAACAAACTTGGAAACTAATGAATAGAGGAGGGAATCTGTACATAGTAAGATTTCATTAGGGATCATGGAAGCAATAAGAAATTTTAGTGAGAGAGAGGCATGCAAAGTTTCATTAACATAAATGGACATTTCTTCACATTATTGAAGGATACTATCCTCAAATTTGGACAAGGTATTTTTTTCCCCATAGGTGGAGGTTGAGGGATCATCTAAAATAGAAGTAGCATCAATTGAATGTGATGATGAGGGGAAGTCCTCATGAATTCAAGGAAAGGAATTTGATAGGGAAGGAAAGAATGTTATTCAATGGGGTGTCACTCATCAAATCCTAAGGGAGTTAAACTAGATTAAGATAAAGGTGTGTAATATTGAAAAAAAAATTAGATGAAAGAGTGTCTAAATTGAGTATAAAAATGATACAATCTTGACTCATTTGATGTAGTTTGGTTAGGGAGAATAAAGTACATCGAGATAGTTAATGGAGTTTGTTGTGTAGGAGAATTGAAAACTACCTACATAAATTTGGTTGATGCATTAGTTTGATAGGAGGTAGTAGTATGGGACTGCATTGAACTATTCAACATATTATTTTTAGGAATAGGAATAGAAAGAGACTACTTCAGTCAAATCAATGCAATTTATTTTGCTCTAGAAATAGTTTATTATATCAAGTTAGCTAATGTAGTAGTTACACAGGGGTGAAGACTAACAGACTGTATCAAGTTGGTACATAAAGTGAGATAAGAATTATTACAAAGTATATAGGTGCTTGGTATACTTATATCTATCACTAGGAAGGTGACTGCATCGATTAGGTCAATGTAGCCATAGGGGCTTAATGGGTGGTGATTTATGTATATTCAACATCCAAAAAATGGGATGGATGTGTCTTGAATAATTATATAAATGAGAAAAATTTGTATAAGTACAATGTGGATAATGATCAATGTAAGAGACTACACACCTCATGTTGTTCATGATGACCATGTTTTTTGGTAGAGTGAGAGTCAACTAAATATTCAACAACATCAGAGATATAAGGTATTAGTATTAGTTTGATGATTTGGGAGTGGATCTTTATATATGGAAATGTGAGCATTAACCTGAGTGAGAGCTTCAAGTTTGAATTTGGAATCATAAGATTTAGATACCTTTTTATAAGCTTTTTGACATTCTTGGATCATAGTTTTATGATTGAAGTTAGGGCCAAGGATACATTCAAGATCAAAGTTCCTAAGTTGTTACATATTTCATGATAATGTCCCCAACTTGCATGATACTAATAATAATTTTGGGATCATACCAATGTTTGGTAGGGTGAGAAAGATCAAGTTATATAGCTTAAAATTTAGGAATATGATTTTGGATTTAACCTAGGGAAGGAGGCTTGTGGATGTTAACATTGTTCATGTGTGTTGATGAAGAGGGGAGAAGTTATAAAGAAGTTATAGTTGACTAATTTGACCATAAGTCAAATTAGGTCAAACCCCAATATAGTTTAAACTTGACATAAGATCTCCTAGGGTGTAAAATGTGTCCCATGGTCTTTAATAAGGTCAAACATTATGCTTTAGCTTTGTCATCTTTGTCCAAATTAGTTGTATGTCATTCTAAACCACTTTTGGAGTCATTTAATGAAGTGGTATAATTTAAATAGGAATAAAATTGTGTCTAAGTGTATTCTAATGTCCTACATGTCAGAATATGTTAGATAAATTATTTTGAGGCTGACATCCTATAGGTTCAATGTTGAAAATAAGAAGATTAGGTAGTTTCATATGGTTTTAGGTAGTTATATGGCCTATACAATAGTTGTGTCACATGGGAGACTTCAAAAAGTGCCTCTTAAAATCCCCATAGTCTAATTCCATTCTTGGGTAGCTTTGATAGGTCTTAAAATGAGAAAAATTGACCTTTCTTTACTATCACTCTCTTAGATAAGGTCAAATGGTCAACCAATTTCATCTCGATATGGTCAGGAGGATGTGAGTCAGAGTAAGTGCACTTGGTGGGTGATATTAGTCTTTGTGTAATAAAAATTCATGGAAATGGTCATAGGTTTGGTGTACTATTCTTCATGAACCATTTCTAATAAGTTCTATGACTCTTTTATGCCTACACATTCCCATGGCCTTTAGGTTTCTTTTATATTTGGATTGGTATGAGCAAACCAGGTTTGTTTTCATGAGTGGATATTAATAAATGAATAGGACTATCTCATCTTGAAAGTTGGAGACACCACTAAGGTTTGTAGACAATGTTTTACCTATTACAATATTGTTTTCCTATTGGTCTTCAGAGCAAAGGTAATGCATTTGTGTTTCTAACATTTAATATCATGGTGATTAGTTGTCATTTTCAAGTTTTGGTATAGAGACTATTGTACAAGGATTTAAAATACCAAGACATGAACACAGTCATATTTCCTACAACAATCACCTATAGTCATGTAAAACTAGGCCTTGGTCTGTCATGTTGATGACAAAAGAGGGTTTCAAGGTTGATGAGAGGATTATGAATTGAAAACAATAGGATATAGATATATAAAAGGTCACTAGGATGATGACAAGTTTATAACTTAGCACACATTCCTATATTACACAATGATATCTATAGGTAGTCTATAGTGGTCTAAATTCA
Source organism: Torreya grandis (assembly GCA_037957365.1). Taxonomy (NCBI): domain Eukaryota; kingdom Viridiplantae; phylum Streptophyta; class Pinopsida; order Cupressales; family Taxaceae; genus Torreya; species Torreya grandis. Next base: position 828,654 of record JARHVA010001688.1, on the reverse strand, counting down.
ATCCATAGGAGTTTGAAGAGGGTTAAAATGGAGATGTTTGAACTTATTTGAAACTTTCATCAGTTCTAAGGTTATTGAGAAGAACATTATGAAAATGGTTATATCATTATGTGTAGTCAAACTTGAGTTCAATATGTGCAAGTTAGGAGAGTTTCATTTGAGATACTTCACCTTAACTTCTATGAATCACATTTTTCTCATATGTTATACCACTCCATGGTGAAATGCCTTGAGGTTTGGATAGATCTAGTAGTTTTCATCTTATAGCCCAAGATTAGAGACAACATCTTGACACATGAAGGGGTTACTAAATCAAAAGAGACTGATGGTTCGATGGCTTTCATTTCAAGTAAGTCTTCATCTGAGGATATTTAGTAACTATAATGTCAAAAAGACCAAAAGTGAGCCTTGAAGTGCAATATTGGCATATGATGCATTGATTATGAGGGAATGGAACTTGGTATCAAATAACAAGATGAACTCACATAAGTGTGAAATGAACTAATGGAATATAGTAATCTTGCATAAATGAACACCTATAAGGGATTTTCAACTTAAAGCACATAATCATCCTAAGACATGTGATGACCTTCAAGGGAGATTTTAGGATGAGATAAAACCATTGGTTTATAGAGGAACAACACAGAGTGATCAATTTTACCTAAAACCATCACAAGGTTTCTCAAAATGCAAGATAAAGCTCGATAGGCCAACTTCAAATACTCATATCTATAATAACACATCGCATGGTGCCTCAAGGAGCTAGGGGTAGTTGAGGATGGTAATGAACACCAAAATTATGGAATTGGTTTAGGGATTTAATGTCTGATTTTTATGAACTATTACTAATAACTGAAACCCTCTTGACACCCTATCTAGAACCTGATGGAGAAAAAACTGATATAGATGCATTCAAAAGTGGTTAAATGGCCTAGAAATTGATTTGGACTTGTTGAATACTCTCTCAGACTCTTGGATACCCAATTGGTCTATACTATCACTTGTACAAACATGGTAAAATTAGGGTTTTTTATAGGATTTGACTTGTTTTTCAATTGTATAGAGGGATTGATGAGTGAAAGTTATTGAAATAGGTATGTAGGGACTCATTATAACTCCCTATTCTCAGCTCTAACTGTAGTTGTGCATGAAAGGTCCTCTACTACACCATTCATCATAGATAGTCTTAGACAAAGAGTAAAAATGAGAAGTGACTACCTAGTGAGAAGATGAGAGGTATAATTTGTGATCTTTTTAAGGTGTGTTTGATTGATTGAAAGGCAAAGGGGTTATAAAAATGTGTCTTAACACCTCTTCCATGGATTTGGTTGAGCAACTTAAAGTCATTTAGGTGAAAAATGTGAAGATTGAAGCTAAGAGAGCTAGTAAGTGACTACAGATAGTGAATACAAGTGTCATGAGGAAGGTTAGCATTTAGTTTGGCCTTTAATTATTGTCATATCTTGTTTTCAACCTCCCTAAGATAGTGCATATGTGATAAGTCTTCCTATTCTAGTTTTAAGTGGTCAAGACATGCTTCATCATGAAGGTAGTTTCAAGAGGTATATTTTGAGATCTCTACACTAGTTTGAAGAGTTTTTCTTTCTTTAAATGGGCACTTATCCAAGAAGACTTTCATAGTTTTCTCTCCACTCCATTATCCTATAATGTAACTGATTCTCATAGCTTGACACTTGTTTTGTGACCCTATAACTTCACTTCTCTCTTTTCTCAAGATTTTATAAATGTAAGCCATTTTGGATTTTATAATCTAATCCACACTTGATATGGTTAAGACATGCTAGTTTGAATAATGTATTTGACTTTGAAATAAATATTTATGATATGATTTTGATTTCACAATATTTTTGCCTAAGTGTGTGAAGTGGTGCATAGTGAAGTGTCTAGTGATTAGTATCTATCCTTGCTTTTTCTATACTCTTCCATGTTTGATGCAAGTAGTTTCCACTCTTAGATGTCACATAAAGTGTATGCAAGTGCATATGTATATATTTAAGTGTAAGAAGTAGCCTTAGTGTCTACAATCTGATCTCTAGTTTTCACCTTGAGTAATGCATTGTATATCACCTCTATGTTTGATATATTGATGTTAGATCACTTTAAGATAATGAGAACTATGTTTTGAGTCATGTTTATTAGTCTAATTATATGTTATTCTAGTAGATATAATTTTAGTGTATCTCCTCATTAGATTAGTTTATGTTCATGTTACTTCTATCCCTTTTCATCCAGGCAAGCAAGTAGTGTAAGTGATAAGCAAACAAAGAGAAATATATGGAGCTAGCCCTTAAACCTATAGGTTTACCTCTAATATAGGAACCCATAGGCCTAAAAGTCCCATATTTCCCAAATCTTATAGTAGGCTTAAACAACCTCTCCTAGGATGAAAGATTTGATGACAATAGTTCTAGCATGCCCGAAGGGACTATTGTCTCAAGTACATCTTGTCAAGGTGAGTGCTAGTCATGATAGCATCATAGCTAAATATGGTGTTCTACTCAACATTTGGTGACTCCATTCAAGGTAATATCTAGTTTTAGACCAAGTTTTATCATTGATTTTATTCATCCTTCATGTTCCTTACTAGGTTAACTACTAGTAGAGGTATCAATCCCATAAACCCACTCCTTCAACCTGAACTTCCTCTTTAAGTTCAACATCCTCATCCTATCTTGACATTTGAAGAGCAAGAGGACTTTTCAATCCAAGAAGATCAAGAGAGTGAAAAGGAGCATGATGAAAATATGACTAGGTAGCATGCCTTCCTATCCTTTAACATTAAAAATCCCATACACCTCAATGCATATGATGATATACCTCTTAGTGTTATTAAGAGTGTTCCCACATTTAATGGGGAAGGTCATGTCACTGCTAGTTTGCATATTAGGGACATCTCTAAATTTTTCAAATTTCATAATGTCAGTGAGGGCAATATTGTAATTAGACTACTTATCATGTCCCTTAGGGGAAAATCCCTTGACTGGTATAGGACATTGTCAAGAGGATGTATCACCACTTGGGATGATTTTAGAGAATTTTTGACCTCAAGGTTTGAAGATAAAAGTGATCACACATCACTCATTCATCAGCTTAATGTAATTCAAAGAGGTCCTTAGGAGACTATGCATGACTTTAATGATAGATTCTAAATAAATTAGTATAGGATGCCTCCTCCCATGAGACCTTTTGTAATCTTTATTTTCCCTACATATCTAAGGGGTATTAGAACTGATATAACCATCATGTTTTAATCTATGGGTGATTACACCTTACCTGAATCATATGACCTATCCATTAGAGCTAAGAATGACTTAATATAAGCTAGAAAACTACCTCCAAAAGTATCCATTCCCATTTTACCAAACATGTCTTTTTCTAATTCAAGTGTTGCTCAGGTCCCAAATGCAAATGCCAAGTCTAGAGTTGCCCCTAAGAAGGAAAAAGATACTATTGATTCAAATTCAAGGTGTAAGGCCTTAAAATCTTAGAGTAGGCAATTACATATGCATTATGGAGTTAACAAATACCCCTACCCTTATCCTCAGTAAGGAAATAGGTTCCCACCTCAATAATATGGTCAAGGTAGAGGATAAGGATAACCTAACTTTAATACACCATTCAATGTATATAACCCAACTTCCACCTTCAACACAAGATCTATGGTCCCATTTCAAAGTAACTTGGTGCAAGGAGAAGAATGGAAGCAAGGAAAATTTATGGATGCCAATGAATATGGAGAAACACTCTTGGTATCTCAATGAGTATTTAATCCTTAGTTGTCAATAGAATATGATAATAACATGCAAGCAAATGAAGGATGACAACCCCAAAAAGTGAACCTTGCACACTTCCTAAAGGAAGACACATTTGTCCTCAATCAGAATACTTCAATTTTAGATAATACCAAATCTAAAAGGAAGGCCTTGGGAGATGTCTATGGTGTTGATACAAGTTCAAGTAATCCTCCTACAATATAGCAAGGTGTGAGTGAAACTATGGCATTCCCTACAACCTTTTTACCTATTTCAAATTAGAATGTTAGAAAGCTTGTTCATAATTATATTATAGATAGTTGGGCAGTACATCAGTGATGCCCAAGCTTGTGGTAGATAAATTGAGTTTGAAATATGAACCATATAGTAAGGGAGTGATACAAATTGATGGGACACCATCTAAGTTAGTGGGACTTATTAAAGTTTTGAGAGTTTTTCTTCATGATTGTCTAAGTTTCTTAATTCTTCAAGATATAGTGGTTGTTGATCTGTGTACTCACTTTTCTATCTGACTTTCAAAGGATTTCACAACTAAGATAAGAGGCTATCTCTCTATTTATTGGTCCTTCTTGGCCTTCAAAAAAGGGTATGAAGCAAATTTAACCATTAGAACTCAACCATTGGCTAAGTTTCTTATTGAGCCCTGTGTGAAAGTAAGGTCTAATCTGAATTGTGTCATTAATGACTAAGAAAATTATATTATGGATGATGGAACATCTTATAATCTTGAGGTCATATCTAATCTTTTCCTAGATTATTATGGTGCTGACACTTATGGATATGATCCATACACTTTCTTTCATCAAACTGACCTTGACACATACATCATCCATGAGGAATGTGAAAAATTTTCTAAGGTAAGCATTGACAATCCTTTTTGACAAGATTTTGAGGGTAATTACCTTGTTCATAATCATGATGATGATGCTATTTAAATCATGATAGATCAATATGATGAAAAAGATAATGTCATTCTACCTGCACAAGATGGAGGAGTCATTCAAGGTGACAGACATAAAGAGGAAGATGACCTATGGAAACAATTTCATGCCATAGTTTAGGGGTTTGATCATCTAAGTATGTCAAATTATCTTCCTAAGAAACATGAATTTGATGATAAAGTTGTTGATGAATCTCATAAGAATGAAAGAGAGTGCCTTGTTAAGAATGAGAATGTATGTCAAACTACTATCATGAAGGATGAATTCATGAAGGAGTCAAATGAACACAAGGTAGATATGTGTGTTTGAGGAGCATTCCAAACCTCATCCTGAGGCTAAATCACTTTTATATATGATAGAGTAGAAATAAAAGAAACTTGATGGTCCTATACATCAAGTACATCATGTTCAAGAAGAATGTAAAGTCAAAGAAACTTTGATGACATCAAAGATTTAGTTTGATAAGTACTAATTGGATATGGTAGAATCAAATCAATTTGAAAAACTAAACAAGACTCTTGGAAAGTCAGATAGAATAGTCTTGAGAGCTTCAAGTGACATACTTGCAGTCAACAAAGGATCTAAAGATGGTAAGTCTTTTGACCATCTACATAAGAAAGTGTTTTTATAAGTATGATTCACATGATGGATTGATTTCTTGGAGAAAAAATTATGAAATAGGCACAATATTTGACCCTAGTTAAAACAATGGTGATCGATCTTCAGTTTAATTGGTTAAGGTCTTGTACATATTAGGATAGGAGTGTCTTTGCTTATGTTATGTGTGTTTTTTTAGTGTCTTGTATTGTGTTTTATTTTCTATTATTTGGTGTGTCTTGTGTCATTTCATAGGAAATTCAATGTCAGGTATAGTGTGTAGGTGACTCCATAGCCCAATGGATAGGAGTAGGCTACTAGACTTTGGCATAGCTGACTTGTCACCCCTAGGAAGTTATCAAAATATTGATTAATTTGACCATACATCAAATTAGTTCAACATCCTATGTAGTTTAAACTTATAATAGGGTCCACTATGGTTTAAAATGTGTATCATAGTCTTTAATAAGGTCAAAACTTATGCTTTAGCTTTGTCATATTTGTCCAAGTTAGTCTTATGTCATTTTAAGCCACTTTTGGGGTCATTTAATGAAGTGGTATAATTTCCATAGGCATAAAAGTGTTTCCAAATGTATAATAACATCATACATGTTATAATGTGTCAGAGAAACCATTTTGAGGTTGACATCCTATAGTTTCGACATTGAAAACAAGAACATCAGGTGATTTCATGTGGTTTTTAGCTATTATATGGCATGTACAATAGTTTTGGCACATGGAAGACTTAAAAAAGTGCCTATTTAGATCCCTAGAGTCTAATTCCATGATTTGGAAGATTTGAAAAGTCTAAAAATAGGAAAAACCAACCTTTCCTTCCTATCTCTCTACTAGACAAGGCTAAAAGGTTAACTAGCTTTAGCTTGGTATGGACAGGAGGATGTGAGTTAAAGTAAGTGCACTTGGTGGGTGATATCAATATTTGTGTACTATAAATTCATGGAAATATTTATATGTTTGGTGTACTATGCTTCATGAACCATTTCTAAGAATATTTATAACTCTTTTCTACCTACACATCCCCATGGCCTTTAGGTTTCTTCTTTGTTTAGATTGGTCTAAGCAAACCAAGTGTTTATTATGTTTTATATGGGTATGAACATCTTTATTACGTGTTTATTAGTATTTTTTATATGTTTGGATATCAATAAATGAGTAGGACTATCTCATTTTGCTAGTGGGAGACACCACTAAAGTCTACAAATAGTGTTTCACTTGTTTTCTTGTTGGTCTTCAAAATAAAGGTAATGCATTGGTGTTTCCAAACTTTCATATCATGGTGATCAGTTGTAATTTTGAAGGTTTGGTCTCAAAACTATTATATATGGATTGAAAAGACCAAGACATGAACACAGTCAGATTTCCTACAACAGTCACCTACAGTCAAGTGAAACGAGGTCTTGGTTAGTCATGTTGATGACACAAGAGGGTTTCAAGGCTGATGAGAGGATTATGAAGTGAAAAAAAAAGGACTTAACTATCTAAAATTTCATTAGGATGATGAGAAGTTTCCAACTTAGCACATGATCCTATATTACATAGTGGCACCTATAGATAGTCTACAGTTATCTGAGTTCAATCCATAAAAGTTTAAAGAGTGTTGAAATAGAGATGCTTAAACTCATTTGAAACTTTCATCAAGTTTTCAAGCATTCAAAATAACATTATGATAATGGTGAGGTCCTTATTTTCATTCAAACTTGGGTTCAATTTGTGCAAGTTAGGAAAGTTGTATTTGAGATACTTTACTTTAACTTCTCTAAATCACATTTTGCTTAAATGCTATGCCACTCCATGGTAAAATGCCTTGAGGTCTGGATAGGTCTAGTAGTTTCCATATTATATCCCATGCCTAGAGATAAAATCTTGACACATGAAGGGGTTATTAAGTCAAAAGATACTAATGGTTTTATGGCTTCCATTTCAAGCAAGTCTCCACTGAGGATATTCAGTAACTACAGTGTCAAAAAGACCAAAAGTGAGCGTTGAAGTGCAATATTGGCATATGATGCATTGATTATGAGAAAATGGAACTTTTTCTCAAAGAATGATATTAACTCACATAATTGTGAAATGGCCTAATGGAATACATTAATCTTACATAGATAAACACCTACAGGGGATTTTCAACCTAATGCACATCTATAGGTATCTATAGTTTGCTACAGTTGACAGACTAACTCATGCTAGTGTCAAGAGAATGGTAGTTTGAATGTAAGAGTGAGTTAAAAGAACTTTGAAATGATATCAAGGACTTAAATAAATACATAAGGCATGAAACATAATTCCAAAACATGGATAGACACCTATAGAAATTCCATTTTCCTAAGTGAGTATCTACAATCAACACAGTCCATGGATTAGACTATGCAAATAGAGGATGCAGGTGTGGAGGGTTGGTAGAGATGTAGAGTGGGAGGAATATATATATTATAGTATCACAAATATTACATGTTTCCATGTTATCCCTAGATATAAACACTTTGACTTAGATTGAGATAGAACAAACCTAACTCTACATACAGACCATATAGATTGAATAACTAATATTATGTTCTTGGAGTGTTGAGAGAGTTGTAGAGGTGATGAGGCATTAGAATTTGATGTAAAATGTCCTTATGACATAAGGAATCTCTCCAAAACTTTATTTTGGCTAGTAAAATAGGGGAAGTGCCCTTTGTTTTGTCTTAGAAAGAGGGCACTCCCAGTCAAGACAAGCCTGCAAACATAGTGTGTGTATGCTGGAAAGATGACATGAAGAGTCTTGGGACACTGTGAGATGATGTGGAAAGTTTTTTTGGAGGTGAAAAATGTTAATAGTCACCTAAAGTCCTAAGAAACCATTTGTAGGTGGTCTTAAGCCATCAAACATAGTCAGGCCTATTATAACTAGAAGTAGGCCTAAATCCTTAGGGTGCCTAGTTACATTTTATGACCACATGATCATCTTAAGCCATGTGATGACCTTCAAGGGAGAGTTTAGGATGTTTTATAACCATTCATTTGCAAAGGAACAACACAGAGTGGTCAATTTAACCTAAAACCATCACATGGGTTCTTAGAATATAGGAGAAAGCTTGATTGACCAACTTCAAATGTCCATATCTCTACAGACACATTGCATGGTGCCTTAAAGAGATATGGGTAGTTGATTAGGGTCATGAAATCCAAAATTGTGGAATTAGTTAAGAGATTAAAAATCTAGTTTTTATGAACTAATGCTAAGAACTAAAACTTCCTAAAACCCTATCTAGAATTTGATAGAGATTAAATTGATAGAGATGCATTTAAAAGTGTTCAAATGACCTAGAAATTGATTTGGACTTGTTTAAGACTCCCTTAATCTTATGGATACCCAATTTTTATATAATATCACTTTTAAATATAGGGTAAAATCAAGGTTTTTACAAGATTTGACTTGTTTTGTAGGTGTAGAGAGGGATTGGTGAGTGAAATCCATTGAAAGAGATTTGTAGGGACTCATTATAACTCCCCATTCTCATTTCTAACCTTATTTGTGCATGAAAGGTCCTTTACTACACCATTCATCACATGAAATCTTAGACAGATAGTGAAAATGAGAAGTGATTGCCTAGTGATAAGATGAGAGGTCTAATATGGGATATTTTTAAGGTCTACCTAATGGATTGGAAGGCAAAAGGGTTTTAAACAGGTGTCCTAACACCTCTTCCATAGATTTTTTTTAGCAACTACAAGTCATTTAGGTGAAAAATGTGAAGATTGTGACCAAGAGAGCTAATAAGTGATTACAAATAGTGAATACAAGTGTCATGAGGAAGGCTAGCAGTTAGGGAGGAATATAATGACTATCATATTCTATTTATAACCTCCCTAATATATTTAATATGTTTTAAGTCTTCTTAATATGGTTTCAAGCAGTCAAGAGATGTTTCATCATGAAGGTAGTTTTAAGAGGGCTATTTTAAGATCTCTACACCAGTTTAAGGAGTTTTTAATGCTTCAAATGGAAACTTATCCAAGAAGACCTTCATGTTCTATTCTCCACTCCATTCTCTTACAATTTAACTAGCTCTCATAGCTTAACACTTGTTCTTGTGACCCTTGAGCTTCACTTCTCTCTCTTCTCACATGCTCTATAAATGCAAGCCATTTTGGCTTTTCTAATCTAATCCACACCTAGTATGGTGAATCCCTACTAGTTTGAATATTGTATTTACCTTTGAAATAAAGATTTTTAATTTGGATTTGTGTTCACAATCTTCTTATCTAAGTGTGTGAAGTGGTGCATAGTGAAGGTCTAGTGATTAGTATCTATCCTTGCCTTCTCTTTGCTCTTACATGTTTGAAGAAAGTAGTTTCTACTCTAACAAGTCACATGAAATGTATTCATGTGCATTTGTTTATATTTAAGTGTAAGGAGTGTCATTAATGTCTATAATCTAACCTTTGGTTCACTTACCTTGTTTAGTTCAATGCATATCACCTCCATGTTTGAAATAATAATATTATAGCACTCTAAGATATTGAGAATAGTGTTGTGAGTCATGTTTCATAGTAAAATTATATAGTAGTCTAGTGGAGATCATTCTAGTGTATTACCTTATTAGACTGGTTTACTTTCATGTTACTTCTATCCCTTTTCATCCAAGCAAGCATGTAGTGTAGGTTATAAGCAAGCAAAGAGATCTCTAGGGAGCTAACTCTTAAACCTAGAGGTTTACCTCTGCTATAAGCAACCCACAAGCCTAGAGGTAATCCCATGTTTCCAAAATATTGGATCAGGATTGAAAACCTCTCTTAGGGTGCAATATTTGGTGACAATAGTTCCCATGAATGGTTTTTAAAGAGTTTCTTCATTGAATCCACTAAGAAGAATAACATGGATGGTGTGTGTGGAATCATAAGTGTTTATAACACCATCATTGGTAGCATATTTATTTTTAGATTTAATAAGAATGAAAATTCTTTATGTAGGTTGGGATGGATCAAAATGTCTTATGATAAATTATTAGTGTTTAGCTTAATTAAGGGCTTCTTCCAAATATTTTTGAGAAATGTCTGACTCAATATTGGAGTTTAGGATGGAAATCATTCGTAAATAATTGGAATATATTATCTTCTAACATGTGTTTGAATTTGTTAGATAAGTATTTCCACTACTTAATGAATGATTGGGTAGTTTCAGATTCCATGTATTTATAATTATTGAAATGGGATAAGTTATTTTTAGGAAGATCGTTGGTATAAAATTCTAAACCAATGTGTTACTTCTAAGCTAGAGATAATGCTAGACTTAATTTGACTGTACCAATCTAGGGCATCACCTACAAAATGTTTGGCTAGAAGTTTTATATTTGAAAAGGTGTTTAGCTTAATCCAATATTTGTAAAGGTTACCAAAATCTCTCAAATGAAAAGTGGGATAGTTGGATCCATTCTAGGTGATAGTAGGACTGATATCACCTATATCTATGTTGAGGAATCAATGGTTCATTTTTAAGATTCTTGATTACTTTGTTAATAAGTGGGGGTTGTGGAATGAGATTACTAGATGCATCTCCAAGAGGGGGTTAGGGGTAGTTGGATTTTTCACTCCCCATTGATATTATTGAAGATGATTGTGAAATTACAAGAGTTGAATTTACATTTTAATCATTTTATTAGCATTATTCATTTGGAAGGTAATCATTTGATTCATTATTTGTAATAATATTTGATTGGTATTAAGAGATTGTTGACTAGAATAGGTAGATTGAGATACACTAGTGGTTATATTAACTTGAATGTTAACATGGGAACTTTGAGTAAGCCCACTAAAGGAAAGGCATTCCATGTTAGTAGCAATATTAGGCATGGTGGAGGAAGAAGTATTAGAGGAAGTCATGTATTGACTTACCCAAAATCCTATATAAAAGTTACATGTAGGTGAAGGGGGATATCCTATGTGAAGTCACATCATGAGGTTATAGATTACTATAAGATCATTGCTCTTATGCTTAGGATGTTCATTAATTAAAATGATCATTTCATCAATATACTCAAGATCACTTTCATCCTCTACTATAGGCATGTGTGGGTGATAGTTAAGTGGATCAAGAGGTTAGGAAGTAATGAATGACCCATATTTTGTAGTCTTAATAATCACATGATAGTTGATTTTATCTTGGATTTCAAGAATGTTAAAACTAGACTTATGAACTTTATGGGAATTAGTCAAGTCCATCATGTCATGTTGAGTTCTCTATTCAAAATTATAAAAAATATACTACATGATAGAATGTGAGGGTAAAAATTGAAGTGGGTTGGCCAATGTAGTAAAACTATAGAAAATAGATTGTATTGACGATCACGATGTCATCAAGAATTGAAACAAGGATAATCAAATTATATCAAGGAGTTAAAGGAAGTTATATAGGTATAAGGATGAAACACAGATTGTGTCTGACTGTATGATGTAATTTGGAAGAAAATCTAGAATATTGATAGCAATAAAATTGTATCAAGTCATTTGATGTAGTTTGTTATGGGAAAAGTTAAAATAACAATAAATAGACTATATTGAGTTATTTAATGTAGTCTAGAAAGTAAATGACTATAAAATTATAAATAAATGGAATGTATCAAATGAATTGATGTATTTTATCATGTAATAATAAGGTTTTGTATTGAACTATTCAATATAGTATGTTCACATAGGAAATTTATCAATGTTAGATGATTCAGTTACAACATAGCACAAAACTATATTGGCATTATTTGATGTAGTCTGCAACAAAACATACAATAAAAATCAATAAAAATTGAATCTAATTATATTTACTAACTATTTTTATCAAAACAATATTAGGTACATTTACTAAAAGGATTTAATTGATAGTGTGGGTTCTCAAATATATTTATTGGTGCATTGATTAGTGGCATCCCAATATTTTATATCACTAACTACATAGGGTAAATTGTGCATGTATCCCACTAACCCTATTTTTTAGGGTATTATTATGACCAAATTTTTCATCTTAGGATAAGGTTGTTCATATTTCTCCAATTTGGTGAAACATGGGATTACCCCTAGACCTTGGGTTGTCTATGGTAGGAGTAAATCTTTATGTGAGGGGATATCTCCCCTTGATGAATCACTTAGGATAAATTTCACTACTTGTTTGATTTGAAAATGGGAAGAAAGAATTAAAATAAACCTAATTACAATAGTGATGCACCCAAAAAAAAGTTACCACTACCACACATTACATAATGCACTAATACCTACAAGACAACATGAACATACACATCCTAGACTGAACATATTACATCAATGTTTTATATAAGTTTAAGGAATTATAAGGATAAGAGGTAAGACTAATTAAAATTCAAAACCCACAAGAGACCCCTGATGTCACCAACTACAACCTTCAATAGAGAAACAACCACATGAGGCAAGATAAATAAGACATAAACAAGGTGACATACATCTACACTTGATGAGATCAAGTATTTAAATATTTATCACTACATGTAGTCATAAAATGATGTAAAACATTAGTTCATTTATTTATCAAAGGTATAAAAAATGGGTAGGTATTCTCCATACTCAGGTGGAGGATCCATTTCAAAGCCAAAGTGGCTCAATATATAACACAAGTATGAGAGAAGAGAAAAAGTGTGTAAGAGAGAAGGTATTCAAGTGTCATGTAAGTTATGAAAATAAGAGGAGTAAGGGAACATCTTAAATATGTCAAATATTCCATGTGTTTCTCCTCTTCGAATACTCTATCTCTCTAAGTGGCATGGGAGTTGAAAAGCTTGTTTGACACCTTGACTAGCTTCTTGAAACTTCTCTTCATATCTTCATGTTAAAGGACAAGTGTTTTTCTTGGTGAATAGATAAATTTATTATAATTATTTAATATTCTCTTGACACCTCTCAACTGATCCCAATATTTCTTCTTAACACATCACCTCTTTCTCTTACAAGGTGTCTGGAAGGCTCTTCATCTACTTATGCCTATTTTGCACACAAGTGTCAAAACTTGATTCAAGTTACTTTAGCTCACCCAAAATTCATGTATAGGATATTTACATAATATTATAATTTTATCAATCCATTTTGAGGCCTCAAACTAGTCACAATAAGTATTTGTCTACTAAAAGCCTTAATTAAGCCTCATTCCTTATAGCCTTTTTCCCTATAAATCTCCTTGTGTAGAATTTATATAGATTATATTGATAAAATAATAGCATATTATATGACCCTCTATGTCCTTACATATCCATACCATGTTTTAGCTTCAAACTCTAAGTGCAAGCCCCTTTTTCTACCTTTCTCTTCTACCAATTAGGCCTAATTAGGCCTCTGAGCCTAAAAAGTGGATTTTGGCTCTAAAATCATAATTCACATGTGAAACCTATTAGAAGTGTGTGATTCACTTTAACCATTCCAATAACAAGCTTGATGTCAAGTTTGGGCTTATGTAACATCATTCTTATATCCAAACCATGAAATGGCAAAAAATAAGCATTTTATAAGACTTTTTAAATTACCTTGAAAAATGGAGTTTTTTTAGTCACTTCTAGGGGTTCTTGAGAAAATTTTAAGATTTTAACATCTAGGACAAGTCCCAAATGACCTCATGCCATGATTTATAGGCTCTCCTCTTCTCAAAACACCTGTAAAACACAAAAAATGCAAAAATAGGGTATTTTGGGCAGTTCATACAAGTGAAGTACATTTGTAGAACCTCCGTAGAGTACTCAAAATCATCTAAGAGGTTTTAGGATCAAACTATGTCATAGGTGTGCTTTATATGTCCATCTCTATAAACTGGTCACTATAGCCTTCCTAGGTAGCCTAAAAATGCTTTTAACTCTTAATGATAGTTCATAAACCTCAAGGAATTAAACCTTATACCAATTATACAAACTTAAAGTACACTAGGGTATTAAACTTAACCTAGAATATTAGGGTCCCATAAAACATGTTTGATATGTACCAAGTAGAGAAAATTAACCTCTCAGGTTGACACTAGATATTTTGAGAGGTTTGAGTAAGAATAAGTGTTATAGATAGTTTATCTAAGTTTGGTTTTGATCTCTAATGACCTTAATAGTTATATGATGTCCTCCTTGACATCTTTCAATATGTTTCTTAACACAACCCTTTGCCAAACTCTCTACTTATGCCACTAGCTCTAGGCCTAGGGTTCTTAGATCAAACTGACTATCATACCCTAGTGCCTATATTATTCTATTTTATTTCTCTATTGGAGTCTATTACTTCATGTAATGTATTGTATATTTTTCTCACATCTCCTCAAGATTGTTTAAGTATCCAACTTGACTATCATATCTTCACTTGACTATCTTTACTCTCTTCAAGACTACCTAGTATACACTTGGTATGTTTGAGATTGAACAATATATATAAAGTTATTATCTTTATTTTGTTTGGATTTAAGAGTGTGAAATTATTTAATGTGTTTCCACACCATATCCTCAAGGTTTTCAAGTTCATCCTAACTCCCATCTAACTGGCTTCATCTCATCCCACTTCCTATACTAGCTATCTATACCATTAAGCATGCTTAGACTGAATAGGGTATGTTGAATAAGTTTCAATCCTTTCTTAAACCTAAAGTTTTTATAAACCAATGCTATCATAATCTCAATATAATTCAAACATATTTCTCTCTTAAATAATTCTTTGTAGTCTCCCTTTAATAACTTTCCCAAACCTCTCAAGATTTGGCAGGTTATGCATATTAGGATTGAATGGGCAAAGGATCATTTCTTTGAATTTGAATTTAAATTTATCTTGAGATTAATTTTAGGTTTTAAGTCACTGTGAAACTCATATTTATATGTTTCACCTCCCTCTCTAGTCTCCACCACTTCTACCCTCTCAAACAAGCACTCCTAATTCTCCCAAGGTAGACTTGTGTCTATCCAATGTGATTTGTGACTATTGTTGGTCACTCCCTATATTTATAACTATTTTTACTCAATGTATTAATAAATTTAAGTTAAATTATGGCATTAAAATCATGTATAAAACATAATCTAAATTTTGAAATTTGAGTTGTCTAAATAGACCTACAGGTTTGTGTTTGTATATTTAGGGCTATGGCTAGCTACTTAAAGTTTGAATAACCCTATTGAAGCATTGAAACCCTTAAAATTTTTGATTCAATTTATGATTTAAAACCTCCTTAAAATTCCTTAAATTTTCATTATTTCCATCAACCTTACTATGCAAACACAGAGTTCCCAAATGAATGGTTGTAGATGCATTTTTAGATAGTTGATTGAGTTTGAAAAGGTCATTGAAACCAAAATCAATCTTAACAATTATCAATGGATAAATCCTATTTTTTTAATTTCTCAAGTTGATTTTATTTTTTTAAAACCTTAAACCTTGTCCACATCACTGTCTAAGGTCAATTTCCTCACTAGATGACTATATATGTTGTTTTGAATAGTCTTGATTATGTGCAAGCATTCCTAGGTCTCCAAGACCAAAATATGAACCTTCATATGGATCCTTATATTTTTTATGATTACTTAATAAATTATAAAACCTATTTAAACTCTAAACCTTAATCAACTTTACTATTTGAGGTGTCTTCAACATAAGCTGTAGGTGCATATTGGAATAGTTTATCTATAGGGGTATTCTTAGCTTTCAAGACCAAACTCCAAAACTTGTCAAAGACTCTACCATCATGATGAGATTTTATACACCTATCTAAATTCATTGTAACTCAATTTTTCTATCACCATTCACTATTTTAAGGTAGATTCTCAACAATTGATTGTATGTGGTTCCTTTGAGAGCTCTGATTGTGTTCTTGGTCTTGAAATGAAATTTTCAACTTTGTATAGTAATATAAACTCATTAAACTTCATCAAGATCCATAATAATTTCATTTAAAATCTCAAAACATCTTCAAATCATCATACTCCTATGACTTCACTCATTATCATACACAGTCTATAGGTGCATATTAGGAGCAGTCTTGTTAACTCAATCTTTAATTCTTAATTACTTCAAACACTTGAATATTTACATTGATCCAAGAAATTTTTAAAAGTGAACCATCACCATTTTTCTTATGTATATACAACCTTATTGAAGATTGACACCATGATTTCCTAAACTTGCAGACTTATAGGCCTATAGGAGGTGAAGATTACAAGTTGTGTGTGGGAACTTGAATAGTGTAACATGGATGAATGCTATAGACTCAAAGAATATTTACATAATTTTATAAATACACTTATCATGAATAAAAAAACTCCAAATCCTTTGAAACATGTACAAAATCATTAAAATGCCTATTATGCAAACCCATAGAATATATAGTCTATAAATGTGAATGGAGCTATGACTATTTATTCAATATTTTACCTTCATGTAAATTTTTAAAAATACTTAATAATACTTGAGAGGATTTTTTAATAATCACACAAACATTATTATTTAGAAAAGATTCCACCATTCTACGTAGAAAGCTTAAGAAAGACCCCTGTCATAGTTGACTAGTAGATTTTAAACCCTTAACTTCTTAGTGATTGTTCATAAATCTAAGGAGATTATTTTGAGAACCAATTCCAAAATTTTAAATCTTATCAAGACTACAATCAATTCCCAAATTTTTAATCTCCCACCACTTCTCTCTTGTTCGTACTATCTATTTCAATTTTGCCTATGTAAGCTTGTGAAGAGTCGACAAGAGAGATATGATGTTTTTAGATTACTTTGAACTTGTAACTACTATATAATCACTATTATGGACCTAAAAACACTTGATAATTCTAAAAAATTTATTTATTTTCATATTCTCTCTCCTCCCATATTGTACTTTCTTTGAAAGCGCCTAAAATTGACTTTTCTTGATCATAACTAACCTTTTATGACTTGAAATTATTTGATCCATACCATGACATATTTTAAGACCTATATTGACCTCAATTAACCCTTGACACATCTTTAAATTCACCACAAATGACCCTTTTTAGCTTAAGAGACTTAAATAGACCAAAACACATAAAAGAGACTTACCTTAATATTTTTAAATTTACCTTAATAAATATTAATAAGGTATTTTGGACTCAACTAGGACCTCTTAAATCATTTAAAGTTCAAATTTTTTCCTATATGGGTCTTATTTTGACCTATGGGTTCAAAATTGGATAACAAATTAGTGACTCATAAGGGTAGTACGCTTGTTATGCTAACTAGACCAATAGCCTTGTCCTTTCATTGGGCTTTGGACTCAATTACACTGTGAGAAAACAAGGTCAGATCTTGAAAATTGACCAACAAGACAACTTGATTACTTCCACAACATAAAAAATGAAGAGACACACACAAAATCAAATAAATTAAGACACACACATGTGTTATCAAGCACTTGGGAAACATAATAAAAACTTAAGAAAACTAGACTATATAAAACTAACTTGAAACAAATTCTCTCCTCCTATATCGAAAGGGAAACTTGCACCAACCTTTGCTCCATGAGATAAATGAGTGTAGGAAGCAAGTTGACTTTTAAGCTTTTGTTTTGATGTCTTCAAATACTTCATGTTTACCACTCTTTTTGGCATGATCTTCAATTCAATAACAACATCTACAAACATATCACCTATAAAGGTGAATTATTCTTGTGGCTCAACCATATTCTGATGGTACTCTTTAGATGTAACTTGACTCAATAATGCTTAATGAAATCATGTTTTTTTGACCTCCATGGTAATTTGAATGAGATCAATATTATTACCATCTACAATCTTGTCAATCTATTCAAAGAGATTTGCATACTCAACCCCATATTCTTAATTGTCCTCAATGAATACACCTTGAACAATGTCTTTGTGAACATGACCTTCAACATTTTAAAGGCCTTCAATATCTTGAGGAAGCTTAACATGTTGTTTCCAATCACCTTTGTCTTCTTTTTCTTCAATAACCACAACCTCTTCAACTTCATCTTCTTTCTCATTGTGTACTTGATCAACTTCAACTTGTTTACTTAAAGAGTTTTCTACTTCAAGGTTAGTTTCCACTTCAACAAGATTTGCCTTTGGAAGCTATCATGTTATTCTTTAATATGAAATTCATCTTCAATAATCTCTTCAACTTGAACTAGGAAGTATATGTTTTTTAAGAGATTAAAATTCACCATATACCTCATTAAATATTTTCCATAAGTTATCTCATTTCATGGAAGTAGAAGCATCTATGTCTTCTATTATATTTTAAGATTCAATCTCTTGATCATTATCATGAATATCAATCAACTCAGATAATGTGATGTCCTTCTCAAGCACCCTCTCTCTCATATCTTGATCAAGCTCTTTATGAACAAATGCAACATGGTCTAAATCTTCTCTTTTCTCACTCATGAAGGTTAAATTGTGTTTGTCTTCACCAAAGAGATATCTTATAGTGAACTCGTCATCATATGCACTTGAGTCATCTTCTTGATCAACTATAAATTCGCTTGATCTTATTTTCTTGTCTCCAATAGGATGAATTTTCCTTCAAGAAGCGATGAGGTGGGAGGGTGGTGAACAAGTTCATGGGTTGGAGAGGGACTAATCTTAAAATTTGGGGTCTTAAAAAAGGGATACTCTTAAAATAATTCTTGGAGAGAGAGAGAAGGTTCAAATTTTCTATAGGTATTCCATTCTCTTCATCAACCGCCTCATCCTTCTCATAGTCTTCTTAAAGTTCATTGTCAATTATAACTTGATCATCCAACTTCTCAATTAGGGCTTTCTTCTTGTCTTTAATGTTATTTTAGATTTATTTCCATGAGGTAATATATATAGGTTCTTGGGGATAATGTAATGAGTTTTGAATAAACACAAGGTCTTCTTTCTTGACATCAACTTCTTGGTCCTTACTCTCTTCCTCTTTCTTTTCCCAAGACTTCACTACTTGGTTCCAAGTTTTAATTTTGAAGCTTTTAGGCTCTTTTGAGGGATTATCTCTCTTGGAGGCTCCTCTTGAGGATATTGAATGGTTTTGTGAGGATAAGGAGCATAATAAAACTAATATAGAATACAAGAGGTCTCTTGAGGAGAGGAGGAAGAGACTTGCATAGGTTCATTTTCTTCCACAAGATTTGGCATGGTATAATTAGGAATCCTAATCTAATAAGGCCTCCAAGATGATGAGATCTTGATTTCTTAAGGGAGAATAGGTATATCTTGAGAAGGACTTTGAATCAAAGGAGGTGGACTAGGGATAGGAGATGATGGTTGAGGTTGTTTGGATTGGGTATTTTGATTCTCCCACCTCTCTAATATGTTTATCCACAATTGGATAAAGGTTTTCATTTCAATCAACTCATCACTCATAACATATTGGGTTTCCTCTCTAACTGACATCCACTTATCCATCAACATTTAAACTAACTTTCTCATCTTCTCTATGAGATGAAAAGGGATCACATCAAGATCTTTATCCCATTTTCTCATCACCTCTTCTAATTTTATCATATTTGTCTTGAATGCCAACAAGGGTATTGTATGATATTGGAAAGGACCTTGATAATACCTCATTTGTTTTTATTATTGATATCTCTTAAGAGCTTGGACTTCTTCTCTAAGAGTCTTAATCACATCTTATTCTTCATGATGGCCTTAGTCATAGGATTTTTCATAAGGTTTCTCAACAACATCATGATCATATGGAGAAGGAATAGGCTAACCATAGGATTTTCTTGGCTCATAGGGTTGATAACAATCTTGATAGGGTTGTTGAGGAACATAGTATGGGTCATGATAAGGTTGATAAAAAGTTGTATAGTAGGATATCTCTTTATATCCAGCCATACCAACTTCATTAGTCAAATGAAATACAATATATGATCAAAATCCTTTTACAATAAGTATTAGGTTGATTATAGCTAGTTTATTGCATTTGGAGTCACCATTGGTGTTTGATGAGTGCCTCCAAAGACTGATAGGATTAAGAACACACCAGAATTTCATCCACTCTTTTGGACCTTAAGTCCTACCAATCATGCTAAAACTATTATGACCAAATTTTGTACACTAGGATAAGGTTGTTAAGAATTATCCAATTTGGTGAAACATGGGATTACCCCTAAACCTATGGGTTGTCAATAGCAGGGGTAAACCTTGAGATGAGGGGATAAATCCTCTTGATGAATCACTTAGGCTCACTTTCACTATTTTCTTGATTTAAAAAGGGGAAGAAAGAACTGAAATAAACCTAACTATAGTGTTGATGCACCAAACTTTTTTTCCCACTACCATACATTGCATAATGCACTAACACCTATAAGATAACATGAATGTACACACATTCTAGACTGAACCTATTGCATCAATGTTTTGTAGAAGGTAAGACATTATAAGGCTAAGAGGTAAGAATAATTCCACTTCAAAACCCATAAGAGACCCCTGATGACACCATATGTAACATATAATAAATGCAAAACCACATGACGTAAGGTAAATAGGACACAAACAAGGTGATATACATCTACACTTGATGAGATCAACCATTTTAAGATTTATCACTATATATAGACATAGAATGGGTAGGTATTTCATTTTTTTTATTGATCAAAGGCATAAAAATGGGTAGGTCTTTGCCATACCTATGTATAGGATCCATTTCAAAGCCAAAGTGGCTCAATATATAGCATAAGTGTAAGCAAAGAGAATAAGAGTGTAAGAGAGATAAGGTAGACAAGTCTCATGTAATTTAAAATAGTAAGAGGAGTTAGGTAACAAATTCAATAGGTTTAAGATGCCATGTGTTTCTCCTCTCTAGATGCTCCATCTCTCCAAGTGGTATAGGAGTTAAAAATCTTGTTTGACACCTTCACTAGCTTCTTGAAACTTCTTTTATTCTCTTCATGTTGAAGGACAAGTGGCCTTTTTAGGGATTATATTAGTTTATTATACTTATTTTCTCTACACTTGATAACTCTCAACTAACCCCAACATGTTCTTAACACATCATCTCTTTTTCTTGTAAGGTGTTGTTAACTTTCTAAGTCACCCCCTGATGAATGTAAGGCTTCATGAGGCTTACAAAGAGATAGCACACCTGTGAAGACCCAAGCACTTCAAATAGAGCATGTGTAGGTGATTTTTATCTATACCCAAACCCAAAATAGAGGTACATGTCTACACAGTAGTAAGAGGATGGCTCACACTCACTAAAGGTTCCAAATGCAAATATGTGCATAGGATTTTATGGCATGCAAGTCAAAAGTTGCATAGGTTTAAGGATGCAAGGTCCAAGTTATGAAAGGATAAGTAAAGGAATCACATGAGGAAAAATCAAAAATCAAGAATAACACATTAAAGGCCTTTAGCCTTCATGCGTAATCTTGTGCAAAGGTCCTTTTGTACCCATCTAATACAGTATCTCTCTTATGCATAAAATGTTACATCTTCACCCTTCTATTGTGCAATGTGTAACCTCTCTTCCATCATTGTCACATGAGTCTTGTGCTCAATTAAACACATAGATTTTCCTAATTACCTAGGAATAGAACTAGTCTCCCTCGTGTCATATCCATGTTGCTTCTACCTAAAAATCTAAGAGAATCCTCTAAAAGCCTACCAAGGTGCCACATATTGAGTAGTTGTTGGATATAAGGAAGTAGTTGGAGGTAGTTGAGAGAAGATCAAGGAATTATCAAAATAATTGAATGCAAAAGTGTATATTAGACTTCAGGACTTGATTGCACATCACTCTCTAACTCTATTATAGATATCTTCTATTCCTTGATGCACATGGATCTAGAAGTGATTTTTCAACTGACCCCGTATCTAATAACCAAGTAGACTTTAAGAATCATGGTCGTATCACTATAGAGGATTATATGCTACATATATCACCCCTAAGTGGCACATTAATTATAAATCTAGCTTAATATTTTATAAAACCCCAATTCTTTCCTTATAAAAGGGTTAAAACATTTTTAGTCACCTCACACTGATGGAATTTTCCCTTCATGAGTGCTTCTATTGGCCAAAAATTGCATGATAATGAGAATTAAGTTCACCTCTTTTCATTATTTTGATGATCTATGTGTTATTCCTTTGTTGTTGATCTTTGTCTATGGGTATTCTTTTCCCCTCTCATCATTATCATCCATTCCCAGCACCTCCTCATTGAACTCAAAGCTCATTTGTAGGTCATATTTTGTGCACAATAGGGTCTACATAAGATTTTTATGTGGATAATCATCATCCCTCTCAATGTTGTGTTATGTTCCCATGCCTCTATGTGAAACACTTATGTATTTAGAGTAAATTGATAGAAACTAAGTGATATTATCTTGTTCTCAAAGTTTGCACTATGTTTATGGTAGTAAGAGCACTCACTCTATTTTGGGCACATCACATTTTACTTTTATCATTCTCTTACCTTCTCCTTCCCTTTTCCTCTTAAAGATCCTAGGTTTAGATTAACGATAGTTTACCTTTCTAATTTTTAGGCCTAAGCATTAGTCTTAAACTAGGTACACTTAGAATAGAGGGAATTGAGCCTACTTCAGAGACTCATCCAAAGGAGCACAAGGGTCTTATGCCTTGGGGATGTTCCCATAATTGTAATGAGACAATCAATGCTCATGCACATAGCAATATGATAATACTTCTATGCCTAGTTCCTTGGATTCTTGTACCCCACACAAGGCCTTTATATTTAGTACCCCATCTCTAAGCTTCCCCACATTGCAGAACATCCATAGGTGTACATTTTGAATAAAAATAGTTTATGGCACACCTGATGGGACCAAGTTGAAGAAAAGCTAATAAATCAGTGCTACCCTTGGCTATCAAGTGTTAAATAAGCTCTTCATAGCACTCGGTGACTCAAAATGTCTAATTGTATTGGTTTAAATAACCTAAGTACTTAAAGATATGTCTTTCCACCCCCATTTCATGAAAATGTTGCATTCATTCCTCTCCATTTCTCATACCAAGCTTAGGAAAACACCTATGACTTTTCCCTAGTTTATCCCCTGTGATAACCTACTTATACTTTTTTTATCCTTGTGCAAGCTACCTCACTCCTAATCAGCATTACTACCCTCCTAATCAACCTTAAAAGAGAATCCATTATATACACCTTGATTTCTAGAAATAGCTAAGGGATATTGAAAGAGAGAAGATGTATAGGAGGTAACAAGAATATTTTTCTCATCAATCTCACACTTGGTCGTAGGAGATGATAGAATAGTGCAAAGTAGAAGAAGAATGCTTGATTAGGCACATCATAGCTAAGGAAGAATAGATGCATCAATTTCTCAAATGTAGAGAATTGAATCATAGTCAACTGCATCCACTCTTTCCTTTCTTAGATTTGAGTAGTCACCCCTTATGCTTATAATCCAACCTGTGGGGTAGAAAACTTATGCACCTAAAATCCTTGGCTTTACTTCAGGCAAGGTACGCCCCCTATGCCTTAAAACAAGCCTCCCAATTTTAAATTACCAAGATCTAGAGGCCCCCTCTTATACAAGATCCTAAACCCACACCAATTCAAGAACACATCCTTCTTAAGGAGCCTTAAGCACAATCATGTCACCCTTCCTAGACCATACATCCCAACTTTGTGGTTCTTAACCTTGTAGAATCCCCTTCTTCCATTCTAATTGAAACCTCTTGCCCTCCCACCATCTTCATTTTTAAAGGAGGACCAATTATATGTAAGGCAAGTGAAGACCATTTAGATGAATAAGATGATACTTCAAGAAATTACAATGAAGAGATCATCATTAGTAGCCCTCCCTATACCACAAAGTTAAAAGTGTTAGAGCTATTATAGGAAGAGGATGAACAAAATCATCATGAATTATAGGTTGGTATGAAAAAATGAGATGATGAGGTACTCTCTTAGATAGATGAACTTCCATTTAGTATGGAAGAAAATGCTTATAATGATGAGGGGCCAATTTTCACCATTCTAGACGGCACTCAGGAGTTTAAACCAGCTCAAAATCAATGTACATATGATAACAAGTGATGAGGAGATGCAAGATTTGTTTCAAATCATATGTGTAGGTTATACCCCTTTACAAGTAGGCTACGATAAAGCCAAATTCAAGGATTGTGCTTTTATTAAATAGGTTAGGGGGAAAAAGGAAGCATCCCATTAGGTCAACCTTCTCAGGGGCTGAGTGTTGATCTATTTGACATACTCAATGATGGATATCAACTCTTTGATGACATTTTATATACTTTCACACCCCTTGAAGACATCACAGGTAAGTTTTGGACTCAACCTCTCAATAAGTAGCATAAAGATGAGAGGGAGGTTATAGTAGCAAATGAACTTCAAGTTTATTATCTTGATAAACTTATAGGGGAGTTTTTAGAAGATATAATGGGTTCACAAGGATAACCCACTAAGTTCATGAGCTACTCGAGCATCATGCACAAGCCTCTCAAGTTCCAAAAGAGTTATTTTAAGCAAAAAGTACATCTAGGCACTAAGATATCTAGGAAGAATTGGTTTGACATCAAAGACATCAACCAACTAGGGGAAAGACATATACATAACATGGTGGAGTCATTTATTAAAAGGGATCCTAGTCAAATAAATTCCCTTGAGTGTTATTTTAAAGTAATCAAGGTGTGCCTCCTTCATAGTAAATAGATGCCACCTCACCTCCCTACATCACATGCTAATTATAAGGAGATGCATAATGTAAATGACCTAAGAGGTTTTTGTTTTGATCCAGGAGGGTGAAATCCCATGTTTATATTTTATATATAGTAGAATAGATTAGATTACATTACATTTTCCTAAGTGCCTGCATGCACATTCGATAATGTATTTTTGTTTCCTCCAAGTGCATTTTACACATTTATTTCTTGTTCTCTCTTTCACTTTGTGCAAGGTAGGACTCAATTCAGTCTATTTAGGCATAGGCCAAGAAGGTTATAGCTTTAATGACTCTATGCTCAATGGACGGCTTCAAAGGCCACTATATTCCCATATAATAGGCAAGTGGCCCATAAAGGTCATTAGAAGTGTTGACTTTTTAAGTCACCTCATGGTCGGTACAAGGCTTCCCAAGGCTTATAAAGAGATAGTGTACCCACGAAGACCCAAGCACTTCAATTAAATCATACATAGGCACTTTTCATCTACACTTAAACCCAAAATAGAGGAGTAGGTCTATGCAGTAGTAAGAGGATGGCTCACACTCACTAAAGGTTCTAGATGCATGCCTATGCATAAGATTTTATGGTACATAAGTTAAAATGTGAATAATTTTAAGGATGTAGGGCCTAGGTTATGAAGGGATAAGTAAAGAAAGTGCATGAGAAATAATCACAAATTAGGTAGAATGCATAAAAGACCTTTAGCCTTTATGCACAATCTTATGCAAAGGTCCTTTCATATCCATCTAATGTAGTATCATGTTCATGTGTAAGATTATACATATGCACCCTTCTATTATGCAATATGAAAACTCTCTTCCATCATTATCACATGGTAGCCTCATGCTCAATCAAACACATAGAGGTTCCCAATTACCTAATAATAGCACCAGTTTCCCATGTGTCACATCTACATTACTCCTACTTAAAAATCCAAGAGACTCCTTTGAGATCCTACCAAGGCACCACATGTTAATTAACTACTAAATATAAAAAAGTAATTAGAGGTAGTTGAGAAAAGATTGAGGCATTGTCATAATAATTGAATGTAGTATTGACTATAAGACTTTAGGATTTGAGTGTATATCACTCTCTAACTCTGTCAGGGAGATATTTCATTCCCTAATGCACGTGGATCCAAAAGTGATCTTTCCATCAACCCTAGATCAAATCACTAAGCATAATTTAATAAGCATTGTTATAATGTCTTAAAGGATTAAATGTTTCATCTACCACCCCTAAGTGGCACATTAATTATAAAACTAGCTTAATCTATTATAAAATCTTGGTTCTTTCAATGTAAAATGGCTGACACATTTTTAGTATCCTCACAACGCTAGAATTTTCCCTCTATGAGAACTTGTATTAGTTAAACCTTGCATGCTAATGAGAATTAAGTTTACCACTTTTCATTATTTTGATGATCTATGTGTTATTTTGTGTCTATTTATCATTATTTGTGGGTATTATTTTCCCCTCTCATCATCATCCATTCCTATCACCTCCTCATTGAACATAGATCTCACTTATAGATCATATCCTATGTGTATAAAGGTCTGTGTAGGCTTTGTCTATGGATAACCATCATCCCTCTCAATGTTGTGTTGTGTTCCCTCACCTCTATATGAAACACTTATG
The DNA here is from genome assembly GCA_037957365.1 of Torreya grandis. Lineage (NCBI taxonomy): Eukaryota > Viridiplantae > Streptophyta > Pinopsida > Cupressales > Taxaceae > Torreya > Torreya grandis. Next base: position 802,020 of record JARHVA010001688.1, on the reverse strand, counting down.
CATTTAGAGTGACTTGGTGAAAATTATGTGATATTATCTTGCTCTCAAAGGTTTCCACTATGTTTATAATAGTATGAGTGCTCACTCTATTCTATGTATATCACCTTTTACTTTTATCATTCTCGTACCTTTTGTATTCAATCATAAATGCATCACATCTATAAATCTATCCTAGCTTGAAGAAGATAGAGCATACCTACACTTTCGATTGGGGATACATTTATTAAGCAAGAGCATGACCAATATGGGGATCTGCTAGACTCGATTAGGGGATCACTTGTCATAATATACCATGTGAGGTAGGGTTATAAAGCCTATAATCTAATAAAATCATGAAATAACCCTAAAAGACTCTTAAGGTTTGATATTTCACCTATGCTAATAAACAAGAAATTAAATATAATCTAATGTACACCAAAGTTTATGGCACAAATTGGGGGTTAGAAATAAAACAAACAAAACTAAACATACATAGAAAACATATACTCACATCAGTGTATATGGAATACTAATACATATAAGAAAGAAGCACAACTACATTATCTATCTACTCTTAGAAAGGAGGAATAAAGTTAAGAATAATTACCTTGAAGATGAACCCATTGAGCCTCAATTTCTTCCTTGGACAAGGTGTTTCACAAGATATTTTTGTGGTATGTAAGGATAACAAAGATAAATCAACTCTAGTTTACACAACCTATCTATGCATCTAAAATACTACTCCATAAGACAAGATCTATATCTCAAAGGAAAGTATGAAACCTTAAGCTTTATTCTTCAAGTAGAATGGTTGATAAGTAGAAGTTTATTTGTACTTATTCTTCTTTATTTCTCTTCTTACAAATGGTTGGAAATGAACTCATATATATAGGTAGATCTTACCCTAAATCCTGTTGAAAATTTCAATTGTATAGATTCATCCATGGTCAATCTTGTATGTTTTCAAGGATAATTCACTAAGTCTAAGCTGGGTTGGCAAAAAGGCTAACAAACCTAAAAAGTGAAAAATACCCCTAAATTGTATAGGGTTAACCATGGTTGACCTAATACAGCTGACAGTCCATAAGGGAATTAAGATAAGAAAAAGAGGATGGAAAGAGGAAAATCATTGGAATGGGTAAGGCTGAGAAGAATAATATTAGTTTTAATGGTTTTAGGAGATGAGTGTGTAGATGGTAAGTGGCACAAAAATATTATGAAGCACCAATGGTCTACCCACCTCATTCTTAGTGCACCCCTTAAAGAATACACTCAAAGATATTGAGACTCGATAGGTTGTTGAAAGATAAAAAGTGTTAATAATCAATAAAAGTTTAAAAATATTATGTGTATACATATGCCCCACTCAAAGCTCATCACATGTCATGTAAGTGCAACATAGGATGGTGCTTTAGGAAATAAAACATGATAACACATAATATTGATGCTAAGTAAAGTGTAGTAAGCAAAAAATAAGATAATTGAAAGGACAAAATTGAAAAACATATACCTTTACTTACCTGAGTGTTGTAGATAAAGAAGTAGACTTCAAGTGAAAGCTGAAGGCATCCAATGTGAAGACCACTAGGTGAACATGTAGAAGTTAGGGTAAAAAATAGCCAAAAATCAAAAACAATGAAAGATATACATATGATAGTGGAAAATAATCTCTACATCATCATGAATTCAATGCATTTTACAGTTTTGAAAATGAATGAGTAAAAACAAAGATATAGGTAAAATAAGGAATCTATAAAATAATAATTAAAGAATTTAAATTTTGAAAAGTGTTTTAAAATAGGGGAGAAGACAATTCATTTGTTATTTTTACTTGTGAAAGAGATAAAAAATATCTCTGGAGACCAAATGAGCTAGGATGGTGAGGAGATGATATGCTAGATAGGGAGAGGTTCCAGAGGTAGTAGCAAGTGCACTACAGGTATGCAGCTATGAATCTCAAACCAATTTTTTAAATTTGTATTGAATTAAGTGTATTTTCAATAATTTTGAATTTTAAGCATTTTTAGATGTCAGAATGAAACAAAATTAAATTCTAGGGGTAGAAAATAGTAAGATAGGAAATGGGTTTAAAGGAATTAGGAAAATAGTGAGAAAATGCACTTTTTTAGGAAAATATGAGGGGTTGATAAGAAAAATGAAATAGGTCAATCTAGTCAACCTAGTAGGATGAAATTAAGTATAATCCATAGTGTTGACCCAATAGGTATAGATCAACCCTATACATTTTGTAGGCTACCAACCTAATGCAATTTTCCAACTGGTTTGAAAGGTCCAAAATGACAATGCAGCACTAAGAAGGGGGAAATAAGAGGGTTGAATAAGATTTTGGAGTTAGGGTTGAATTAGATTTTGGATTTAACTAAGGCAAAAATAGGGAAATTTTGATCAAACTAATTTGACCAAAAAATTAGAATAAGTATAGAAAAGCATGCAAAAGGCCAAAAGAGGGCTAGAATGGATTGAAATGACCAAAGGAGGGAAAGAAGGATTGAGTAGGCTATAAATAGGGTAAAATGGATAAAAATGAATAAGTTTAAAATCAATTAGGCTTATTTTTATTTTAAAATGTAAAAAGAATGTATTTTGACTATACATGACATGAAAGAACTGATACATCCTTTATTATTTCTTAGTTGCAGAGAAGATGGAGGTTTTGGAGATTGGTGGATGTGTCCTAGTTACATCATTATTGGAGTGATTGTCAAAAGGATATAGGGCTATACTAGTATCCATAGGTCTAGGAGGCATAACTGACATGTGAAAGATCCTCATGAGTGATGATTTGTTAGTCATGTTCCTTGATTACTTGGAATGACTAACTAAAACCTTCAGATGGGAGGTGGATGGGGATGTGATAGAGGTATCCATCACACTAAAGGATATCCATTCCATCCTTGAGTTTCCCATAGTAGGAGCACCAATGACCACATAAATAGCAAACAACATAAAAGAGAGGAGAGCCTTAGCCATGTGGGATACAATTTCAAAGACAATTTTGGTAGGATGGAGAGTTAGTATGGATAATACATATACATCATAGATTTTATATATCCAAAAATCCATGATAGGACTTATGACATAGTAGGTGTTATGTCACAAGTCAGATGGCAAGGTACCACTATTTATGGTAGCCTTGATCAAGATGATGTTAGAGGATCAAGTTCTATATGATCAAAGATCTATCATCTAGGTCCAACTCATACATGATATGTATGAGATACTGGTTAGATGGCAGAAGATCATGGGACTAATTGTATTATTGATAGGCTAGATATATGAGAGGTTTCTTATATATCAACTGACTGGGTTACCCCATCCAGTTGATGATAGGTCACCTCAAGTGTAGATATAGAGAGAGGAAAAGTTGACATGGGTCATGCCCCATATGATATTGTTATATTTAATGAGATTCATAGACATAGTATGGTATCCATATGGAGACATAGTGACTATATGGGTAAGTTGACACATAGTTTCACTAGTGATAGAGAGGATTGAAGTGATCAGACACTACATGTGATGGAGAAAGCCACATCTAGTGGCATGGATGTAGGATAGATGGGCCTACCTCATCTAGTAACACCAATACTAATGCCTAAATAGTGGACTCAACATGTGAGGGAACTATGGGGAGGAGAGGACTAGGACCACAAATAGTGAGATCAACACTCAGATCATGTTGTGAGTGACTATGGATTGGTCAAACATGATAGGGAGCAGAGTAGGAGGATAGGGAGGTAGAGATACCAGATGTACCACTACCATTTCTATAGTAAGAGGAGCTATAACAACTAAGGACATGATGGTGATGGAGGTAGTAGGAGATAGTAGGGATCGATGTCATCCCTAAATAGCCAATAGAGGGGCTAGAGGAGGGATGGGTGATAGAGAGACCACGCAGGTGTAGGTTGAGATGAATTTAAGTTATGACAGAGGGATTTGAGCTAAGGACATGACCTATAGAGGAGGTACTAAGAGGCTATATAGATGGGGATAATATGTTAGGTGGTCATGTGAATGATAAAACCATAGTAGCTGAGATATAAATAGGTAAGAAAAGATGGTTAAATTATTGATTTAAGTTTTTATTTAGAAGTAGAGATAGATAGATATTTTGAGATATAACAATGATCTAATATCCATTTGGTGTGATTTTATAGGTGTATTTGAGGATGTAGAGGAGAGATGGGGGTCCTTAGTGAGGGGAACACTCCATGACATCCTCGATGAGACTATGCATCCATATGATCCTACTACATTAGAGTATCTTAGCGTACCATCTACCCCAACATATGCAAGATGGTTTAGACTAGTTGGGGAAGTAAAAATATAGATATATGCATAGAGAGAGAGGATATAGCCACTAGTAGAGATGGGTGTAGGTGAGATGTAAGCATGGTAGACCCTAGCTGAGGAGAGAGATGTGCATCTAGACATAGTGACATAGATGATAGAGATATAAATCTAGTTGACGTAGTCATAAGTGCAGGTAGTGCACCTACAAGGATAGTTATAGGGATTAAGATCTAAAATCATGTCCTTATAGTTTACTATTCAGAGGAGTTAGATTTAGGCCTTAATAGGTAGTGTGGCTAGGCCACGAGATAAATAAGATGGGACCCAGCCATATAGTTAGAGCATTATATATGGTTGTATTTGTTGTATCAAATTCATGATATATATATATATATGGATCATTTTGAAATTTTGTTGTTGTTTTTTTTATGTTATCATTATGGTTTATTATGGTTGTTCATTATGGTTGTGGTTATGGATGCTTTGGATATATTTATTTTTAGCACATGTATTTAGTTTTGTTGTATATGTTATAGGAAATATATGAGATTTGGTTTCTTTTCTAGTATTATGTTAGACACATGCATGCTTAAAAATAAATAGGCAAAAAAGGACTTGGTAAAATATAATCAATCAAGCAAATGTACTACACACTATTTCAAGCTGAGAAATGTGTAGTAATAATAAATGACTAAGTATAAAAAACCAAGAACTGGAGAAACAAGATGGTAAAAAGAGATTTGTTTCTAAACCAAAGTGAAAGATTTTTGCACCAAATTAAAACAATTAAAATCATACTAATTCATGTTGGAAAGTATGAAAACAAAGTAATAAAATGGAAGGTATGTAAAAGGGCACAAATTATATAAAATAAATGAATTAACTCAATCAATCATACTAAATCATGCTAGAAAATATAAAAGAGAAACAAAATTGACAAAAGATTGGTCTTAAATTGATCACACTAATTCAAGTTGGGAAGTATGAAAAATTCAAATGTTTGTATTCTTACATGCACCCAAAAAATAAGAAGAAGAAAAAAGTGAAATATAAATGAAGTAAGCATAAAACATAATAAATCAAGCTAGAAAGTATGCCAATGATGTGTAACTTCATAATCAATTTAATCTTATATCATATTTGACACATGTAATTTTGGATTATGACTTTGGTATTGAAAAATTTTGTGAGGAATGTTGGGTCCTATGTGTGGTCTTACATTGAAAATCACAAAGAGAACACCACTAAGGTGGAATAAATAAGAAAAAATAGGTAATCAAAGATGTGGGTAATAGGAAGGAAAAGATGGTAATTTGTGAGGATGATCAAGTTCTATCCATGGTCTTATAATACAAATCACAAATAAAATCCCAAGAGGACTGATCAGTAGACAAAATAATTATTCCCAAGAGGAAATATGAGGGATATAGGGAATAAAAAAATGATTGTAAAAATCAAGACTTAGGCATACTATGAGAAGACGTTAGGAGACAAGAGGTATACTAAGGACATGAAAAGACACTAAGTGACTAGTGGTCATATATGTACAAAGGAAACCTATTTGATATAGACACAAAGCTTTGTAGGAAAATATGTAGCTACTAAGATCAACTCATGAAGGTAGATTGGTACAAAAAAGGTAAAATGGACATACTTTCTCATGGCGTGTTCCTCATTCTTTAGGACCCCTTATAGAGTCATTGGTCTACTACGAAGATTGGGTACTTACATGAGAAAGTAGGTAGCATTAAAAAAAAAAATTATTATCCTCTTCTAATCTATTGGCCTACCATACCCCAAAGGACCTCAACTCTACCGTAAGGCCAACTGTGGAGTTTGAACTTCGAATAGAAGAAGGAGATGTGCTTTGAATCATATCTTTTGGTGTGATTGGATTTTTAAGAATAATTTTTCCTTTTGTTTAAATGATTAGGATTTTAATTTTTAAATGTATTTTTAAGATTCTTCCTCCATACAGATTTGGAATGACCAAACATGAGATATGTAGTAATACACATGAATGATTTTTAGGCTAAGGCTAAAGGAATCTAAGTAACCAAAGACAAAAATTGACTAAGATACTTAGACTTAACAATGAACTAGCATGTGATCTCAAGTCTCAACCGTGTATATGCTTAGTTTATAGAATAGGAAGAAGGAAAAAAGGAGATCCAAAATGTGGACTGGTATAAGGAGATAGTAATGATTACAATTATTTACTAATTGATCACATGGTAAAAGGGGGATAATGACCAAAGGGAATAGGGTCTGTATAACCAAGTCACAATGATAATTAACCATGAAAAATGGAGATAAGAAATCAAACAATCATGAAGAGGTAACAAAAGAGCTTTGAGAAAAACTTAAGCAAGAGATAGAAAGTAATGATAAAAAAGACAATTATATGTGAAATATAATTGATAAGATAAGAAAGATATAGTACAAGTAAGATCACCATATATGATAAAGAAAAATTTGACACAGTGTCAAATGATATAATAGATAGATAAAGATAATATTGGAGCACACATCCAACCTAAATGAATATTTGAAAGCACCATGTGCTCATAAATACTAATAAAATTTTCCACACACATTATCCAAGCCATCAGATAAATCTTTGTGAAGTTGGAGATGAACTAATGCTAATGTCTCATCGATATTTAATGAAAACTGGGAAAATACTTATTTTCTAATCTCCTCCACAAAAAATTAGGAATGCTCTATGGATCATGATGAGGAGGGAAATTATGAAAGGTATGGTTAGGAGAATTCATGGGATCAAGCTCTATGGGAGATGCAGGAGTCACTGGTGGAGAAGGATCCATAGGTGAGGGAAGGTCCATGGGTAAAGAAATCGTGGGTGGAGGCATAAAAGGTGGAAAAGGGACCATAAGAGGTGGAGTCATGGGAGAAGAAAGAGGATCCTTCTTGTGGGGATAAATTATGGGAGGAGTAGAAGAAGTTTTGGGAATGGCTATACAATGATCCTTAAGATGTTATTGAAGGATGTGGCAATGATCAGTATGATAGGTGTCATATAGATGCCATAGATAATATACCTCACCATACTTGGGGAGATATTCAAGAATTGCCTTAGAGGGAGTTATGGATTTGCCTAATGACAAGGAAAAAAGATGCAAGGTATCAATATATTGTTGCAACTTATGACAATAGGTGGAAGAATGATTATATGTCCCATAGAAGTAACAGATATGCTTATGAGTGGTTTTAGTAGAAGCACTCATAGAAGGAGGTATAATAGGAGTAGAAAAAGTTAGAGAACACACATAAGCCCATTTAGTGGGTAGATAATCCATCTTAGTAAATGGAATCAAACCATCACAAGGTGAGGGTGATGATGAGGAAGGATTGGAACTAGGATCAATAGGAGTGATAGAATCAGAAATAAGGGTAGGCTCAACAATAGTAGGGTTAAAAATAGGCTTGATCATAGAAAGAGTGGAAAGAGGCTCAACTACAATAGGAGCAAGAGTGGGTTTTAATAAGGGCTCTATTGAGGGAGGGGTGGGATCTATAGAAGGTCTAAGGAGAGTCATACTAACTTTAGGGGTAAACTAGCTATGAGGGTCAGGGTACCTAGCAAAATGATAAGGCCTGGTCATATCATGATCCATGAGCATAGTCATATGTGGATCATCAAAAACTAGAGGTGTCAGCACCATCTTTACCCTAAAATAAAGGGTAAAAATATAAAAATTAAGAACTATAAGTGAAATAAAATGATGAGATGTACAAAAACACTTAAGTAAAGAAGAACAATAACAAATAATCTTGGCATCATGAGCCTATACAAGATTGTTTGATAATAAATCATCTAAAGAATAGCCATCATCATAATCTAGGGTGTGAAGGTAAATGACATAGCTAGGGATGACCTTATCATCTGATGAAGTATGGTGAATAGAACACCTAGTCTTGTTCAAGACTATGAAAATGTCATCACAAAGATACTTGTGAGAGTGAGGTTGCAAGGAAGTAAGAAGCTACAAGATGAGATGAGGTGAGAGATCATAATTTTTAATATTGAGTTTAATCTCATTAGGTTCATCATCATCTGAATCTAAGAGGTTAAGCGGAATATTACCAATGATCTCAGGGTGCCCATTATAACCTTGGGTTGAATTAACAAGAAAGTTGAGATGTTGTGATTCACATAATGGAATACTTGGCAAAGGCTCAAGAGTATGAATCTTGAAGACACCACGATCTTGGAATTATTTAAAATTCTAAGGGCTAGATTTGCCTTGAATATTGTAAATGGCTCCATTATGAGGGAATTTAACGCATTGGTAGGTGGAAGAAGCAATATCTCTCATGAAGTGAGTCCATGGCCTACCAAACAAGATGTTATAAGAAAGGGGGAAGTTAAAAATCATTACCTTCACATGGTTGGTGATAGGTGGGATGGTAATGGGAAGCCATTCACAAGCTAGAGGAGTAATTTGCCTTCTATCATATCCTTGACAGGTGTTATATGTAGACTTGAGATTGCATTTTGAATACCCAAGATTATTAATGAAGTTGAGAGAAGTGACACACATGTCAGAACCCTCATCAATCAATGCACACATAATTTAGATATTGCCTATTTGGATGCTAATAAATAAGGGAGGATCATCTGCACGAAGGAGAATTTTATATCAAGAATCATAAAAGCTATGGGAAATTTTAAAGAAAGAGAAGTGTCTAAATTTTCATCAACGTTGATAGACATCTCTTCACATTATTATAATAGACTATCTTCAGATCCAAATAAAACTCCCTTTTATCCTACTGGGGGAGGATGAGCGACATTCATCTCAAATGGTAGTTGCATAAGATAGTTTTTATGTAATGGAGAAGTCCTCATAATCTCAAAGAATGGAATTTGGGATGGGAGATTAGTGAGATCTACAATGGGATCCCACTCATCATATCTCATAATAAGTTTATTAGATATATGTACATAATGGTTAAAAGGTCCTTAAAAGGAGGAGTTGAAGCACATTGGAATTTATGTTGGTAAGATTAATGAGGTTTATAACAAGGTTGTAAATTATGTTATGATGATGAAGTAGTTTGTTCAAGTGGATTTGGATAATTGGTAGAAGTGTTAGTAGAATTTTGAGTACTATTAGTGTTAGAAAATGGTGAAAGAGTGGTAGAAATAGAATGGGAAGTGTCATCCAAGGGAGAATCATAAATTGGATCATCAAAAGTAATAAGTTCATCTTGCCCCAACTCATTTAAATGAGTTGGAAAATAATCTTAGATAACATGATATGTTCTAGATGAAGGAGGAGTGTAGATAAGTTGGGAATAAATGAAGACAACAACCCTTCACATTTTAGTCATGCTAACCACATTTTCTTCAAAAGTTAGTTCAAAAAGATTTTTTACATTTTTGGTGGAAGGGGTGGGCTTATCTTGGGTGTCTTAAATTGGTTGATGATTAGGAAGAGGGTATTTATTGATAGTCAAATGAGCATTTGCTTGATTTAAGGCTTGAGTTTTGTCATGTGTTTTATATGCCTCATAAGTTTGTTGATGTTTGTGAATGATGGAATCATGATCAAAATTAGGTCTAAGAATATAATCCATAGATAAATTATGAATTTGTTTATATGGCTCTTGAGAATGACTCTAACTAGAATGAAACCAATAAAACTTGTTAGGATCATACCAAGATTTCATAGGATGAGTAGGGTCAAGCTCTCATAGAAGAGGCCTAGGTAGATGTTTAAGCAATTCAGCTGAGGATAAATTTTTCTGAACATTGATGTTATTTAGTGAAGAGAAATGTGGATTAGTATATTGTTGAGAAGGGGGAGTTGGTTCCAAATATTGGTTAGGAATGATAGCTTAAACATTGTGAATTATCTCATAAGAATTTGTAACACCATCATTGGTAATATTGTGGTTTTTTTTCTTTAGTGATATACGAGGACCCACAAAAATTTGAGGTGGATCAAATTGATGCTTTAGGATATATTGATGTTTATCTTGGTCAATAGCCTCCTCCACGGTACATGGAGAGAGAGTGTAGACTCAATATTGTAATTTAGGAAAGAGGAAATTGGTAAAGAGATGGAAAAATTATCATCAGCTATGTTATATTCACATTCGTTTGACAAATTCTTCCATATTTTAACAAAAGCTTGAGTTGTTTCATTTTTGTTTTGTTTGAAATTTATGAAATGGGCCAAAGTGTTTTTTAGAAAGATCAATAGTTTGGAATTCTTACACTAAAGTATTAACTAAATCCTCCAAACTAGTAATGGAATGTGGTCTAAGTTGATTGTACCAATCCAAGAAATCACCAATGAGGGTTTTGGCAAGGAGTTTGGTAGCAACAAAGGTGTTTAATTTGACCCAATCCTTATAAATATTTTCAAATATCTTAAGATGAAGGGTAGTATAGGTTGATCCATTATAATAAATTATATGTGTTATACCTCCTATGTCAATGTTAGCAATTTGAGTGGTGAGAGGTTCATTTTGTATATGCTTGATGGTTTTTTTGACCAAAGGAGGTTGAGGAATGAGATTGCCTTAATAATCTCAAAGAGGAAGAGGGGGAACATTTTGTTTATGTGTGCCCCAAGCCATTAGTTGTGGATGAGATTGAAGGTTGAGAAGGTGGTTTTGCATGCTTATCATTTGATTTGTGTTATGAGCTTGAAAAGTATTCATTTGATTGAGAGTTTGTAATAAAATTGATGTGTTTGATTGGAATTAGTAGAAGCATTAGTGTTAGTATTAGTGGATTAGGTACCACTATTGGTGTTGATAGGAGATTGAGAGGAATTATGATAATGTGATGCACTAGTGGCTAAATTTGCTTGCGCAGCAAAACATGGACTAGTGAATGGTTGAGAGGAAGAAACACTAGAAGCCTGATTGCCTTGGGTAGCAAACAAAGAACTAGTGAAAGGATTAAGGATAGTGGATCTTAAGAGAGGCCCACTAGATGTAGAACCTACCATGTTAGTTTAGATACTAGGCATGGAAGTGGAAGAAATTAGAGAAGAAGAGGTCATGGTATGAGAAAGAGTCATAATCAAAATAAGAGGTTGAGAATCAAAGAAAGTGGTATGTCTTAATCTATTTGATAATTTAGGATTAGGTGAGTGAGGATTTTCAACTTGACCACTAATCATAAGATTGTAAATGGTAGAAGGATCGTTTCCTTGACGTTGAGGAAATTCAGAGATAAAGAAGAGCATTTTAGGAGTATACTCTAACTAACATTGGTCTTATAATGAGAAAAGAATAATATATTATGAAGAGGTATTATGAGGGGTCCCATAGTTTATTATGTGAGTGATAATATGAATGTTACTAGCATCCAAGAGATGAGCCCTACTCTATCTAAGTTTAACAAACATGAGCCCTACTAAGTTGTGGTAAACTTCATCATGTTTGTTGACTACAACTCAGTGTCATTATTAAACATAAAGTTCATGATGAAGGGAAAGGAAGAAAAATGAGAAAGAAAAGAACCAAAAAGTGACTAAAATAGTTCAAGGTCGACTGGGTCAACCTAACACAAAAATAAGGACTACAAAACTATACAAGGTTGACTAGGTTGATCCAATACAGTGTGTAAGAGATGGAAAAAAGAGGTAAAAGGGGATACAAATAGTATATTCTCAATTGGGTCAATCCTTTATAGTGCATAAAGGCTAGAAAAAGGTATAAATTTGACTGGGTCAACCTAATATAGTAGATAAAAAAGAAAAGAAAGTTTAATAACTAGTTATGGATTGAAACAAGATAATGTTTACAGCTAATGTAAGAAAGTAAGAATTGACAGTAAAAAATAGTCAATTAGATCAATTTTGGCCAATCTAATTGAGGCACACAATATAAAACCTTGCACTAACACTAGCTAATACAAGTTTTTGCACACATAATTGAGCAAAGAGTAAGCAATCAACTTGAAAAGTAAAGAACTAACTAATTGGTCAACCTAAGATGTTTATTAGACTATTAAAAAATTATGTTAAAAGTGATAATAATTTGGTTTTAAAGCAAGGAACTAGATATCAATTTAAGGATGGTTTCAGGTAGTTTGGGTTGAAAACCACTATGGTGGTAATGATATAGGCTTAGTATTGGAGCCTACTCCCTCACTTCACACACTATAGTGATAAGAATGTCAGATGTTTAGTTAGAATATACCATCAACCATGCTTTATACTTGACTAGAGTATCAAGTTAGCTTCCCCTTTGGTGATGAAATCTAAGTAGGTTGGCCTTAGGTAGATAAATGTTAAAGTGCTTATTTGGATTATGTAATTTAGCCATGTGTGCATAAAATAGAAATAGTGAAACTAAATGGTTAATTAAAAAAAACCCCTAACTAGACTATGTGAATTATTCTAAGCCTGTAAGCAATAAGAAAAGAAAGGTGTGAGTTAATTTCTAGCATATAGAGATTGATTCTAACTTAAAATAAGGTACAATGTTGACACTTTATGCACAAAATATAGAATAGGGTCGACAAAGTTGAATCTATATTATGGAATTAAGGTCTAAAAATAAATAGGGTCAGTCAGGGTTGACCCATTTATTCAAATAAAACATAGAACTAGGTTAATGGGGATAATCCAGTTGAATGTGCAAAGGCAGGTTTGAATATTGTAAACTATGAAATGAAAGATAGTAAAAGAAATAGATGGAGAGATAAAAAGGAACCTTGGTGGATAAGAGATCTTGAGAATGAATAATTCTAGTCAAGAACCTTGGATTATGCTTTCAAAACCTACTAACAAGGTCGATTAGGTCGATCAAGCTTTGTAAAATCCTATTTTTAAATGCTTAAAATGTACAAGGTTGGTTGTGTTGACCTAATACATTGAATTGGAAGCCTAAAGTGCACAAGGTTGATTGGGTCAAATTAGTAGCCTGAACTAGAAGTTTGAAACTCTAGAAACTTATACTAGGTCATCTGAGTCAATCCAGTTACCTATTCTTGAAAACTTATGCATAGAGATTAGAATTGGGTTGATAGAGTCAATCTAATATGATAGATATATGATAAAAATGATGCTCAAAATAATCAAAGAAAGTGAAATAAATCCTCTAAGGGTTAGTTTCACATCAAGTTCACCATAATATATGTAATCAAAAATGCATCATGTCCATAAATCAATCTTGGCTCAAAGAAGATAGATCGTACATACACTTCTGATTGGGGATATATTTGTTAAGCAAGAGCATGACCAATACAGGGATATGCTAGACCTGATTAGGGGATTACTTATCATAATACACCATGTGAGATATGATTCTAAAGCCTACAATCTAACACAATCATATAACAACCATAAAATAGTCCTAAGGTTTGATATTTCACCTATGATAATAAATAAGAAATTAAATCTAATTTAGTACACACTAAAACTTGTGGCACAAAGTGGGTGTTTAAGAAAAACTAAACTAAACATGCATAGAAGACATATACTCACATCAATGTATACAGAATCCTAATACATGGAAGAAAGAAGCATAACTATATTATCTTCTACTCTTATAAAGGAAAAATAAAGTTAAGAATACTTATCTTGAAGATGAACCCATCAAGCCTCAATCTCTCCCTTGGCCAAAGTGTTTCATAAGAGAATGTTGTGGTATGTAAGGATAATAAAGACAAATCAGCTCTAGGATACACAACCTATCTATGCATCCAAAAGACTTCTCCACAAGACAAGATCCAAATTTTCAAATAAAGTATGAAACCCTAAGGTTTATTCCTCAAGTAGAATGGTTGATAAGTAGATGTTCATTTGCACTTATTCTTCTTTATTTCTATTCTTACAAATAGTTAGAAATGAACTTGTATATATAGGTAGATCTTGCTCTAAATCCTCTTAGAAATGTCAATTGTATAGGGTCTGCCATGGTTAACCCTATATGTTTTTGGGGATAATTCACTAAGTCTGATCTAGGTTGGTTGAAAGGCTAACAAACCTAAAAAGTGAAAAATACATTTAATTTGTACAAGGTCGACCATGGCTAACCTAATATAACCGATAGTCTAAAATGGAATTAAGGCAAGAAAAGGAGAATGGAAAGAGGAAAATGACTAGAATGGCTAAGGCTGAGAAAAATAAGCTTAGGTTTAATGGTTTTAGGAGATGAGTGTGTAGATGGCAAGTGGAAAAAGGGACAACAATCTTATGAAGCACCAATGATCTTTCCACCCCATTCCCAGTGTACCCTTTAAGGCATGCATTTAGAGAGATTGAGACATGATAGGTTCTTACAAGATACAAAGTTTTAGTAATCAATAAAAGTTTGAAAATATTATGTATATACACCTTCTCCCTCCCTTTTCTTCTCAAAGATCCTAGGTTTAGATTAGTAATAGTTTAATTTTTACTCTTTAGGCCTACACATTGGTCTTAAACTAGGTGCACTTAGAACATAAGTAATCCAACGTACTCCAGAGGTCCATCCCAAGGAGAGCAAGGGTCTCATGCCTGAGGTATGTTCTCATCGTTGCGATGAGACAATTGATTCTTGTACATGTAATTGTAGGATAATACTTTCACACCTAACACCTTAGTCTCATGCACCCTACATAAATCCTTCATACTTAGTGTCCCACCACTAAGCTTCCTTGCACCATAGATCATCCATGGGTACACGTTTCAAATGACAATAGGTGTCTAGAAGGCTCTTCATCTCCTTAGGCCTATTTTGCACATAAGTATCAAAACCTAGTTTTAGTTACTTTAGTTTGCCCAAACTTCATATATGGAATATTTACATCATATCATACCTAAAAAAAATCATTTTGAGGCCTCAAACTATCCTCAACATGTCATTGTCTACCAAAAGCCTTAATTAGGCCTCATTTCTTATAACCTTTTTTCATATAAATCTCCTTGTATGGGAGTTGTATAGATAATCTTGACAAAATAAATGAATATTATAGGACCCTTTATGGCCTTAAATCTCATACCAAATTTCAGCTTTAGACTCTAAGTAGAAGCCCATTTTTCTTCCTTTCTCTTCTACCAATTAGGCCTGATTAGGCCTCTATGCCTAAAAAGTGGATTTTGGATCTAAACTCCTCATTAATGTGTGAAACCTCTTGAAAGTGTGTGATTAACTTTACCCATGGAAATACCAACCTCCATGTCAAGTTTGGGCTTCTAGAATAATGTGCTTATAGACAAACCATGAAACGGCCAAAAAGAAGCCTTTCACTTGCTTGTTTGGACTGCATTGCAAAATAAAGTTTGTTTAGAAACTTCCATGGGTTCTTGAGAAAATTTTATGATGTTAATAGCTATTAAAATTCCTAAATTACATCATCCCATGATTTGGAATCTCTCCCTTCTCAAAACACTTATAAAACATAAAAAACATGAACAATAGGGTATTTTGGGTAGTTTGTATAGTAGTCCATACAAGTGAATTACATGTCCAAAACTTCCTTGGAGTCCTCAACAACATATAATAGGTTTTAAGATAAAAATATGTCATTAAGTGTGATTTATAAGTCCATCTCTGCAAACTGGTCACTATAGCCCTTTGAGGCAACCTGAAAGTGGTTTAAACTCTTAAACGATAGTTCATAAACCTCAGTGGCATGAAACATCCTAAAAATTACAAAAACTTAAACTAAAATATGGTATTAAAATTCCCCTAGAATATTAGGGTCCCATATATCATGTGTGATCCATACCAAACAGAGCAAACTAGCCTCTCGAGCTAACACTAGGCTTTCTAAGAGGTCTGAGCAAGAATGAGGGATGTAGGTAGTTTCTATAAGTTTGGTTTTGATATCCAATGACCTAAATAGGTCTATTATTTCCTCTTTTACATATTTACATAGTATTCTTATGGAAACCCTTTACCAAACACTCTACTTATGCCACTAGCTCTAAGCCTAAAGTTCTTGGATCAAATTGATCATCATACCCTAGTGCATGTATTCTTATATTATATTTATCTATTGGAGTATGTGCCTTCATGGAATTTTTTGTCTATGTTTATCAAATTTCCTCAATATTATCTAAGCCTCCAACCTGACTATCATTTCTTTACTTGACTATGTTTACTCTCTTCAAGACTTCCTAGTATACACTTGGCTTGTTTGAGACTGAATAGGGTATATATTGTTGTTATCTTATTTTTTGTTTCATCTAAGAGTGTGAAATGATTTTATGTGTTTCCAAACCATATTCTCAATGTTTTCATGTTCATCTTATCTCACCTCTAACTGGCTTCATCTCATCCCACTACCTATACTAGTTGTGTATACCATTAAGTTCACTTAGACTAAACAAGGTATATTAACTATGTTTCACTCCTTTCATGAAAATTAGGTTTTGATGAACCAATGTTATCATCTTATTAATCTCATTCAAACATCTTGATCTCTTCAATAAATATTTGTAGTCTCCCTTCAACAACTTTCCCAGACCTCTCAAGAATATGCAACCTTTACATATTAGGACTAAATGGGCAGAGTATCATGTATTTAAATTTGACTTGTAGGTGATCTTGAGATTAATTTGAGGTTATAATTTATTTTTAAACTCATATTTAGATGTTTCACTTCCCTCTCAGGTATTCATCACTTATACCCTCTCAAACAAGCACTCCTAATTCTCCTAAGGTAGACTTGTGTATAACCAATATGATTTATGGCCACCATTGGTCATTCCCTCTATTTAAAAATATTTGTAATCAATGGATTAATAAATTTGAGTTAATTTATGACCTTAAAATCATGTACAAAACACAATCTCAATCTTGAACTTTGGGTTGTCCAAATAGACCTATAGGTTTGTGTTTGTATATTTAGAAATATGACTGCCTACTTAAAGTTTGAATAACCCTATTAAAGTGTTGAAACATTTCAAACTTTTTATGTCATTGATGATTTTAAACCTCCTTAAAATTACTTAAAAATTCATTTTTTCCATCAACCTTTCTATGCAAATATAGACTTCCCAAATGACTAGCTATGTGTGCATTTTTAGACAATTGACTGAGTTTGAAGAGGTCATTAAAGCCAAGCCCCATACGTTTCTTTACAATTCCTTGTAAGGCCATGTGTGTTTACTTATGAAAGTAAACCCACCCTTGCACTATAATTATTATAAATTCAAAAAAAATTATTAAAATCCCATGTGGGATATTATAAAAAGATTAAATTTTCTTAAAAACATACTTCCACACTCAAAAGAGTTGCACAACCACTTACCCTGGGCTATAATCTATTAACTTACATCCTTAGCCTTCTAAAAGGGGTTATGCACCTATCAATTAGGATTTTAATTTTATGTTTTAATTTTTTTAATTTAATTTTATCTTCAATTAATTTAATAATTAAATATTTAATAAAATGTCTTAAGTGTGCTTCATGACACAAAGAACTTTCAAATATGGAAGGGACTAATTCAAATTCATAAAATCAATGAAGGTTAGTCAAACATATTGAATGCATAGACTAACCAAAATTGACTATAAAATAGATGGTCAACATGAGAGGAATTACAAAAATTCATTTTTTGATTAAAGTATTTAAAAATGCACCTAATATTTAATGCAAAACATTGCTAAAACCTATGTTTGTACATAGTGAAATTATTGTTTCACACTCAAAGGGATCATCCACTAATTTGAATTGATCAAGAATTATAATGGAAAAATTAATATTTCTATTTAAATTACCCATAATATTCATTACACTAATACAATAGTCTTTAAAAAATGTTTGATCAAAGTATTATTATTTTTTGTAGCATTCTTCCTGTAAAAGAATAATTTTTTGGGCACTATTCCATTGGGTGATATTTAAAATAACCATTGCATTTATCAATTCATACTTATGAAAATAATCCCTTATTTAAAAATAAATATTCATAATTATCAATAGTATTAGTATTGATGTCTCAATTTTTTTTACTATCTTGAAAGCTTAAACCTTGTCCACATCACTATCTAAGGTTAATTTCCTCACTAGCTAACTATAGGTGTTATTATGAATAGTTTTTACTATGTGCAAGCCTTCCTAAGTCTCCAAGACCAAAATACAAACCTTTATATGGATCTTTGTGTTGTTGATGATGAATTAATAACTTATCAAAACTATTGAAAATCTAAACCTTCATCAACTTTACTGTTTGAGGTGTCTTCAACATATGTTGTAGGTACACAATATAATAATTTAGTTGTAAGGGTATTCTTAGATTTACAAAACCAAAATATAAATATTTTTAAACACTCTACCATGTTTTTGAGATTTTATACACCTCTCTCAATTCCTTGAAACTCATTGTTTCTATCACCGTCCACCATTTCAAGGTAGAGTCTCAATTGTTGATTGTATGTGGTTCCTTTGAGAGCTCTGATTGTGTTATTGGTCTTGAAATGACCTTTTAAATTATCTATGGTACTTTAAAATCATTAAACTTAATTATGAGACATAATCACTACATTTACAAGCTCAAAATATCTTTAAATCATCCTATCTCCTCTGACTTCACTTGTTATCATACACAATCTATAAGTGCATATTAGGAACAATCTTGTTAACTCAATATTCTATTTTTGATGAATCCAAACAATTGAAGATTTCAATTAATCCAAGACACTATTCAAATAAAACCATCACCATTTTTATTATGGATATTCAACCTTATTGAATATTGACACCATGATTTCTTGAACTTGCAGACTTACAGGCTTGTAGGAGGTGAAAACTGCAAGTTGTGTTTAGAACCTTGAATAGTGTAATGTGGATGAATGATATGGATTCAAATATTATTTCCACCATTACATAAACACACTTATCATGAATTAAAAAACTCCCAAACCTATGAAACATGTATAAACTCATCAAAACACCAGTTATGCAGACCCATCGAATACATAGTCTATAAATGTGAATGGAGATATGATTGTTTATTAAAAATTTTACCTTCATGTAAAGGTTTAAAAATACTTCAAGATACATGAGAGGATTTTTTAATACTCACACAAACTTTCTTCTTTGGAAAATATTCCACCATTCTACCTGAAAAGCTCAAGAAAGACCCTTATTATGGTTGGTTAGAAGATTTTAGACCCTTAACTTCTTAAAAATTATTCATAAAACTAAAGAGATAAATCTGAGAATCAATGCCCTAATTTTTAATCTAACTAAGACTAAAATAAATTCCCAAAGTTTCAATCTCCCACCTTCTCTCTCTTGGTCGTACCATCCATTTCAATTTTGCCTGTGAGCTTGTGAAGGAATCACTAGGAGAGATATGATGTTTTTGGCTTCCTCTAACCTTGTAAATTTTGGAAAATAATCATGACAGACCTGATAACACTTGATCAGTTGAAAACCTTATTTATCTACATATTCTCTCTCCTTCCATATTTTACTTGCTTGGGATGCCCCTAAAATTGACTTTTCTTGATTATAATTGATTGTTTATGACTTAAAATTCCTTGGTCCATACCATGACATATTTTAATACCCCAATTGGCCTCAATTAATCCTTTAAAAAAATTTAAAGGTGCCACAAATGACCCTTTTTGAATTAGGAGACTCAAATAGACAAAAACACATAAAAGAGACTTACCTTAATCTTTTCAAATTTACCTTAAGTGATAATAAGGTATTTTTGACTCAACTAAGACCTTATAAATAACCTAAGGTTAATTTTTTTTCCTATAGGGTTCATATTTTGACCTAGGGGGGTTCAAATTAGATAATAGAGATAGTGAGAGTAACTTCACTAGGTGATATGCTCCTCTCAAGTGCACCAAAAAACCAAACATATGGCTTGGCTTCCTAAAGTTTAATAAAAATGGAATCCTACACATTTCTAAGATACCATGAGGTAAATGGAACTAAATTTCATCTATAGTGTTGCACTATGTCTATGATTAATTAGGCATGTTCCTCATACCATAATGTTTGTAAATAGAACAACACATAACCCTGGACGATAATCACTAGGTAATTTGAAAACTCCCAAAACAAAGTTTTGATGTAAATGCAAACAAAAATAAAATAAAATTTAAATTTAAATATCAAAAACCAATATGTATCATTAAATTAATTTAAATAAATAGGAAGCTAACTTGAAATGAAATGTTTGATTAAGCGTTGAAATAAAAAATCAATTTGTTTTGATTACGCTTGAAAATTAAACAAATAAAATTATATCAACACTGGTTAATATAGTTTTACACATAGTACAAAACTATATCAAGTTGATCAATACAATATTTATGCACAGAGAATCACATACCAGGGTGAAATTGTATCAATTTGTTTGATGTAATTGTCTAGAACAAAAATGTTGAAGATAGAATTGTATCACATCTAGATGATACAATTAACTAGAAGAATAAGGTTGACGATAAAATTATATCATGTTTGGTTGATACAATTGATTAGAAAAGGAATAAAATGATATATAATTGTATATCATTATTTGATATAGTTGAATATAATTAACATTGGAGATTGAACTGTATCACATTTGATATAGTTTATTGGATAATAAATTGAGATAGAACTATATCTAAATGCTCAATATAGTTAGTTGAGGATTAAAAAATGTGATGAATTTATATAGAATAGTTTGATGTGGTTTGATAAAAAAATAAGACTATCATAGAAAAATATCAAGTTATTCGATACAATTGGTTGAAGAGGTAAAGGCAATGGTAAGGTTCACGTCAAGTTCAATAAAATGTATGTAATGGGTTAGGATTAGCCTACAACTATCTTATCTCTAAATATTTAGACATAAATAAGGTTAATAAAAAAGAGCCTAATGATACTTAATGATTTAGGATATGACCAAATGGATCTTCAAACATAGCAAGAGAAACACCTACAACACAATGTCAAAACAAAGTATTCTAAATCCATTAGACCAATAACACAATAAAATATATCTAATTATATCTTTGTTTGTAAGGAGTCTAATATTGAAAACAAATAATATAAGTAAATGGGAAGAGTTAAAAACATCAAAATGGATAAGGAATGAAGGTAGGTAAATGGGAGCCTAGGCTCCCTAAAAAGAATAGACAGAAATTTCAAGTAATCCTATAGCCATACTAAGTATAAGTGTATAGAAAGCTTAAACAAGAACACAACATTCATTCAATAACAAATTATGTACCTTCTATCTAATAAATAAAATAACTATGGTTAAAATATACTTACCTTGAATAGGACCCATCAAGCCTCAATAGCCTCCTTGGCTAATGGTGTTTTGAAAGATATTATTATGGTTGTGTGTATTTCAAAGGTTGAATCAAGCTCTAGGCTAAAAGGACTCCTAATAAATATCCAAGACTCCATAAGATAACCTTTCTTTTAAGACAATATCCTAATAAATAACCCTTCCAATTGTAGATGATGACATAAGTGAGAGCAATGTCAAATAAAAATTAATGTCTTTCCATTGGAATGAAATATTAAGCTGTACTTATAGTGATAAATAGCCCTAACCCATATGTAAGGTTAATTTGATGCCATCATCCCACCATGATGTAGCTCAAAATGGGTCAAACAAACTCAAACTATGTTATCTTGGTTGATATAATTTCAAATATCAAGCTTACATATTCAAAAATGGATTAGTTTGGTTAATGTTGTAGGGAAGGGACAAGTGTCAAATAGGACTACATCAAACTTGGCTGATGTAGTAGGAAATATAGGTATTGATATAGTTGAATGATGTAATATAGAAGAAGATAAATAGAGGATCAAGTCTATGGAAGCTAGAATGGATATAAGAATGATATGTAGATAATAAGATATCTCATAAATAAATAAAGACTTGACCACCCCTTTCCTAGTGCACCCTTTAAGGCATGCAATCATGAAGATTGAATCTTGTTAGGTTGTTGCAAGAGAAATTATCATTAAATGATAAAGTGAAAACTATTGTGTATAAAATTATGCTTTATGAAAAAATAAAAGGAGATAATTGACCAAGGAAACTAACAACATGAATAATGTGCAAGAGGGTTAGTTGAACTTGTTGTGGGAGAATAAATTTATCTTTCTTAGAAGGAAAATTTGAGTATCTTTGCATAAATGCATAAGGTAAATTTTTAATGATGTTTTTTTCACATGAAGGTGTTTGTATAGAATGTGAGTGGCATATTTTATGTTTTATATTTTTTGTATCTCAAATGTTTATGAGCATCATGTTAATGGATTTTTTGTGCATAGTAGTTTCACATTGTATGTAAAGGGTTAATTATTATTGAAGGAATTAGGATTTTGAGTAATATGTTGTTTACCTTATATTGTACAATTGTTTGAAAATTAGATGACAATAAACAAAGTGGTGTAAAGGTATTTGGAAAAATTAATGCACCTAAGGCTATCAAATAAGGTAGATAGCTTTTGAGAATTCATTTTTTAATTTTAATCATCAAGAGTTCTAAAATTTGAAGTATGATAAATAGAACTAGAGAATTTAGGAAATACAGTTATATGAGTGTGATTAGGGCATCATGAAAGGGATATAGTTCTATTAAAGGATCATTGAGGTTGTCAAAGGGGTAAATTTTGAATTGATACCAGTATGAGGGGGTAATTTAAGAAGAAACTAATAACTGGTGATATTGTGAAGAGTTAAAGGGTTACAACCATGGTGAAGAAGAAGGAGATTGTATCAACTTCAATAACATAAAATGTGTTTATTTTAGATAACAAGTTAAAATTCCAAGAGGAAAACATTATGGATCAGCCTAAGAAATAAACCTTGACCAATACCCCAAGAAATTTTCCCAAAAAGGGGTAAAGAAGCCAAAAGTGTTTGTAGAGCCAACTATGAAAGTTACAAAGGGTTTGCAAGATCGAGCGGGATTGAACACAAATTATTGCTATTTCATGATTAAAGACTTCAATTACATGAAGGTAGAATTAGAGAAGTAAATTATTACTAAGTTGAATAAGTTGAAAAGTTTGGAAATCTAAATCACAGTGAGAACCCATTTGAAGGATACAAAGGTCCTTGAGTTGTGGGATTTATTATATCTAGAAAATATAAATGAACTGATGAAGTGGCTATTATAAATAACACATTAATTAAGTAGATAATTTATGAGTAAAAGTATGAATATATTACTATCATGGATCATTAAAATTCTAGAGATGAAAAATGAGGGGGAGGATATGCATGTATCCCTATTAGAACAAGACATGATTGATGATTTTTTAGCAGAATTAAAATTGCATCAAAAGAGATACATGATGCATTTGGATGAGATGTCAACATTTCATACATGAATACTTTCACATCGCATCAACACAACTATTACCACTACATCATAATTGGGATCCACATCTAGATCCATCATGTATGTGGCTTATAAGATAGCCAAGGGAGGAATAATTTATAACTTTGATAGGTATGTATCCAAGGAGATCAAACTAGAAATTGAGGAGGTACATGCCATAGGAGGAACATTCCAATTAGGAATGTATCTTATCTTGATGCTACTTGAATTAGGGATCCTAGAGAGTCTTTATTTTGAAGTCCCAAAGGATAAGAATTCACAAGCAGATAAGTATGTTATGCATCTATGTGTATACTGAATGAATCACACCTATAATAAAGAAATGTCGATACATTTTAATAATGTGAACTATGCATTCTAGTTTGAGAGTATATTACTAATGAAGGTGGTTGAAGAATACAATGGGTGTACCACTTTTTGTGTAAGGGTTCATTACACTTTGGTGAGAATAAATGAATAGGATGAGAATGATAGTTCTTGGATTCAATTTTTCATGTATGGTGTCTATGCATTACATGAAAACAGCATTGGTGAGAATACCTAGAATCCCATGAGTAAAAATTAATGTAGAGAATGTGGATAAGGAGAGAATGTTCCTAACTTAAAATGTAATTACTTTTGTAAAGAATATTAAAAATGATGATGAATATTCCAGGTATGATAGCATAGATTTTGACCCTATGTAGGAAGTTATGGTGAATGGAAATAAGTTTACCTTGATGCACATCTTAAATCCATTGTACCTCAAACTCACATGGATGGATTAACCACCAACATGGGATAAATTTGGAAAGTATGTTTTGTAGGAGGTCAGGCAAAAAAAAGAAAGAAGAAGAAGAAATAAAACATGAAAGAATACATGGAAGCCAAACAAAGGAAGATGAAGGCATAAAATATGAGTTTGAGGAAGGTGGAGGTGCATAGATGATAAAAAACATCGCATGAAGAAAATTATTTTGCATCAACAAATAAAACCAATAATATTATGGGAATTGGAGTGAAAGAAATAAAAAGAAACAAAATAAATATGCAGGGTAGAAATTAAAACATATATTGGAAGAGATAGAGAAAGAAAAAGAAAAAATGCATAAATAAGGGAGAGCATTAAAAAATAATGGTGAATAATAAGAATATAAGATATTAAAACTATACCCATTAACTTAAGTGTCAATCAATATCGATCTTTAAGGGGAGCATGTAGAGCATAAACATGGTAAAGGAGAGAAAAACACCACCATGGAGAGTTTACAAATATTTTTGGATACACATCATGAGGATCCAACATTTCAAATGATAAAGAAGAGCATGTCTATAGATGAGGAAGCTAAGAATTAAATGGTGGATATCACTTGTGATCTACATATATAGACAATAAATAATCAAATTTTGTGTTGGTTTAGCTAGTTGTAGACATGTCATAGTGCATCTTTTATTTAGTAGAAGATAATGATGAATTATAAAAAGTCTCAAGGAAATGATGAATAACTTGATGAATGAGAAGTAGAATGCACAAAAAATCATCATAATTAAAGGAATTACTAAACACATTGAAAATCCAAGACAACATCTATGGGGAGGAACATCCACAAAAGATTTTAATCCCAAATAAATGATTATCTAGTGGTATGAAGGTTTCTACTTGAGACTACAATGGGCAATGCTACAAAACATTGAGGAAGAGATGAGGAAGAAGAAACAAGAAGCAACTAAAGGAACCTAGGAAAAATAGGTTGAGGAATTAAAAGAGTTTCTAAAAGAAGTAGACAAAGGAGTATAATTCATAAGGCATGTGTTCCAAGAGTTGGGGAACACATCATAGTACATTAATTCATGAATGAAGCTAGATGAAGATAAAATAAAGTATTTGAATATAATGATGATGAATGAAAGGGATATGATGATCAAGAAAACTAGGACAGTAGTGTAAAATACTTGGGAGACCTAGGTTAAGAAGAATTGCAAACATTTGAATGATAAGTCTAAAGAGTTACATAAATATATAATTGGCTAAAGAGCACAATATGCAGGAAGCAACTAAAAAGTTTAAGAAATTAGTAGGAAATTTTGGAATTCCTACATGGAAAAGGGAGAAGAGATTGTATGAATAGAAGCAATGAAGGACATTGTGTAATAATTCAAGATGGTTGTAGGTAAATTGATGGTCGCATGGGATGATTTTGAAAAATGGCAAGGAGGTAATTCCTAAAATATTACACACTTGCCCACAAAGAGTCAATAAAAATTTGCTTCAGGATAGACAACAAGGTCATAGGGAGTAATATTGACCCTCAATTTTGTATGTATTAGGAAACTCTAATAATGGCCAAGAATGAACGTGTGTGTGAGACACAAAAATTATTGTTAAGTTATCTTGTAATGCATTACTATGGTGATGAATATAAATAAAAATACATGTTGGAAGGATGACACACACTACAAGGATTATAGAAAGCACAATTTTTGGGAGGTAAAGATAGATTAGAAATAAACATTCAATGTATCCATAATAAACATAGATCTATAGGTGGAAAGCACCAAGAGGAAGATCATGTAGATGGTCAAGGATCGATTTGAGAAGGAATAATACCATATGAAATATGCATGAAAAGTTGGTAGAATTGATAGGTGGATATTGATTTAACACCAATAGGTGGGGTTCATAGAGTCTTATAAATATACAACTCGACCTCTCATTTAAGACAATGAATAATGTTACACATTTTAGAACATATGAAGTTACATGTTTTAAAAAATTTAATAAAATTAAAGATCAAGCTTGGGATTTTATGAATGTATTGAGCCTTGTAAGAAAAATTTATATGTTTTTTAACATGAATGCTTTTGAGCATCATGATAATAGATGTTGTGTAAATGCTTCTTGGATATATAAGTAGTCAATGATAATGAAAGTACTTGTGATTTTGAGTATTGTGTTATTTACCTTTTTAAGTGAATGTTAAGGTATGGATGAGTTATCTTTGTGTATGCAAGGTATCTTCATATATATATTTATATCAATGGGATTCTCAATGTTCTCGTGTTCACATTGGGTGAGGATTTAAGTCTTGATGTTTAAATGATAGGATAACATTGTAAATATTTTGTTATAGGTTATGCATGCTCTGATTTGCACAAGATTAGGTAAGAGATCATTAAAAATTATAATTTATTTAGATATTACCTAATTTTTTCTCATTTTTCCAATGTTAAAAGGCCATAACTTCTTCATATGAAAGTGTTTTCTAGTGGAATGTTTTTTGAAATTATGTATTTTTTCAATAAGAACATACTTGTTCAATTAGTAATATGATTTAATATCGTTCACAATAATATTGTATATCTTGTAGTTTGGACTTAATTTTGGGGTAGTTTGGTCTAATATTTACTGTGTAGACACATAACTTTAATCATTAACTTCTTGACAACATTTAAACGTTTCATCTTTACCCTGCTTGTCTAATTTTCCATTCAGCTAATTTATAATCTCTATAGGAGCATACATTTATAAATTTTATTGCTACTACTCAAAACATTATTTAGACACACTCATTTTGCTTACAAACTCCTATCGGATTATTTTTATTAGTCTCTATCTTTTTGAGACATTATCGTGCTAGGTTGGACAGGGCCTCACTATAGTCTTGTCTACTAGGGTGGCCTTGCCCCTCACACCCCAATGATAACTTATTAAGTTAAAGACATTATATTTAATTCATCACATGCTTTTAGTAACATTGGTTAGTAGAAATATTTAAAATGTTCTTCTATATAATCACATTAAGGCTTCCTCAAACACATAAAAATCACTTGATAATTTTATGACACATTAAACAAAAGAACACTATTTTTGCCAATTAAGTTCTGAATCATTCTAATAGTCATAGTCTAAGTTTAAATATCTTTTATTACAGGTAAATGGAACTCATTTTCAAGTATCTAAGTCAATTTATCTAGTTGCATTCATCTAGAAAAAACCAAGATTCACACACTCACTTTATGAGGGATAACTACATCAACATGAGGTTCTTTTGGCCTATAGAGGCAACACTCAAATTAGACACTATTTCTAAGGGTAGATCATCTATTCCCCTAACCTTATGCCCCCTTTGGCATTTGATTTTTAATTGGTTTATTGTTTAGGAGCTAGGGTTTTGTATTTTATAGCCTTTATGCATGATAAATCATGACACATGAACAAATAGTAAACCCTCATAGATAAGTGCACATACCCATATCGAAAAAGTAGTTACATAGTCAACTAAGATGTGGCCATAGTCAATAGACAAGACCGTACTACACCTTTTTTCCTCTCAATGTTAACATAGTTTAGAATTCTATTTTCAACTACAACATAATTCATGGGACTTTTCAAACTATTTTTAGTCATAGTCAGCCTATATAGTCAACATAACATTTGTTTGAGAGGGGTTTGCATATTTTATATAAATTTACTATTTTTAGATCAAATTTAATTTTATAAAAAAAAATATTTTACTTCTAAATCTATATATTTCATGTATTTTAATTTCAATAGTTTAGATCTACTAGTTGATTCAGTTCAATTCAAAATAGATTAAATATTCTAGTGATCTCACAATTTTATTTTAATGACACTACTTGTGTTTTTATTAACTTTTGTGTCATTTAGGGTTTCAACTAAATTTATGATCTTAAAATCTTAAATTCATGATTTATTAATAAAAAATTATTTACTCTTATTTCACTTTATTTTCTATTACATTTTCTTATTTTTAGAATTGTGTTAAGGTAGTTGTAAAACTACTTAGTGATTGTCATTTTGGGCTATGAGGTGATCTATTTTTAAAATATTCATTCAAATTCCCACCTCAATACTAATAGCCATTTTATTAAACTAAATATGGAATTTAGTTTCCACATACCTCATGGTATATTAGAAACATCTAGGGTCCTTTCTTTATACCATAACAAACATCTTTTAGTTTTTTAATTTGTATGCACCTAAGAGGAGCGTATCGTCTATGGAAGTTACTATCACTATATCCTTGAAAATTAAGATAATAGGCTAAAAACATGTTTTTGCCTTTGTAGTTAGTGCTCTGACACATTGCACCGACATTAATCAACGAACAAGTAAGTATATTTGATATCCGACACAATTATTCAAACCCTTGCCTAGATCACCCTTTATACCTTAATTTTTACTTGTATCTTACTCATAGTCAGTAACATCTCTCTTTCATATTTATATTATATTCATAAAGGGATCAATAAATGAATATTTCTTTCATATGTTACATAGAATTATGTAGTTCATTGTTACATCTTTTCTTTTTATCATGCTTTACATTATGTTTTTACATGGATTCAATGTCAAATTAATAAATAAGATACATTAAACAAGGTTGAATCTTGTGAATCTTGTGACCGTCCCATCTCACATGGTTGCATTACTATGTCATGTTATTCTCTCCTCTAATAACTTTTTCAAATTTGAAATGACTTGGGAACAAGAGGAAGCATATGTTTCATAGTCTATTAAATCTACAACTTCAAAGGATATTTTGTTACCTACTTTTCACCCTCTTGAAGGACAAATTATGGCTCTTATTTCAAAACCAAATACTCAAAAAATTGTTTTTTAAATTGATGGATCAAAATTTATGCAAAATCTTCATGAACATCTAGATAAGGTTGATTCCCCCTTATATCTTGTTAGAGATGGAAAAAATAAAAGAGTCCAAGATATATCTTCAAATATTATCACTTTCACTATTGCATCCAATCCTATTTATACACCCTGAGTTAATTCCATAATAATACTCCTTGGTTTGGTAACATCACTTGGTTTCCAACAATTATCTATACCTGTGCCTACTAATGCTACTTATACCCCTCAAATCTCCTCCATAAATGATACTCTATAGCATACCATTATTTCCTTACAAGCTAAGCTATCTCAAAATGAGTAAACCATTTCTCATGGTATTATTTCCATGGACTTGTGTTCCTTGTTACATAACCATTTGGCACTTAAAATTACATATTATCCATTACCGATTGGCTTAGTGGCTCATAAGCTTCCTCTATATGAAGGCAAAGGTGATCCTAAACAATATTTATGTGCATTCCATATAAATTGTTTAGACTATGCAAATAATAACAAATTGCTAACAAATCTCTTTCCAAGAAATCTCAAATAATGTTCTCTTAAATGGTTTTATGATACTCCTCTTCAATCAGTAAATGCTTTCAATATTTTGGTGAATAAATTTTTGACACACTTTTCTATCAACACTACTTAAAATCTATAATATACTTAAATTTTAAAGCTCAAACAAGGGTCTAATGAATCAATCAATGAATGTGTGCTAAGATAAAAGACTATGCTAGCAAACATCACAAATCAAAAGATTAATAATGAGCTTCAAGATATATTCACTCAAAGTCTTTTATTTCTACTTCAAAATTATAATAAGTTTGACAAGTTCAAATGTTTTGATGAGATATGACATATAATTAAAGGGTGTGAGGCCAAATTGCTTATTTTGATCAAGTTCAAGTACACTTCAAACAATCCTTCTAATTTAAATGTCATATTACAATTATTATTATCTCACAACCGACATAAAAGATTCAATTACAACCTCCATCAAAGAGATAGATTTAAAGGCTCCCATATCCTCCTCATGTATTGTTTAAAAAATACTTTAATGTAATCTCATTACTCTTTCTCCATCAATCCATGAATGGAATTAGACATGTCTATACCATAATCTAAGAAAATCGATGGCAATGCATATTGTGACTACTATTGATGTATTGGGCATTCCAAAAATATATGTTTTAATCTCAAGCACAAGATTAAGGATCTCATTGATGAGAACAATATTGATATTGGTACACCTATTTAAGGGGCAAAGACACAAATAAATGATAGCTCCAAGCTCAAAATGTCTAAAGATCCTTTTCTAAATCATGAATTAAAAAATAATAAGGATAATTTTGAAGTACATTATGCATATAATGTTCATGTTCCTCCTTCTACATATAGGCATACAATTGATAACATCATTAGTATAGATACAAGTAGAAAAACATCATGACCTATGATTAAATTTAATGATAGTGAAGTTATTGATGATATTCAGATAAACATACATTCTTTATTTGAACATATGTTGATAAAAAAATCCATACATAGTGTCATGATAAACAATGGATCAATCAAAAATGTGTGCATCATAACACTCCTCTCATCTCTTGGTTATACAAAACAAGATTTACACAAAAATTATAGAGTTTTCAAAGCATTTTATGGTCATATAGATGGTACTATTGGTCATATAGTGACCCCTTTACAATGGATCATCTCATAGTGCCCATTGTTTTTTAGTTTTACCAGGTACAAGGGTCTTTTATATATTATTAGGATGTCCTTAGATACAAAAGATCAAATTAGTACCTTATACAATGCATAAATGTCTCAAATATATTCATGGTAATCAAGTGGTCAAAATTCTAAAAATTTAATATGAATATCTTTTAAAACTAATGATAATTACTCCCCCTAAAAATAATTGAAAGGTACATACATTGAGTAACATGGTAATAAAATAGTTCATAGAACTATTCAATAGCATGTTACAAACTTAGTTTCTCCATCTATTATTGATAATGATATCGTTATATATGAGTATATTATAGAATCAATTTCTCCATATAATTATGAGCATGATAAAGTTGAACATGGGCATAAATAGTTATCTTCAAAGAACATCGTACACTCTCCTAAGCAAATAATGGCACACAAAAAGAGGTCTTCATATCCTAAAACATAACATGGTATTCATATGTACAAGTTGTTATATCTTTTCCTATTACACATGAAGATATAAGTTTATAGGGATATATTAAAATGATTCAAATGGTTAAATTATAGTATATGGTTCTCATTTAGATTTAGAGGCATCTACAGTTGGCAGCTCCTTTTCATAGGAATTCACTCCATACAATGAAATTAGATGTACATATGTACATCCTATTGATGATATAATTTATTATAAAAACCTTTTACTTCCTCCCAATCCATTGATTGGGTTGAGTCTTGTGATTAATTATCTACATATTTTTATTTATACATCACTCTTTGATTTTCCTTCCTTGCTAATTTTTTATCCATTTTCCAATTATTATTCTATCCCTTGGATTTAATTTCACTTTTGGAGCATTCTCTCTTGATTTTTAAACTAATTTGAATAATCCAAAACAATTATATTAAAAATGCTTACATTGATTATTATTGCATACCCATCATGTTATGGCTTCCTTTACACTTACATGATTACATATGTTTATCTGATTTCTCCTTGAGTAAACATAGATTCTTCCCATTGGGGGATTAAACATATTTATCTACATTGATATAATATTTTTTCATGTACATTAGGCTCACATGGATTTCCTTCCTTCTTATATCAATATGCTTTAGCATCTTGTTGTAGAATGTTCAAATACCTCACTTTTCTTCTTTTTGTAAAGCCTTGATTCTTATCTCCCATTTCAAATATTTTTAGTTTGAAATATATCAAAAACATTCACATATTTCAAAATTTAAAAAAAAATCAAAATATTTTCAAAAATTCAAAATCATGACTTAAATAGCATTTTCTTAAATTACTAGTTTATTTCCTTACATATGTTATTTATTTAATAGAATTAGATGGCATATTTTAGTTTTCAAATAACATTGTTTTCCATGGGGTATGTGAGTGTGATACATGATATAATTTTTCATGATTTTTTGATGTCAATCTTCCCTTATTACCCAACAACCTTGCTAAGTTGGGGGCATCTCTTCATACTTTGTGAATATTTCAACAAGTTGTATCTATCCACAACCTTTATACCATATCAAACTATATATCATATAAATGTTTTTCTATTCACTCATAATTGACATTGTGTTTGTTACATGGAAATTTTATTTTCTAACAATGTCATTGATACATATGATGATGTAGACTAATCTCATTTAATTTATGCTTCATTTTTCTTACTTTACTATATGATAAGCTAGGACTTGTTTATTTATTATGTGTGGCCCTTGGCCTTTTGTGTACAACATATATATGTTATAGCTTGTATGTCATCATCATGTCATTTGCATGCGGCCCTTGACTTTGTGTGTTTATGCGATATTCAAATGTTGTTTGTATGTGGCCCTTGAGATTTATGTGTGAGACATTATATGTAAATTATGTGACAATATATGACATTGATTGTATGTTTATTACTTATTACTATGGTTCCATGTTTCATATCATGTATTACTTCTACTCTATGTTCTTACTTTCATGCCATTATACATATTATGTACACATTACTTCTACATTTCAATTTTATATCTATCTAGCACATGTTTCATATAAAATTAAATGCTATATTTGATACTATGATGAAATATAATTAAAATGTTCAAAGTGATAATACTTAATTATATATTTCACATATCATTTCTTTTGAGATCAATGACTTGTAGGTTATGTCTCTCATATCAAGGGGGCATCACAATGGGCTTGTCTTGAGAATTCAAGCCTCATGAGCAATAAATTTAAGATTTATGGAATTATACAATTCTCAAAATTACAACATGATTCAAAATATTCAAATTATAAGGGCATGTGGCATGCATGTGCACCTATTCATATAGTTACTTCAATAATATATTTACATATATTTGATGCATATACCTGGGTATATACAAAATAGTTACAGGTCTCAAATTGTTAAAAGTTACAAGTTTTAAAAGTTACAAACTTAAAATAACATTCAAATATTAATTCATTATAGTACATGGGATTCATGTTCAAGTAAATACATAGAAATTTCAAAATTTTCAAGTTCAAATGTTTCAACGTTTTAAAGTCTCAAATAGAATCTAAATTGTTTTACAGTAGTTTGATTAGTCTTCATGTTGCAAGTGGGTCATGTTAGAGTCTAGTGACACTCAACATATATGGTTGGACTTTTTTTCTTATGTAGCAAGCCACATTTAATGGTTTCACCCCTTTAATTATTTTATACAGTACTCTACATAGTTAAATGACATTTGTAACATATAATATTTTAACTCAAGAGATTTCACTAGTTTTAAAATTGAGACTTGATCACTCTTAATTCTTCATAAGTTTAATATTTTTCAAAATGCCTCAACAAAGGGGCAGTGACTTCTCCAATTTTGAATTACAGGCCAATTAGATTGCATACACTTTCATATTTATACTTTCTTTGCTCTCTTTTCAAATTTCATACTTTCAATTTTCAAATATGGACAATAACTTCTTTCAATGGCATTATTGTAAATTTTGCATTAAGACATCTTGCATGATCTAATTTTTCATCAAAATAAAAAGTGTGTATATACACTTAGGTTCACATCTAATTTACTCTATTAATTTCACTTAATTATATCACTAAAATAAAATCAGGGGAAATATACACATAAATTTAATCATTAAGTGCTTGAAACTATTTAAACTTGACATCTACCCTACTTTGTCATTCTGCTAACTTACAATCTCTACAAGAGTATTCATTATTTTATAAACTATGTTTTTACTACTAATAACATTACTCAAACACCCTTATTTTAATTATAGACTCCTATTAGACTAGTTCTAGTAGTCTATGTCTTTCTAGGACATGATCATGTTAGGTCGAATAGGGTCGTATTATGGCCTTGTCCCTCATAACCCAATGGTAACTTTTTAAATTTCAAATGTTATGTTTAAGAACTCCCATAATTTTATCAAGGTTAGTTAGCTAAAATATTCAAGATATTCCTCTATATAAGCGCATCAAGTCTTCTCCAAACACTTCTAATAATTACTTGACAATTCTACTGCATATTTAGTAAAAGATCACTATTTCTTTTAATTCTAATTCTAAAGAATTCTAACTATCATACGCCAAGTCTAAATATATTTTTTTTTAGGTTAAGGGCACAAATTTTCAAGCATATAAAACAATATATCTAATTTAATTCATCTAAAAATAGTCAATATTTAACACAACCACTCTAGAAAATAGAATTATATCGACCTAAGGCCCTTTTGGGCTATGTAGGCAACATTCATATTATGTGAATTTTTATAAAG
Source organism: Torreya grandis (assembly GCA_037957365.1). Classification (NCBI taxonomy): domain Eukaryota; kingdom Viridiplantae; phylum Streptophyta; class Pinopsida; order Cupressales; family Taxaceae; genus Torreya; species Torreya grandis. The sequence continues at coordinate 767,287 of JARHVA010001688.1, read as the reverse complement.
GTAGCTTGACTATTCCCTTAGCACTATTCCACCCTTTGGAATTTGATTTATATTTATTTTATTGTGCAGAAGCTAGGGTTTTTTATTTTATATGACTTTTATTCAATAAATTGAGATATGTGAATAGACACTAAACCCTCACAAATAGGTGTACAAACTTAGAATGAAAAATAATCACATAATTAACCAAGATGCAACCAAAATCAACAAACAAGGCCATAGTGCACCCTTGTCTTCCCAACATGTCCTTGTCCCATCACATTTTATAATTTTGGTTTTGGTTGCAACACAATTCACAAGTATTTTCAAGTTATTATATATATATATATATATATATATATATATATATATATATATATATATATATTTCAATTTCAATTTCAATAGTTTAGATCTATTAATTGATTCATTTCAATTCAAAATAGAATAAACACATTGTTGCAATTCATTCAACACTTTGATTGGATTTTTCAATGATGTAATCATGATTCCTCCATTGTAAATGGGTACCTCATTAGGTTCATTATTCTCGAAAACCCACATTGGGGATTTTTAAAGTCTATATTCTTGATGGTTTATTTTTGGTGTTTATGTTTCAATAATTTTAGACATTGCATCTACGTATTTAAATTCAAATCATTCATGTAAATCCTTGATATATTTCACTAGGTGTTCGTTTCTTTGTCCTACAACTTTCTTAATCTTTATTTTGAATATCCCAACTTGTTTTGAAATAATGATTTTTATCTACATAGTGGTTTCAGTCCACTCATATAATCTAATACAACTCACCATTGTTGGAGTTGTGATTGTCAACTCTTGATTCACATCCACTCAAGTTGTGTACTAATTCTTGAATTTGTTATCAAAGTTAAATTCATATATTTAAAATCATTTGAGGTATATTTTATACTTTATCACCCCATTCAACATTAACGGGGAGTTAGTTGTGTTACTATACTAGTTGACCCATAATTGTTTTCAATCATTTGTACCAAGTAGATAATATGATGATTGTACATGGGTGCCTAATCAAGCCTTTGTTGTTGGGACCCATTATCACTTTGTTGTAGATAATATGGATAATTTTTTGTCACTTTCCATCAAGTTCATCTTCAAGGGGGATGTTGGTGTATTTAATAATTATACTTTGTATGGCTATTAAAATACACTTGATATATTATTATTGATTATTTTTTCGAATAATTCAACAATTAAAAAAAAATTAATTTTTTGTTTTAAAGTAGAGGTTTTGCTCCCTTCCTTGTATGCTTACTCATTCATCTGGCTCTTGCATATTTCTATAAATGCATGAGTTTTTTAGTAGTGATGTAGAGTATGAGGATTTGTAATTATTTTGTTATAATATGGTAGTTTTCCATTATTTTCAATTTTATTTCCAACTTATATGATAATTTTATTTGTACATATCTATAAATTGCAATGCTTTTTAGGGAAGGTAGATCTTGGGGAATATAACAAGTTTATGTCAAAATTTTAACCCATGCCACACTCCCTTGCCTTTTTTTATATATTTTTTAACTCTCTTGATGTGTTATGCCCCTAACCTATTACATGTATCAAGATAGGAATAGTTGACTTGTGGATTACTTATCCATCTTTGATGTTATATCACATTTCTCTATGTTTTCATTGGGTTAGTAGGTCGACCTATGGAGTAACCATGGTCTAGGTAGACTATATATATGAGGTTATGGGTATTTTTTTATCATCATATTGGAGTATTCATTTCTTATTGTATGTTGGGACCCCTTTTTGAGAAGACTTGATCTCATGCCAGCTAGACCAACCCTGGTATGTAGAGACTCATGGAGGAAGTGAAAGATCCCTTTTGCACACCTTGGCACTGACTAGATAAACTCCCAGAGTCCTTGTGCCAGCTAGCTAATGGTTGCATAGTGTCATGAGTCTCGAGGCATACCTACACAGTCCTAAATATAATATTTTGAGGCTCAAGGAGCACAGAGATCTGAGTAATGGAGTAAGTAGGTATACAGCCCTGATCAACAGCCTGGCCCCTGACACACACCCTTGTTTTCTTATATGGCATAGTGGAGATGAAAAGATCATAACTACCCATCCTTTGGAATGTACCTATCCATTCAGCAAGAAGAGTGGCCATCACCTATAAAAAGGAGGTAACCTCCAAGAGTGAAAGAGAGGAGATCATTAAAAATAAAGCTCTAGAAAATTTGAGAGCGATAGAGGAATTAAGTCTTGAATACTAAGTAGCAGATGTAAACCATGCTCATTTTTGAACCTCTAGCATTAGTAAAATTAGGATTGAGCCATGAAGGCCACTACTAGTTATTGTAATGTACATAAAATATTAATGGATGAATATTGATTACTAAGGTTATATGTTATTGCATTATAGACTATTGAGTTGTGAAGTTATCTCCCCATAAAGAATGTTGATGAACTGGGACTCAACCCTCGTAGTAAGTGATGCCCTCATGCCACTTATCCCTCTTACCCACCACAAAAGGACCTTGCACTAGACCTAATGCCAAATGATTACTTTATGATGAATAGACATCCCCATGTGGACTCCTTTACCTGTATGTGATGATAAGGTCTTGAACCCCTCTATTTAAGCCTTTGTGCTAGAGACCAAGTGAATCCCTTGAACCACTACACCTTAGAGAGCCCTTAGTTGTGCCATGATGCAACTAGCCCAACACAGACCTAGTCCCTTTGTTGTCATGCTTCATGTGAGTGAATAAGGTTTGTGCCTTATGTGAAACTGATGCCAACATGCTAATGTCTTTAAATGTTATACACCAAAACTTTCTTCCCTTGAACCTAACTCCTTTAACCCTAAAAATACCTAATAACTAAATTTGCATGCATGATCAAGTGCCACACCTACTTAAATGACACACTTCACTACAACATTTTGGTTCTATTTCTAGGACATGCTGAATTTTGTTACTAAGATGTTGCAGTAGAGTGATGCTTTGAGTATCACTCAATAATGTCAAGCATTTGCTAGAGAAATTTGAAGATTGCTTTATACAAAAGCATCCCACATGCAAAGGAGAGAAGCCATGGAAATGAGTGTAGACTTATCTGTATGACCCATTGTATGACGTGTTATTCTATGAGCTACCTAAGCACATATATAAATGGTTGAATGCATATGTTGATACTAGATGAAGAAGCTATGGACAGTGCCTTGAGTGGACCACAGAGCATGTAGAGAGGCTAGAAATCCTGGATGAAGTGTGGATGTGTGCCATAGATAACTGGTGGGATGGTGCTTTGAATAGCTATGTTTTGGAGTTCACAATGTTAACCTTTTCATGCCCAAAAGAAGTAGAGCATGAGTGTCTTTGAGAACCAAGGGGTGTGTTCATCAGAGGACTTTAAACTGAGATAAAAAAGCTCATGGTTAATTAAGGGATAGAGACCATGAGGATGGAAGGCTAAAAGTCCTTACGTGTATGGGAAAGCATGAGGGGAAGGAGGGGAAAATATATGAAATGTGTCATGGAAGAGGAACAACAACTTGACACTCGAGAGCTTCAGAGGCTAAACTATAATAAGTGCAAATGAAGTCTAATGGAAGACATGGAACCTAGAAGTCTTGAGAGGACCTATAACAAGTAGGAAGGGCATGGGGAAGGATATTTTGAAAGACCATAATACACTAAGATAGAAGAAGAAATAAGTGGTGAGATTTTGTAGATGGGTATGGGATGCAGTGAGTTATTACAAGATAAGGTGCTTGAGGATGTGCTAGAGGCACCTACCCCTTTTGAACCTAAAATGCAAGCCCATGTGTTAGATTACCCCTTTGAGAATAGAAGGTAATTGAACCTATTACCCTAATAGATTATGATTGGACCAAGATTTTAAATCCAGGGTTTGTGATTAAACAAGTGATCTCGTACGAGGAGCTGAGCAGTGGTATGGTTGATTATGTAGGGGCTAGTCTAAGTGCCATGAACACAAGCACAAATATTCTCATGTAAGGAATGTTAGTCACACCAACTAGGCAATAACCCATAGGAAGTGGTACAATGCCACACTGAGTAGAACCATGCCATCAAGCTCTATGATACATCCTAATCCATTAGGGTCAATGCTCAACCCTACCAATGGGGGAATTGGAGGACCACCCCCTACATAGACATAAGGAGGTCAGGTACCATAGAATCCTATGTCACTACCTTAGTAGATATAATACAAGATGGCCATGCATCTGCCTGAGTATTGTGGAGTTGAAAATGCCTCAGAGAATGTGCTAAAATGTGAATTATAGTAGTGTTATCAAGGCAATACTCGGCCTGAGTGCAAGGCAACATAGTTCATGATAACCCTGCTAGATCATGCCTAGACCTAGTATTAAAAGTTTGATCCAAACCAAGCTATAATTGACTGACATGTTGAAAGGAGTATTCCTCAAGGAGTTTGACATTCCTGAGTTTGAACAATAGAGCATTACAGTGCTCAAGGAGATCAGTCAAGGGTTATTCGAGAGTGTGTACTTGTATGATGCATGATTCAAAACTCTCCTCTCCAAGCTTTATTATGATATCCACCCTTCCCAACATATGCAATGGTTTATTGGAGGCTTGTTGGTGCCATTCAAAAGGGCGGTATCCATGAAAAACTTCATAAAACCGCATGAAGTACTCGAAGCCATGCTCTGGGTTGAGGTAGTAGGTAGTGTTGACACTAGGATTAGTCCCTTCATGGAGGCACAGATTATGTTGATGGCTTCTCAGCTATAGAAGCTTCTATTAGACAAGCACATGACTCTGACAGTGGGATATCGTACACCAAATGTGAGATAGAGGGGCATAACAAGAACAACTATTTATGCAAGATTGTCTGCATAATACTCCCTAACTATGAGGTTTGCCATGGAGTGCATGACTCTCAAAATTGTCCCCTATTGCAGCACGTTGGTCAAGTAAATACTATAGTTTATTGTAAGATGTGTGATGCTTACACACACACAATGATAGACTATAGATTAATTAATGAGATGCATCAAAACATGGAGAGAGGGGCAAGGCAAGCCACAACTTCAGTTGGTAGTCAGACAGGCCAAGGGAATGAGGGCTATGGCTAGAAAAATATGGGTTATGGCAACCATAGAGGAGCACGTGGCTAAGGAGGTAGACATGGTGGAGGGAGATTTCCACTATGATTTTGTTATAAGTATGGGTCGACTGAGCATTATTAGTGTGACTACCCCACATACCCAATATGTGGGTACTATTGAGGCCCACATACAATCAAAGACTACCTAGATCTCTACAAGAAGCTAACACAAGGTTGACTTGGCATGGATAGAGGAGTTGTTATGGTTCGGTGTGAGTCCAAAAAAGGGAGATGGGCCCCTAAGCCAAAACAAACTCCCAAAGGGCCTCCAAAGTTATAGGCCATGATGTAGAGTGGGTTCACCATTTAGCCACCTACCATGTCAAACCAAGACCTATGCCTAGAATATGGTGAGTCAAGTCACACCAAGTGCATGATGCAGCTAGATCTAAAAGAAGTGCCATATCCTGATCTTGCACATCAAAAATATGGCCTATAGAAAGCAATGACTATGATATAAGACCTAAAGGGTGAACTCTAGTTGGCCAGAGACTTAAAGGCATAGGTCATCACAATACACACAAAGTAAGACTAGTAGGAGGTTAAAGTTCAAGAGTTAATCAAGATCCTATACTTATTATAGATAGAATGGGTACTACCCCTACTAAAGGACTTGCTTTTAAGGCATGTAGAGAAAGCACTAGCATGGGAAGCCAACCCCCAAGCAATAAAGATTATGACACTGCATATAGAGTGGATGTGAGAAGTGAGGTATACTCATAACATCGAGTATGACCAAGAATTGGTAATAGATGCCACCATCAATGGGTGGTTAGTTTATGAAGTACTAGTCAACACAAGCGTAGAGGTCAATATCCTAACCAAGAATGCCTGGGAGAAAATGGGGAGGCCCCCCTTAAAACCATCACCACACATTTTGTTCATGGTGAATAAGACCCAAGTGTAGTCCATAGGGATCCTGAAGGGCACCATAGTGGACATCATGAGTGCTGAGTTCCAAGCTAACTTTGAGATCATAGAGCTATCATATGAGGACAACTACGTAGCACTCTTAAGAAGACCATGGTGCTATGAAAACAATGTCGATATGTGCTATAAGAAGTGTTATATGACCTTCAAAAATAACAAGGAGAGGGTGGTGATACCTCTTTCAAGTGACCAAGGGCCACCATACATTGAAAGTGTTAACCTTAAGGATGAGGTCAACCACATATATAGCATCACAACGCAAAGCATTGAGAGTCTCAATCCTAGTGAACAAGGGGTGCTCACTTGGGAAGATGGCCAATCAACATTGGATACAATGAGTGTAGCTTGTGAATGTTGGATTGAAGAAGCCTATGAGGTCACTGGTGTAGATGTCATCTAGTACACAAAGCTAGATCTAGACTATTTGGCATAGGCTTGGTAATAATTGTGTGACCCTAGAATAAGTTGACTCCTCACACCAAGATGATAGGAAAGAGAGTGCTCCAACTTAGTAAGGGAAAGCTTGAAGCACTCCCTAAGTATGAAGGAAACTAGCCTATTGAGAGGTATGTATAGGATATTGAGGCTTACATCCCAAAGTAAATTTATTGGTTGGTTGCATTGGTGTATACACTAAAAAGTACTACCATGCATTGGTGGGCCATGTAAAAACTTGGCTTGCCCACATGGTAGGATGTGAAGGAAGCAATATGCACATATTTGGCAGGAAAAATGAGGATATGGACATACCCCCCTACAATGGCAACTCCAACCCAATTGTGTACATCTAGCTTTGTGAAGAGACTTGGGTGATCTATGGAGAAAACATGCCATGAGGCCTATGGATGCATGCCTTCTATATAAGTATAAAGACATGGGCAAGAGAATGGTACATCATGAATGAGACATGTCAAGAAATAAGAAATTGGGACATGTTGAAGGAGAAGTTTGTGTACACTTTCTCCTCTTTGCAAAACCTTGAATTACTAAAGCTGACATAAGTCATCCACCAAGCTATGTTTGAGGACATAGCTATCTTAGAGGAATGCTTAAAAGAGATGTTTGGAGAGAAAGGACTAGAACTTCCAACTTTATTTGAAGAAATGGTGCTCTATAGTGACTCTAGTGAAGAAGACGAGACCTAGAAAGAGTGTAATTGGAGGGCCCTGGCAGGTAAGCAAAAGCTCATGCACCTCATTGATGACAACTCTCTAGATGATGGAGACCTGATGCACCTCCAGGTTGAGATGATAGAGGGAACAAGGTAGGTTGAAGACTCCCACTAGGAGAGAAATGAATCCTACCATACACCCCTCAATACCACCCAAGGAGACATCAACATGGAAGGTGACCCCAAGATGACCAATATACGTGCATACTAGTCTGAAGCAGAGCTCACATGCATCATCAACCTCTTAAGGGAAATTCAAGATTTATTCCCATGAAACTATAAGAAAATGAAGGGCACCCACCCTTCATTATGAAAAATGAGCATCAAATTGGTGGATGGTGCAAGACCAATCAAGAAGTCCCCTTATCAGATGAACCCCAATCTCTGTGCCAAGGTGAAAGTGGAGATCAATAGAATGTTGGTTGTTGATGTCATTTACCTAGTGTAGAAATTAGAGTTGGTGAGTTTAATGGTCATCAACATCAAGAAGGATGGGCTCATATGAATTTATGTCGATTATAGGATGTTGAATGCTACCTACATCAATGACCCTTTCCCAACACCATTCACTAATGAAGTCCTAGATGGGGTCACAGGTTGCAAAATCTACACGTTCATCGATATGTTCTTAGGTTATCATCAGGTGTAGATAGAGGAAGAAGATAATCCCAAAACAACCTTCATGATTGAATGGGTTTGTTTCACTTATAACATGATGCCCTTTGGGCTCAAAAACATGCCAACTATATTCTCCAGAATGGTGATCACCACTTTCAAGGACTTCATCCACAAGTTCCTCCAAGTATATCTAGATGAATAGACTATGTATGGTCTTATAAGGGACCACCATGATAACCTATACCTTATGTTTAAAAGGTGCAGATAGCTCGAGATATCATTAAATCTAAATAATTACATCTTCACAACCCCATTTGGCACACTACTTAGGCACATTATCTGCAAGGATGAATTATTCATTGATCCAGTGAAGATTGTAATAATCATCTAGCTCTAAACCACTTCTACGCAAAAGGATGTTCACACCTTCCTAGGCCATTACAGCTACTAAAGGAAGTTCATAAGGGGCTATGAAAAAATCACCATGCCTCTAGAGGAGCTCTTGTGTAAGGATGGCCTGTTCAACTAGGGTGAGGTGCAAGAGGAGGCATTTGACACTTTGAAGCTAAAGTTGGTGATGAACTGATACATCAGTTTCCTAACTAGATGACTCCTTTTCAAACCCATGTTGATGCATCAAGATCAGCCATCAACACCATTTTTTCATAACCAAGTGAAGGCAATGGACCACCCCATTTCTTTCACAAGCAGAAAGCTGCCGTAGGTTGAGCAGAACTATAACACCACCGAGCATGAAGCATTGTGAATGGTCTATGCCTTGCAGAAGTTTAGATAGTATCTGCTAGCAACACCATTCACTTTTTTCATTGATCAATAGGTGATAAAATACCTCGTGAATAAACATATTTTACATGGGCACATTTTTAGATGGGTTGTCCTCTTCCAAAAGTTTCAATTTTCAGTCTTGGTTAAACCTAGAAAGTAGAATTTGGGGCCAGACTACTTATCTCGCATCAACTATGGTGATGCATTGGTGTTAATTAAGGATGATATGCCAAACACGTAGATCTACTGGGTTCATCATGTTCCTAAATACTTGGTAGAGATTTCCACTTTCCTAACCTCAAGGCTAGTGCCATGAACACTATCCTCCAAGGAGAAGAAGCAGCTTGTTATCCATGCCTCCCCCTTCCAACTCATTAAAGGGGAGCTATACAAAATGAGAAGGGATGAAGTCTTACACCAGTGTGTTTTAGAGCATGAATGGGACTCCATCCTTTAGGAAGTGCATGAAGGGATAACTACAGGACATTGCACTAGAAACATAATGGTGTACAAGATTCTACAATCAAGGTTATGGTGGCTAAGCCTATTCTGTGATGCCAAGGAATACGTGTAGAGATGTGATGTATGCCAACATATTGAAAATCCAAACCATTGGGATGAGATGCCTCTCATCACTATTCTAGCCTAGGTGCCATTCAAGAAATGGGCCATTGACTTTGTAGGGCCAATCACCCCTATAGCCAAGTGCACAAGAGCCAAATATATCCTCATGAAAACTGACTATTTCATGAAATGGGATGCGGTAGTGCTAACCAAAAATTTCATAGTTGCAATAGTCATGTGATTCATTTGGGAGAACATCATCAGTCGATATGGGTGCCCATTAAGTCTGACTAGCGATAGGGGCACTCATATCATCAATGATATATGTGCATCCTTCTGATGGAATACATGGTGGTGCACCATAAGACCACCCCATATCATCCTCAGGATAATGGCATGTTGAATATTTCAATAAGATCCTTAGAATGTGCCTCACAAATATATGCAACACAGGTCACAAGGATTGAGATGATCGTGTCTCTATAGTACTATGGGCCTATCACACAATAAACAAGCACTTGAATAAGGCTACACCATTTCAACTAGTATTTGGCATGGAATTAGTTCTTCTTATGGAGTTTTTAATACCTTCCTTGCACATCACATGAATTAGTTGCCTTGATGACCAATAATCCTTGAGTGCAAGGTTGTAATAATTAGAATGCTTGGATGAGACATGCCCCTGGGCCAAGTGGGGTCAACAAGTTGAGAAGATACACCAAAAGAGGTGGTATGATAAGCATATCAAACACAAGGTGATGACCGAAGGAGCTTTAGTCTTCCCATATGACTCTAAATACTTTCAACACCTAGGCAAGCTCCAGATCTATGTGATGGATCCCTATGTCATCCATCACATTTTAAAAACTAGTGCATGCAAACTGTGCACATTATTTGATGAAATGTTTTAAGGGCATTTCAATGGTAACTGATTGAAGCCATACCAACAATAGGGTAGCACTCACACCAAGGATACTTTGACTCTTTGGTCAACATTTGATTTGAATTGAGCTGACCCAAATAAGGTTTGGTGCAATCTAAACCATGTGATTCTTTAATTTGATTGGTTCTTGTTGTATAGATAGGTAATAGGTGGCATGAGATGGCCATAGAGATCCCTATGTTTTACCACTCCATGTATAAATCCAATCGAGTGGGTCAAGCATTTACACCATAAGTACATGAGGCTAGATACTTAAGTTATGGGTGTGTGAAGCCTACAAGTCAAGTAGTAGCAGAAAAAGAAACATCTATGCAAAAGGCACATTATGAGATGGCAGGAAGAGCCCTTGAAAATGATTAACCACTGGAGGGCCAGTGTAAGAGAAGATGCTCAACTATGTTGGGCACAAAACTAGATGAGAATATGTTCAACTAGGTTGGATGCAAAACAAGAAGAGAAGACGCTCAAATTAGTTGAGCGCAAGATAGGCAAGAAGATGCACTTCCTATGAAGTACACAAAGTAGATGAAGATACCAAGCATTAGAGGGTCAATGTAAAGAGTTTGTATGGGGTAGGATAGGCCAAGGCAAGGTGATGCACAAGAAATTGACCAAGATAAAGGAGCACACTGAAAGAGAAGCACAGCTAGAAGAAGTGGAACAGAGGAGGCTGAATTGCATATGTGTGAGGTATTGTTCCCAAGTTGCCACAAGAGAGGTAAAGGTCATGCCAAGGAGATGCACAAAAAGAGATCATCGAGAATAGTTAGCATCCACCCAAGAAGAGTGAGAAGTGACCATTTAAAAAATGATGTCACATCACTAAAAATTTGTTAAATGTATTTAATGTGATGATGGAACAAAGATATGCATTTAATGTAGACAAGACATGGAATTTTTAAAGATCTCATGATCTTTCAAAAAAACCATCAATCAAGTCCAGATGGTGGCATTAATAATAGTGGTTGACATATCAAGCTCTAAATAGGGTGAATGAAGAATGAACAGGGTTACAAACTCATGTGAAACTGACTAAGAACCAAATCTAAATGACCCCAAGAGAGCGAATTATCATACAATAGATAGTGCATCAAGTGATAAAATTGGTGCAACAAACTAGAACAGAAAGAGCATCAAGAGTGAAGTGATGCAGCAAATTTGGAATAGAGAAGGTGAACCAGAATAGGCACCAAACTACCATTAATGGCCAAAGAAAATCAGATAGATAACTTGTGCTATTTATAAGAATACAACCACCAAATGCCAAGTCACTTTCAAGACTTGATGCAAGACTAGATGGTAGACACTGGGTGCAAAACCCCAAAGGGAGATGTAATCTTTGACATCTAAATAAGAGATAAATTGAAGGCTTTAGGTGAAACTCAACTCTATGATTTTCCCTATTTCAAAAATCTAGAGGAATTTGTTTAGTTCTTGTTCTCGCACGTACATGTAGACCACATGTACTTCATAGGGAAATGCATGAAGATATCTATCCACCTGATCAATAAAATAACTGGACTACTAGAATCTATAAAAGACATCCATCAACTAATGGGTGATGAAGAAGAGGTGAAGGATGTCGCAACACCCCTCAATTACATCAAAGGGGGATACACTTTCCCCATCATCAGGTGTGAGGACCTAGGCACAAGGGTGGTGGTACAACTTGTTAGCTCAAAGCTATGCCCAGGAGAGAGATAGATCGATGTGTCCAAGGCATACCTCTACTTAGCCTATCACATGGTGTAGGGGGTAAAGTTCAACATGGTGTAGTTCATCACCATATAAATGACCAAGAATGTATTGGAGTGCCACAGTGTGAAGGGGATGTTTAGATGGGGCTTCATCCTCATCTTGACAGTCATGAAAGAGATCAATATCCCTGACGATGGAGAAGATAACTTATGGGTGTTCCCAAAACACCACAAAATCCTAGTGCAAAAATATAAGGACTTCACCTACCCCACATTCTTCAATGTGAAGTACAAGACTCACATACTAAAGTGGTGCAAGTAATGTATAGAGGTTTTCGGGTTATAGTGGCATATCCAACAAGGGCTCCTAGTGAGCATGATTAGAATGGTGACCTTCACTATCATGCTGCACTACTACATCATCCACTTAGCACTCAAGGATGGGAATAAGTCAAGATTGTTGAATCTTCCCTTCACCTTCTCAGTCAAGTTCTTTTAGGATGTACTCAGTAGAATCCCCAATGCACAAAACATTGACATTTCAGTCAAAGAGTTGGACATAAAGAGTTGATGGATAAGGCATAAATTACCATACATAAATAGAGGCACAACAGATGATGAAGAGGGCACCTTAGATCAAATAGACATCAATTTTGTGTAGGAGGTAACAATCCTTGGCTTAATCCATAGACTATACTATGCAATGAATCCTAGAAGAAAGGATGATGGTGCGGGGTCTAGCACTAAAAAATGAAGAGACCCCCCAGTCCTAGTTGGGGAGGAAGGAACCCCCATGTCCCAAGAAAAGTAGAATATCCCCAAAAAGAAGAGGGGGGAGACACTAGAAGAGATTGAGGAGAGGATAAAGCTAAAGATAGATTCAAAGGGGAAGCCTTGATGACATAATCATACTGAAAGTGTGTGTACTTTGCTTCTCAAGCCCCCACAAGCCTAAAGGGAAAAAAGAAAGAAAAGGCCCCTTCCCCTGTGCTGGAAAAAAACACATTAGAAGAGGAAAATTGGGAATGAGGCACCTACATTGTGCCTGAGGATGTAGAATCATCTTTTAGTGAATAATCCCCTTCACCTCCACCATAAACACAGTCAAAAAGACCAAGGTACAAGCTAAGGAGACTTGGCTCCTATGAGGCTAAGATCTAATAGGCACAGGAGTTAAGGGAGCAAAAAGAGGAGATGGCCAAGGCAAATTTGGATACTGAGCTCATCCAAATGGTAGAGGTAGAGGAGCAGAAAAGAGAAGAAATGTGTAGGGCATAGGAGGAAGAGATGAGTGAGGCAAGTGAAGCTCTTAAAGAATTAACTCCCTCTAGTGAAGGTAGTGAAGAGGAAGAGTTGTTAAAGAAATGGAGACGAATGGGCTTGGACCAAGACCACATCGATGCAACACTCACCTTACACCATAGGTGCAAGGAGTTGAGGTCCTTGAACCTAGCCTAGGATGATATTGATCGACTCAAGGTTGAATAAATTAAAAAGAGAGAAGAAAAATGTGCCATGCTAGTAGTGCAAAAAAAGGCCAAAAGGCCAAAAAAGAGGAAAGGATGAAGGAGGCAAAGGCAGAACATGCCCAGAAGAAGGAATAGGAAGTAAAAGTGGCTTAAGAAGAAAGGGCACACATGATAGAAGAATGAGAAAGAAATAAGGGTTCTACTAGTGTTGAGCCCAAGAAATAAGAGTTCAAGGTAACACTCAGCACTGACACCCAAACAACAAAAGAAGCTGCACAAAAGGCATGCCCTAGCTCTGAGGGGGCACCCGAGGAACACAAAGGTGATGTTGGCATCATAAAAAAACAAGTGGAGGAAGAGGCACTGTACCAAGAAAAGGATGAGGGGGAAAAGTCCACTGAAGAACCCCCGCAATAATAATGAGACAAGTCTAGCATTGAAGAGGAAAGAGAGGAAGAAGAACAACAATAAATCAAAGAAACGGGGACTAGCACCAATGCCACTGAAGAAGAAGAGCTCAAAGAAGAAGCAGAGGTTGAGTCTGGGAACCATGAGAGAGCACAAATGGGGTTCAAGGAGGATGATGACTTCTACATGATGGAGTGCATGCCTCCAAGAACTGCCATAACCCTTATGCACCACTAAGTCTCATGGGCCATGAAATGCTACATGGATGAGTTAGAGTTTGAGGTCCCTACAAAGGCCATTTGGCATGCTAAGAAGCTAGAAGAGGCCATGACTACCACCTAATGAACCCCCATGAAATGAACATTGTGCATTTAACCAATGCTTTGATCAAGATGGCAACCTCTGTGGCATGTAAGAACATCAACAATGTTTACACTAGTAGATGGAGGAAAATTGCTAAAGACACAGAGAAAGAGCTTGAGGAAACCAAACTCAAGCTCTGACAACTGATTGAGTGCATCGTGGAAGTAGAGCCCTCCCTTTGAGACAACATTGACAACTAGAGGAGAAGAAAGACCCCTATGAGGCTATAAGGGGTGAGATGACAAAGAAGATGGAAGAGGTTGAAGACATTTTTACCAAGCTAAAAGAAGTCATTGAAGAAGCAAACACCATTTTTTGCAACTTCACGGACTAGATGGAGGTCATCAGCATGCACCTCAATAAAATAAAGGAGGAGAAGGATGCCTTGCTCTAGCATTCCTTCACATTTTTAAGGACTGAGCGTGTGCAAGTGATGGCACAAGTCAACTCCCTAAATGCCTAATTGAAAACATCAAAGCAAGACCTAGAGGTATTATTTCATGCCTTCCAAACAAAGGCTACCAAGCAGGGTGAACTCCTGGATGGAGGAGTGAGGAGGGTGAAGGAAAGGTTGGAAGCCTTCAAAAAAGAATTGGAAAGCATGGATGTACTTATTTTGGAAGCAACATCCACATAAGCAAATAGCGATATTGAAGAGTTGAAGGGCACCATCCATAGATTTGAAAAAATTTAGGAGGATCTATGGTAGGGTGCGCCCAAATTTTATGCACCTAAGGCACTTCAAGGCTAGTCTGAGGCAGACTATTAATTTTATATGGGGTGATGTTGGGACCCCTTTTTAAGAAGACTCGATCTCGTGCATGCTAGACCAACCCCAACATATAGAGACCCATGGAGGAAGCAAAGGACCCCTTTTACACACCTTAGTGCTGACTAGATAGACTCTCAGAGTCCCCATACTAGCTAGTTGATGGTTGCATAGCATTATGAGTCTTGAGGCATACCTACCCAATCTTTCACGTGATGGTTTGAGGCTCAAGGAGCATGGAGATCTAAATAATAGAGAAGGTAGGTGTATATCCCTGACTTATAGCCTAGCCCTTGACACGTGCCCTAGTTGTCCCATATGGCATAGTAGAGCTAATAAGATCACAACTACCCATCCTTTGGCACACACCTATCTAGTCATCAAGAAGAGTGGCCAATTCCTATATAAAGGAGGTGACCTCCAAAAGCGAAAGATAGGAGACCATTAATAATGAAGCTTTGATGAATTTGAGAGTGATAGAGGAATTAAGTCTTGAGTGCTAAGTAGTGGATGTAAGCCATGCTCATTTGTGAGCCTCTGGCATTAGAAAAATTAGGATTAAGTCTCGAAGGTCATTAATGGTTATTGTAATATACACAAAATATTAATGGATGAATATTGATTCCTAGTGTTATATGTTATTGCATTATAGACTGTTGAGTTGTGAAGTTATCTCCCCATGAAGAATGTTGATGAATTGGGACTCAACCCTAGTAGTAAGTGGCACCCTCACGTCACTTAGCCCTCTTACCCACTATAAATGGCCCTTGCAATAGACCCAACATCGAATGATAACCTTATGATGAATAGACATCCCCATATGGACTCCCTTACCTGCATGCAATGATAAGGCCTTGACCCCCTTTGCTTGAACCTCTATGCCAGAGACCTAGTGAATCCCTTGAACCACTACACCCTAGATAGCCCTCAGCTTTGCTATGACACAACTAGCCCAACATAGACCTAGTATATTCATTGTCACATTTTAGGTGAGTACAGAAGGTTTATGCCTTATGTGAAATTGATTCCAATGCACTAGTGTGTTTAAATGTTGTGTGCTAGACCTTTCTCCCCTTGAACCTAACTCCTTTAACCCTAGAAATATCTGATAACTAGATTTATATGCATGATCAAGCATCACACTTACTTAAATGACACACTTCACTACAACATTGTAAGTATTTGGTAGGTTGCCCCCTCGAAATGGATTATCTATTATTCAAATTTTCTATTATATTTCCATATCATTGTGATATATTTATGTTATTCTACTTATTTTATGAAGTAATATCATTACAAGTGGTATCAGAGCGTCGATGTGGGCCATAATCAGATCAAAAACACTAGATATTATAATTTGGCTATATCTTACAAATGGTTGTGAATTTATTTTCAATTGTTTTAATGGAGGTTAAAAATAATTCATTAATATTCCATTCAAATTTCATATCAATTAGATTTTTTTTTCAAAAGTTATCATCAATTTAGGATTTTTCATAAATTTGCTCTATAGTGCACGGTTCAAGGAATTTTTCAGAGTTGATCACAATTTTGGAAATCTTATAAAAATATAGTTGGGGTATGTTCTTTATATTTTTTGATTTTAGGCCAACATAAGTAAAAAAATCACTAGGTCAAAGTTTGGTCAAAAGTGTCAATCAGGGTCGACATTGTCAAGCCCTGTTATGGAAAAACCGCAAATTAGGGGTTGAGGAAAGGGTGCCAAAACCCAAGTAAAAATCCTCACAAGTAATATATGAATTTTATAAGGGGGAGTTATTGAATCTTTTATACCAGTGTTCTTTGAGATAGATTGTAAAGTGAGCCAACTTGACTTCAATGTGCAAGGCATTCAAAGTGAGATGCAACTCATACAATCTGATATGAAATCCATACAATCTAGTTTGAAAAATATCATGATGGATTTATAAAATAATTAGTCAAATTATCTAGCTATCACTATTACACAACCTCACCAAGGTGTATCTCCCAACTAGCCTAATCCAAATCTAAGTACCTTGCCACAACGGTACCTATTACTAAAGGTAGATATGTGTAAATTTGATGGAAATGATCCACTCAATTGGATCAACCAAATAGAGAATTTTTTTGATCTGCATCAAATCCCATGTGGATAAAAGGTTACCATGTCATCCTTGTGTCTATAACCCGAACAATTCATTTGGTATCGATGGTTGTGTGCTCAAAAGAAAAACATGACTCTCAGTATCACCTGGTCAGTTTTTATGGAGGAGCTACAATTACACTATAGCAATAGTGTGATAGATTATTACTTCATCCAACTAACAAAATTGTAAAAAATTGGTTTAGTCAAGGATTATTTCATAATTTTTAGAACCTATCTTTACATGTGGAGACAATTTCTAATGAGAATCTAAATGGCCTATTTTTGAGAGGCTTCGAGGACCACATTCAATATGAGGTACACATGTTTAATCCACCTAAGGTTTTTGATTCTATTATCATGGCATGTAGAGATGAGGAAAAATTCATAGCCAACAAGAAGCAACAATTCACTCACTTTAGATATCGTAGCATATCGACTCCATCATTTCCTCCACCTACTAAATTGACCATTCAACAAATTGAAGAGAAGTGTAAAAAAGGATTATGTTTTGGTTGTGGTAGAAAGTGGAGCAATAAAATAAAATGTAAACAATTATAAAAACTTCCTTGAATTGTGCACTATAGAGTGAATTAATGAAAAACACTAAAATGGTGATAACTTTTGCAAAATAGATCCAATTGAGCTAAAATTTGAATGGAAGCTTACTTGAATGAATTTTCACCTCCAATAAAAAATTTAGAGAGAAATTACGAGTTCATTTCCCTTTCTCTAGCCTCAATAAAATTTAACATAAGGAAAAGGGTTAGTCTCCCTTTCTCCTCCCTATATACAGTTTGATGGTGAAAGGAAAAGGGTTGGCCACCCATTTCATTGTTGTGTACGAGCTTTCATCACAAATGGAGAAGGGTTAGTTGTCCCCTCTACTCCCAAGTATGAATTGATGTTGGATGGGAGAAGTGTCAACCTATATTACATATAATATAAATAAAGTATGTTCAACCAAACTATAAATAAATTTCCACGATTATGAATAAGAACTTGGAAATTTATTTATACACCAAAATATTCATGTGGAAAATGTATTATTTAGAAACATAGATAAAACCCATAACAAAGAGAGTTCCCTAACATATCCTCATAATCAACAATATAAATATCTTGCAAGTGATTATGGGGTGTGTGAACTGGATAATCATCAACAATCACCCAAACATACTAACATCAAGAAGCATAAAACAATTCATGAAGTTTGGTCATTACACATCATTAACTAGTCACACATTCAATAGTAACAAGTGAATCAACTAGCACATTTATTTCATTATGTCTCGCCAAGTCATTACAGTATAAATGTTTATTATGCATATCAAAATTAGCTCCTTCATAGTTATCCCTTCCAGTTCCATGTTCACACTATAGGTTTGATAGAGAAGGCTTAATAGTCCCTTCTTCACATGTTATCATGTAGACTTAAGATGCCTACCATGGATGCTCTCCCACACAAACTTTAGAAAAATGTTGTTGGTGTTTAATACTACAAAGATATTTTTCATATGGCAAAAATCTAGAAATGATAGTTACCTTACATGGTGCAAACCCACACTTTAAAATAAATGCAATTTTTTCCCCTCGACACGTGGACAATACATGTTTTTGCCTTTTTGGGTTGCAATTGGAGACCTTAATTATGACATTTTATCAACTGGTTGGACTTTCTCTTATTGAATTTTTGAAAACAAAAACTCTTATGTTGAATTTATTCTAAATATCTTTACTGGCACATAGATTTTTTAATGTAATATTTAACAAAATGTTGTAACTCAAAAACAAAATATATAAATGTAATACATGTACAGCATAATTTTAATTTTTATGCATCATTGCTCCAAATAATGGGACTAAAAATTGAAAGTGCACAAGATTATCCATCAAAAATAAAGGATTTAGAAACATACACATTATAGTAAGTGAACATGTAATTTGAAATTTGCACAAACGTGCAAATAAAAAAAGTTGGTAAAACAACTACATTATATTAATAGCTTAATGCAAGTTCATTATCATTTTATTTTTGAAAAAAAGGGAAGACATTATAGATATATTAAAAGGTAGGTTTACAACAATGAATGCCTTAAAGAATAATTAGGTAATTCACATCAAGAACAAGAGCCAATTACAAAGGTATGTGCACTTTGTTTTATCACACCATGCTCAATTTTAAACTTCCCTAATTACCTTGGACTAATAGTAAGAATTTGGCTATTATTATTGGCATGTTTTCAATTATTACCACCCTTGATATTGTTTTTGACATGAGAATATCTATTACCCCGGTTACTATGAGAGGATAACCCATGGGTAGGAGAGCCAAAGGGAATATGCTTAGGAATAGTTAGATGGGCATGATTGATTACAACCCTATCAAAAGTTTGGAACCAGGGAAGGTGGAATTCTAGCATTCTTCAAATATAGTTGATCTCCTAAAATAACATTTTTGTGATATTTCCCTAGAAGCCAAGACAAGCATAGAATCCACTAACTGAGTGAGGTTGAGATTTTGAAGAGGGTTTTGTCCTCATTGAAGGGTCCCACTGAATGTTTTTTTTTTGTTCATAGTAGAAGGTGAAAGAGTTTCATCAACCTAAATATGTATATCATGTTGACAAGTTATTTCTTGTCCTTGTTCTCTCTTCATTCATGTATGTCTTTAATAAACAATCATCTTTGTATTTCTAATGTATTTCTATGTAAGGATTATATGCAACTTTATTATTCTTTTCATTTTTAAAATGGTCTTTCACTCTAGGTCCTTGATTCTAACTCTCTTGTTGAGATTCATCATTT